>CM063114.1:15762610-16128772 GCA_031841125.1 Acanthococcus lagerstroemiae
TTGAGGTGGAAAATAATTTTACGCTGAGATTACCTACATTAAAGAAACGATTACTCAACCCCGGTGTTCTTTTTTTCCAAGGTGTTAATACCAATGCCCTGCCGTACATTCTCTTCAATGTCGTTTGATGTTTATTCCCTTTCGGCATAACCGCCGAGTTCCTTGCGCTGGAAATCAAATCCCTTTTTCGAAAAAGTGCATGCTGCACTCGGTCTTATTTATACATAAATTCCTGCACACTGCTGTCGGGAGAAGTTCAAACGCATTTTTGTGTATAATTAAATTCGAAATCTTTTCTACATTTGTCAGACGTACGTTCAACCGACACAGTTTTGTTTGAAACATTGTATCGAAAACCTCAGTACTGTCGTAAAGTCGAGTCGAAATAGTGTGGCCGTTAATTCGGCGGTTTTGATTTTATTTATTTTGAAAATCGGTCGAATGTTTTACGAGACCGCAACACTCGTGCGTAAACTCAAAGATAATTTGTAAACTAAATCTTTATAATGCTAAATTCCAAACTTCAGTCTCCAAAGCACTGAACACAGAGGGTTCAGTTCGATTTTCAGAAGAAAAAAAATCGAACGGTTAGGTTCATTTTCTTTTTCGAGCATTTAAACTATACATACAGGTGTATGTGCAAATGTTTGTGTACACGATAAAAGAGTGAACGGATTAATATTTAGGAGAAATGAGTAAGAAAGACGAAGAAAAGTTACGAGGAATAGAACTCCAACAATTTTACGCAAAATCGGTCCGACAGTTCGCGAATTTAATTGAATTGTCAAGGAATTTTCCAAGACCGACGACTCGGGAGACTGTTGGCGGGAATCGAGCGAGATGATGCCGCGTGACAATGTAGGAACTCGAGGGTAGAAGGCTAATGGGGCACAGTGGTTCAGAATTCAGTTCTAGGTGGCCAAAATACATGATAGAAATGAAATATGTGGTTTTGATAGAAAATATTATTGAAATGCGTTCTATAAACTTTTGTAGCTATGGAAATGTGAAAAGTGGGGGGACTGAACGTAGGGCCAGTGCTACAATTATCTGTTTTTGACCCCGTTTTGTAATAATTGTGTCGGCGAAATTGGCAAATATGTTTTCTAGTCGCATATTTCTCGCTAATTACAAATTTGTGTTTGTTTTGGAGTTTTGTGTTCCAAGACCAGCAATCAATAGTCAAAGTAAGTACAACTTTGTAATCTCATTTTTTCAAGTTGTAGAGTTACAAAAACCCTGTTAAATCCTGTCACATCCTGTCACAAAGCCTTTCATGTCAAATTCTTTCTTGGAGTGTGCATTATCCCCCCCCCCAAACACCTTCCGCTACAAGCCACTACTTCGTGAAATAACATTAGTCAAAAATATACGATATAGAGTGTCACGAAGAAGAAATACAAGAAGATTTGAAGATTATGAGAGTTCTTTGGAAGAAAATGACGGAGAAGAAGAGGAGAAAGATGCGATGATTACGATAATTCCTTAGATGAAGATGATGTAGAATAAGTAAGATGACTATGATCCGGAAGATGATGATTTTATTCATTTTTAATATTCTACCTTGATTGTAGTTTTATTCATTCTCAATATTATATATTGTTTATAATTCCAATTAACCATTTGGTTTGTTGGAATTGATTTATTGTTATTCAAAATACCGTACGTACTCTTGTATTCATAGTTCCCCCTCTCCCAATTTCAAACAAAACAATTTCTGAATCATGTTTACGGGGGCTGAAAAAATACATTTTGATACTCCACTTGGTAATGTTGAAAATTTTGGAGTTGGGCCCCTTCCCCTATGAAGCCCGCTTTGAGATTTGAATTCTAAAACCACGGGAAATGGTTTAGGCGCCCTCAAAAACCCCTATTAACCGTGTTTCAGAATTTTGGCCACCTAGAATGAAATTGTGAACCACTGTGTGGCGGCTATCGAGCTATTCCACAGACGAACCTATTTAGCTAATTGTACCAACATTCTTTTGTAAGCTGTACTCCACCTCCCTGTATTACTGGTAATAAAAGAACATAGACTGTTAGTAATTTCAACCATGTATAAATGTATTAAAGCAATCGTTTCAATTATTTCAATCATCAGTGTATCATCATTTTGATCTTCGATGTATCAATTATTATACTTATTGATATATTGATTATTTTAGTAATTAATCTAAGTACTATTTCAATAATCAGTTACTGCAAAAATCAATGGATGGATCATTTTGATCATCAATGAATAAATTATCTTAATAATTGAAGTATGAACTATTTTGATAATCAATGTACAGATTATTTTATTAGTCAATGCATGAGAGATTATTTTGATTGTCAATGAATAAATTATTTTAATAACTGTTACTGTAAAGTTGGTAAACTAGGACAAGGGTACCTACATCTTGGAACAGATGTTACGTTTTGTGTGTGAGCCACGGTAACACTGGTTGCGTACCCACTATTCTCCATTTCACGAAAGAAACGCCCGAGTTATCAGTGTTCAGTGGCTGGTGAACGGGCATCGTCGTTCACAAAACAAATGCACAGATCTGTGCATTCATTATTTCGCGAATAAAATCAAATAGAGTTCAATATTCTACGTATCAGCCGAAGTTTTCAGTCTCTTTTTCATCTTTTCAGAACTAAAACAAGGATTTTTGAGAAAAAAGAGGTCCTGAGGCAAATGAACGACGAGCACTCTTGTGAATCTTGTTTACATTTTCCACTGATAACCCGGGCATTTCTTTCCTGAAATGGAATATAGCGCTCTACACAGTGTAGAATGCAATCACTTTTTTCTCAGAGCGCTAGTGGGTACCCAACCAGTGTTACCACGACTTACACAAAAAATGTAGCATCTGTCCTAAGTTACAAACTTTACAGTATACTGATTATTTTAATAATAGATATACTTATTTGTTTAGTTGATATACCAATACATCGATTGTTCTAATATTCAATGTATTGATAACTAATGCATTAATTATTTCAACTGAGGACCTGACTTCAAAAACGTGCTTAGTCCAAAAAAGAAAACGTTGGGAAATGAAAAAAAAAACAGTCTGACTTGCGAACGATAAGTGGTAACACTGATTCACTTGCGTGGATGGGAAGAGGAGGGGTCGATGTTAATACCACCTAAGTATGAAGGTTGGCGTGCGAACAGTCTTCGAGCTATGGGAGTGCAAAATGGGGGAAGTCGTGGACTTAGCTCGTTTTGGTAGACCATGTCATATGTACTTGTGAAAGGTCAAAATGTGTACATCTTGACCTTGAAGCTGTCAAAAATTGGAAGATATAGCTTGAAGACGACCATTCTGGTGAACAAGGCCCACGTGAATAATTCCCCCCTCCCTCCAGCCTTCAGACATCCTTGTACCCCCACAAACAGGAAAAAGCAAAAATGACTTACAGTTGTAAGAGTCTTATATTCATAAAAATTGAGAAAACAAGTAAGTCAATATTATAAAAAAGAACCTGGTTCTAAGTCGTGATAAAATCGTGAAACCAACTCTGAAAGGTGCCTTTTAACTTCCTCCACCAGATTGCGCTAAAAACTCAATTTTTGATTTTTTGGACTAAGCCTGTTTGGGAAGTCCAGTTCTCAATTATTAATGTATGAACAGTTTTGCTTTTAGATGTATTTATTATTTTGATAATTTACAGATTATTTTAATTATATGTATTTTGTTTTTAGTAGTATTGATCATTTTGATATGTAATCAGTGTGTAGATTATTTTAACTATTAATGAGTAAATTATTTTAAAAATCAATACATTGATTGCATCAAACAGGGTTGACAGGTAAAATACGCTTTATATTTTACATGTAAAATGTAAAATGAGTAAACAAAATTGAAGTTCAATTTTTAAATTAAAATTTAAAAAATGCACACAATTGGAACTGCAGTCAAATATCATCTTCTCCTTTATCTTTCAATTTTATAAATTTATACCCTCAAATTCACTATAGGTAACCCATAAGAAAGTAGAATGTTTCATACGTGATTTCTAACACTTACTGGCTTTTCAAAAGTGATCATCTTAATCACGCCACTGTACTTAACCCTCTGATCCCCTCCTTCAACTTACCAATAGTCACGTTCTTAATAACCTACAGAGTTAATATTGGTATTTCTTACTCTATTACCAACTTAGACAAGTAGGTACAAATATTTAGATATATCAGTCTAATTTTTCATAAGAAGTCTGATATTTATTGAAATAAGGATGAGTAAATAAACTTATCATTTATTACGTTGTTTTTTTTTCACCATTTTATACCTTATCCATTTTACCTGTAAAATGCCAACCCAGGTATCAAGATTCTCTTTTTATAATTTGCTCTCAACCCGAGCCCTGGAATCCGCCCTTTCGAGCATTGCTTCAGAGACGTCGGGGAGGCTGTTAGGGCTTAGGGCTGTTTCAGCCCTCTTCCCTCCCGGCCGAAAAACCGGCCTAGGTCGAAATCTAGCGAGTTACTATGTAGGCTCGAACCCGGGACCTCCGGATTCCAAGACCAACGCGCTATCCACTCGGCCAACCAGACCTGGCGTAATACACAGATTTTATTTTAATAAGCAATGTAGGTATCAATTATTTTAATAATTGATGAATTGATTATTTTTATAGTTGCTGTATTGATTGTTTTAATAACAGATATATTAAGAATTGATCTATCCTTAATCTATATATTAATCATTTTGAAATTTAAAGATTAATTTATTGACTATTCTAGTTATTAATGTATTAAGTACTCAATTATGGAAGAGCTGATCATTTTTATTATCAGTGCATCACTTATTCTGTTTATTGATACACCATAGTTATTTTAATTATTGAGATGTATTAATTATATTGATGATTAAGGTATTAATTATTTCAATTACTAATGTACCAATTATTTTGATTATCAATACGTCAATTATCTTGATTGTCCTTGCACTGATTATTTTCATTAGTTATAGGTGTATTGATTATTTTGATTATTGATACACCATTTATTCCAATTATTACTGAAATATTAATTAATTTGATTACCGATAAATAAAACTATTTCAGTTATTGATATACATATCGATCATTTTGAATATCTGTGCACTGATTAGTTCAATTGAAGGGTTCATTTAGAAAACCATAGTCAGTTTTGAAATTTAGACTTTGCTGGCAGATAGCGCTATAAGTTCTTTTTAGCTAGGAGAACTGTCAGGGTAAGTTTGCCAGCAGATATTGCCTTGTTCAAATGCACTGTTTTATGTTGGCGCATAATGGCTGTGGATGCAATGCTATCTGTCCATGCAACAGTCAGAATTTCAAAACTGAATATGGCTGTCCTTAAATGAACCCTTCAATCATGGTTGTGCCAAAAATATCTGACGACTACCTATCTTGAAAAGCTTCCCCCCCCCCCACCTCTAATCTTTGCTCTGTTTTGCAAATTAACCAAGAGTTCGCTTTGAATTTCACTCTATTGGTTGTTCACGTATTTGTCAGTTGGTTGTTCCCGTATTCAGATGTGGGTTGTCGCAACGTTCTCTGTAATCTTATCATTTTTTATTGTGTTTGCACTCGTTTATTATTCAGGTTGTGGCAGTTAATCACCAGAAACGAATTTCAACCATAAAAACTTTAGGCAATTTATTCATGATAAGTTGGTTCCATTTGTGCAAAATTTAGATGATATTCATTGAGGAGGTACGACATGTTTTCAAGTACGATCTCGAAAAGATAGTTTCTATTTAGTTCGAATATTTATGAAATGAACTCTGACGAGTTAGGGCCATAGGGAAGCAATTTTATTGATGGGGCGAGAATCACACATTTATCCTACTTTAAGAAAAAAAGAAAAAGCCAGAACTTATCAATTCCGTACCTCAAACTGTAAATTTGCCAACTCTGAAAGATGATTAGAGAAGGAGCCGCCTCCCTGAGCTCCCCGAGGCTATTTCCCTGCTCTGTGGCATGCCATTTGGGCTAATCAATTTTCAGGACACTATGTACATGTACACATATATGTATGTTATTAGAAACCGGCTAATACGAATTCGTGGCCTTATGCTAATGGTGGAACAGATGAAACATATAAGCCGAAACTACCAGATGAATTAGGGTCCTTATTCGTTTATATTCAATGATGTATGGACAAGATAATAACAGAAAAGGAAACAGTACTGGAAACATAATGGAAATTGTACTAATTAGGCGTTGAACAATTACTATGACCCGGTTCTATATAGGTAGATGCGTAAACAGGTATGTGTACATACTGAAAAGAGTTAACAGCACTCATTTCATTAAAAACCCAAATGATGGAACAAAAGGAAGTGAAAACGAACTTAAGGAACGTGGTTCAACCGCGTTCGAGTTTTTCAGATTCCATTTGTCATCATCCTTGGTGATGGCACATACTCCATTACCAGATATTGGTCCACTACACTCATTTCTATTATCTTTGCACGACCTTTATTCATCGGATCTACCCTCACATCAGCTTTTCCGTTTCGACAACGCTGGTAATTCTTTCTAAGTCGCAGCTGTTTGCCATTCTTATACGGTATTGAAATTCGCGTATTTTCTCGTGCTGTTGTCGTTTTCGGCAATCTACCAGTTTGTTTTGCTTACAATTCGACTTTTCCAGTTGGACGGGCGTGTTCATTCTCAAATGACACGAATCATCCTTAAACTTCATCTCGACACAATTCACTTCTTGTATTGTTTACGCTATCTGTGCTTTGAATATCAACATAGCTGGAAAGAAGAGCATTACGAAAATCGGGTTACGGGTTGAGCGAAGGTTAATACGAAAAAATGATTCGCAATGCGGGTTCGATTTAATCTGTAATTCATATCGCGAGCTGATCTGAAGTGAGAGAGACGTGTTTGCCTAAGCTAAGGTTTGAAGGGATCATTTCTTTGGGATGAAGTCGGTTCTCATCTGACTTGACGCTCTGCGGTCCGACTCTACTTTGCTTAAGTTAGCTCCTCACCAAGAAATGGGCAAGTCGTTGGATGCAAGGGAATGTGGGGGCCTGTTTACCTATCTGTCGCGAACACCGGGTGGGATAGCTGACTGGCTATCTTCTCCGTCTTTTCTTCTGCCTGGAGCGAGCTGACTGAGTCGCTAGTTTTGTCTTTTGATGTGGCCCCGTGTCCGTCTCTCTACATCTGACTAGATCTTGAGATAACTGATGCCCGTTTTACCTGTAGCTCCTGGGGCTGCGAGTTATTTTTGCTCGTTCAAAAAAAGAGCAAATTCCCCTTGACATGGTAGGTCCCATCATAACTAGCTACATAAAAGTAGAAGGCTGAATGACATTTGTAAGGTTTGATACCGCTTGTAGACGTTATAGATTCTATTTTATAACGGTTCGAGGTGAGGAAAGTACTCGCTGGTCACTCACAGGTTGGTTGAAAGGAAAGTTAACCATAGGATTTATGTGCCACTGAATGGAGGAGTACGTTATACAGACTATGGTAAGTAAGTTTTGCAAAATTTGGAGAACTGCTATGATATAGGCAGAACATGGCGGTTAATTCCACGCTGAAAATCAGGTCGTACAAATAAGCTGCATGAATCTGAGGCATAATCCATTCCCTTGGAAGTGTTTTGGATGAAATGTACGACTATTCCACTGTTTTATGCAGACCTTCCAAATAATGGAGGTAAGGGGTTTGCAGTAGTCCCATTGTATACACAAGGAAAACCTTTTCTATCCATTTTTTTTTTTTTTTTAATAATCTGAAGTGGTTGAAAAATAATCGCTCTTCGACTTTGAAACAAACGGTAAATTTTCTTGAACTCGCGAACTCAAAGTAATACAAAATAAACTTCACTCGAACGCAATTATATGCACCGAAATAGGAACAAAAAGTGTACGAGAAAACGTTTACTGAAGATTCTTGGAAAATTGACTCGTTGCAATATTGCGAGAAATTCCCCGAGATCATCGTGGTTAAATTTAGCTACCGCAAGAGCTCATTAACTATCGAGTAACGGAAGTCGCAGGGGAAAATTTAATATTCTTTCTATGTAAAAAGTGAAACTATATTAAATTTAAAGGACGAAGTTTCAAAAAGAATTTAACTCGAGAAATAATAACTAAGTTGAAAACAATTAACGAGAAAAGCTATTTAGTGGAAACAAACAGGTATTCGGAAAGAAATTTAATAAGCTTAGTTTGTATAAACTATAAACCGAGTTTCCAATTTAATACCACTTCTAAGTTTTAGAAATTTTTTATCATCAACTTTTTCTTTTCTTTCCGATTCAAAAGAATTTTCATGACAGCGCTACATTTGAGACTGTAAACGTTATAGAACCGAGATGTGAAAAATCAAGATGATTTCAACCTTGGAGAGCCTACTTTTCTAAAGACTTAAAAACTACCAACAATGTCCAGTACAAAATGTGACTGGAACTTTAAGCCTAACTTTGGAACCCCAAACAGCAGTACTCCCATGGTCCGGTTATTCTTATAAAGTTGCTTATCTACAATAATACCTATATTTTGAAATAACGAGATGGCTTTTCACATTTCCACTGTTCAGTCTGTCTGACTTTGATCTACAAGTTTGTTTTTCTCCACAGGAACGAAGAAGGAGAAAGTGGGGGCAGATTTCTGAACATACAGAGAGATTTGAACTTAGTAATTCCAAAACTGTTTTACACATTGAAAATGCAGATAAGTTGAGGTATGTATAATCCGTAACAGTATTTTTCGATTTGCCATTTCTGTGTGAACCTAGTACAACCCAAATTTTCACAATACAATGCAACACTAACATTCCAGGTTTAAGTTCCATATCTTCACAAGAATCATTTAAAAGAATTGTGAATTATCTGTATGAGCAAAAATTCGGACTAAAATATAAAAAATTTCAGTAAAAACTTTGCGAGAAAAAAGTTTTTACGTTTTCTAAACCATACCCAATCGAATTCCAAATTCAAAAGCAAAACAAAACTAACAACGAACAAACTAACAGAAAGTTAGACGGACTGACTGGCTTGCTATCTGATAATGTGACCAGTTGACTGTCGAGAAACCCACAAATAAATATACAAGTTTGGCTACTAAATGCCAAAGGGGTAATTTATAAAATTAGCAGACAGCTTACTTTTCTATTATTTCGCATTAAAATGAGCCACTAAGTCAAATCAGTAAGGTATAAGTGACAGATTAGTTACAATTCTTGAAGTTAGTACCAATTTTACTTTAGAAGCGACATATTTTAGCCAGCACGTTTTCAGCTCATATATTGGTTAAGGTAGCATTCTCTATAGTGAACTGCTTAGTCATGTCCTGTGTTCTGATTGGCTTTTTGTGAAAGTCTGAGAACTAAGAACATGGAACACAAAACTTGACAAACGCATAAAGAAAAAGGAACAACTAAACTACTAAGATAATTAGACGTATAAATTTGCACCAAGAACAGTAAAATGACCAACACAACATACATTCATTTGTAGTCAAACAAAATAAAATTACTACAAATAGAAAAAGAAAATCGGTATAACCTAATAAGAATCACAAACAAAAAACTGGAATAACCTCCAGCAAATTATTCAAACCAAGGACCACAACATGAGACGGGAAGCAAGGGCAAAACTAGGAAACATACTAATCCAAAAACTACTACATAAAATTAAAAGTTGACCCTACAAATAAATAGGGAAGGGGCACCTACAGTTAGAACCTTAGACAATAGAGAATGGACTGGTAATAGTGATAAGAATTACACAGGTTTAAATGGAGCATCATTGAATGTAAACAAAGGCACTTTGCCCTGTTTGTAGTTATATTTATATGGTACCTGTATAGTTATAGGGTACGTTAGATTTCTTCAAGGCAAATTGCCCTTGTTTACATTTAACTTTTCTCGACTATTACCAGTCCATATAACGTAGTTATATCTATATAGTCAAAGGTTAGAACTCTAACAGAGAGACTGTTCACAGAACGCAGCTGATAACCAGAATTTCGGTTGCAGAAGTGAATGACGTATGCATGCAGTGTTACCACACCTTCGTACTTGACGCTGAATATGATTGACTAATTGACTATATCGGGAGCCAATTCGGACTTAAACCGCACCTAGGTAGCGCTACAATAGTTTTCAAACGTTTTATAGGCAGGTGCAAGGTTCTTATATTTACAAGGTTACCTCACTTGGATGAAACCTGCAACAATTCCCGTCGCTTCCGCACCCGGAATCCACTCCATAAGAAAGTAATGGGAAAATTGAATTTTTGCAGTAGAGGGTTTTTTTTTTTTTTTTTTTTTTTTAAACGGTAGCCAATTGAATTTCGTACGTCGCAAAAGTAATAGAAAAATATGCTGAGGGCATCAGTTATGAGTAAAGATCGAAAAAACTGTATTTCCTTAAGCGCCTAGTATGACTTGGTCTACAGTGACATCATGAACATCTTTGCGCCTGGCGAAGTTGGGTAATCTTGGGCAGGTGGGGTATTTTGGTAATCTAAGATCAACCTAAACTCCAAGCTCTACTGATAAGAATACAATGAAAATACTGACAGTGCTGCCAACACATGCAACTGAGAGGTTGAAGTCCGAATACACAAAAGGAGTTTTGGTTAACAAATTGGGTTTTTTGTTTTCCCAGTTATTTTATTGCTAAAAATTTTCTAAAAAGTGTAAGAAATTAAAATTCAAATCGGTGAACGATCTGTACCGTTGGTGAGTATTGAAATAGAAACCAACCAATTAAATCAGCTAATTATTCATCAAGTAATAAGTTCTTCATTGAAGCGTCCTCTGGTAATCCAACCAGTGAGACAACATTATCACTCAGTAGCTCCTTATGGCAAACTGTGAATGTTATTAATGAGAAACGCAACATGTCATCAACACGCAAAATACGAGTAGGTGCCTTTGAGAAATGCTGCCTTCTCCGAGTCCTTCTGGCACAACAAAACAGCAGAATTCGCGTTTACGGTTTAACAGTAACACTGAACACTTATTAAAATTGCGTATTCCATAAGAAATATGTTCATTCATTCAAATTACATTCTTTATAACTTCAATCTTATTATTTTGTTCATTTCAACCGACTCGATCTAAACTAATCTTCCGATTGACATAATTTTGTCTCACTGTACAAATACTATGTCTCACTGTTGGATGGCTACTTCCAACAGTGAGGTATTTTTTCGAATGTGGTTCGAGGCTTGTAGTGGCAGTTCTGGAAACGCAATCTAAGCTTTTAAGCCCTTCTATTAAAGCTAAGTGTGTGAACTTTTTGAGAGCATGAAAATTCTGTATGAATATCTGCAACTCATGAAGTTATGACGAAAACTGTAAAGTGTTTCACCATTTGAGCCTCTCTCCTAATACCAAGCAAAATTAAGGGAAAAAGTCCTGAAGCCAAACATACAGAAACAATCACAAAAACTCCCAGAAAAGAACTCCAATGCACATCTCATCATCAGTGACTTAGCTACTGAAGGACAAGACCGTCTAACACTTTACTCGTTAAGGTGAGATTGGGGATTGTTGGAGATTGGAGGAGAGAGGAGAGAGGAGAGAGAGGAGAGAGGAGATAGGGGAGAGAGAGAGAGAGAGAGAATTATGAAAGAGAATGAGAAAGAATGCGAATGTCTGCGTTCGCTTCTTCCTGGTTTTTCGGAACTCACGAATAAATCCGATGTTCTGAATTGTTACCACGCAATAGAGCGAAAAATTACCTTTCCATCAGGCCCTCGTCGAGACTGGTAACGTGATTCTGCGGCGAGTTAGGCCGCTTGACGGAGTGGGAGAAAAAGGTGTGTCTAACTTTAAACGCGGTTTTTCCAAAAACGTGTTTTTGCGCATTCTTGTTACACTTATCTTTGACCACTTGTATCTCCGGAACAAAAAACGCTACAAATCTCGCCGATAGCTTGTTGGAATGGGCATTCATTCCTCTATTACGTACTGTCCATAACTTGAAATTCGTCGGATCGACAAAGTTACCCCTTTTTATAGAAACTACTCCACATAGTTCTTCGTTTACTGATAGGAAATATGTGGCGTTGAATTGGCTCTAGTACTAATTGATTATCTCTTTGGTTATGGTAGGCATATTTCTGTCTTTTTAATTACTGTTACCAAGTGGTTTCTGCAGTTTATTTAATGATATTGTTTGTAGATTGGTTATTTTGTCTAGTCTAACTTTTGTTTCTGACACTGTAGTCTGTTTTGGAATTGTAGTTGTCCTTCAGGATTTTGGCTGTCATTTTGGCGATTTTGTAGTTGGTGCTTCTATGTTGTTTATCAGTGGTCTTATTGGTTGGTCTGGTTCATGTAATTTGATTAGTTCTTTCAGTTGTGATGTTTTGGGATTCATGGCTATAAGTTTGTTGTTGGTCTGTATATGTGAAGGCGCACATGAAAAGGGACCAGTTGACCAATCTTTTGATGTTTACTTTTCTGGCTAAATTTCTATAAAACCTCCTTAAAAATCGAATAGAACCAACCCCCGACCTCTATATTGAAAATTCAGCGAGATATTGCAGTTTTAAGTAAGGCAAGTCAAAATTTATTATTAGTACAAAAAGGAAATCGCATGTTCTTATGTAAAATTAATTTCTTTGAAAACAATCTTCCATGAATCCTAGCCATGTTTTCTTCTTGCTCTTTTACAGGCGAGAGCAGGCAAATACATTTACCCATTGTTAGAATGAGTTGCCTACTTACCTGCTGAAGAGGAGTCTCATTTCTCTCTGGAAACTTCCCTGTAGGCAACTTATCTCGAAACATTTGCTAAAGATTTCCCGAAAAGACTCTTTGGGAAGTATCGGAATTTTCTTCCAAAAAAATCATTGGAGAAGTTTCCCGAAGTTTTTTGATAGAATTCTTTGGAGATCATCAAACATTTAAATTCTTTGGAAAACAATAAAAAAAATTTCCAAAAAGAACGGACAAGAAATCAGAGGACCGTGTAGTAGTGTGTAGGATATTTACGGTTGAAATGTTGGCAAGTAACAGGATGGTAATTACGAAAACAATACTCTTGATTTTAAACGCTTCTCTGGTAAAATTTTACTGTTGGTCAACTGGCCCCTTTTTATATGCGCCCTCACATATTGTCTGTCATTAGTACTGTTCTTAGTTTTGCTAGGTACCTATTTGTTTGTAGAGTCAAATTTTAATTTTATGTCCCTAACCTTGTTTTTTTACATGTTGTAACACTGCCATTGTCTGCTCTAATGAGTATCAAGTTGTTTTCTTTCAACTTTAGTTTCAGTTTAGTTGTATAGTTATTTGTCGTTTTGGTGTTTATGGTCGACAGTGTGTTTCCTGTTTTTGCCCTATGGTCTGAATAATTTACTCAAAGTCTACTGTCAGTTCTTCCAGTTTTTTGTCTATAATTTCTTCTGTCATATTGTACCTGTTTCCTTTTTCTGGCAATTTTATTTGTACGTCAGTAAATGTTGCGTTGGTCATTTTACTGTTCTTAGTGAAAATTTGTGAGTCTGGTTGTCCTAATAGTTTAGTACAAGGTGTCTACAAGAATGGGAAAATAAAAATTTCTGACTTTTTCCAAACTATTTTTTCTCTTCTTTAAACCTTTACAGTATAGACAGTATAAGTATATTTATGTTTATACTACTAGACGCTATGGTTATAATGAACTGAAATTTGAAGTTGATATTTTTCGATGCACAGTTTTTATTAGAATACGACTCTAGGGAATGCTGAAGTAAAATTAAACGACGAAAAAAATTGTCCGTGAGCTCATTCTTTGTTTTTTTCCAAACTTCTAAAAAATATTGTTGAATTTCCTGACTATTTACAAACTTCCTGACCTAGTTTTCAAATTCCTGACTTATTCCAAACCTGTTGACAGCTTAGAGTAGCTTCTTCTTCATCATGAGTTCGTTAAGTTTGAGCTCTGTGTTCTTATGTAGTTCTCAAACCTTTTACCAACAGTAATCAGAATACAGGACATAAGACAGTCCACTATATGGTACTACTTTAGCCAATGTAATTTATTACAGACAACATTCTGCTCCAGTAGCTACTGGTGATAGGATAACACCTGAAAACGTTTGACAAAAACACGCTGCTTCCAAAGTGGAATTGGTACAACAAGAACTGTAAAAGACTACTGTCTTTCATTCTGCAGTGAAGGAGGTAAGCCGTACATACCTAACTCAGTAGAAACACTTTAAATAAACACTTACATAGAAGATAAAGTATCAGTCAATGTTATATCGTCACTCTTTTCCCGCGGCACGATTATTGCCAAGACTTGTCTTCGTCTTCCCGTTACGAAAAAGGTACCAACGAGCGCAACCCATAAAGGTAATAAAATGCGCACTCAAGTCGCTTTTCGGAATTCATTTTGCAGCTAAATGAGTTCTGACTTTGCGCCAAAATTCTTTACTCGGCGAAACTATATCAAAAATGGTAACATTTCGAATTTGATTCGCATATAACGGCAGTTATAGGTATCATAAAACGTATATAAGAGAAAGCCAAAAATGCTAGCGTAATGGGTGTTCGAATGTTCGTCGAATTTGATCGCAGTGTGCTGCGTGCTGGTGTTAACCTTTTACAGCATGGTCTCGTTACAACGCGTCTGATTTCGCCGACGATTATCCTTCATTCCGGGGGATTTCGATTAAATCTATAATAGGATTTTAAGGATTCCAAAAATATTATCTCGCTGATACGGTAAAAACTTATACAAAAACGATTCCTAAACCATGAAATTAAATTCAAATGAGATTCCCCCGGCGAGCGTATAACTCGAAAAACTCGCGACGCCTACGTTAATTGACTAATGCACTCGACGCTGCCGCAGTGGTCGTAAAAAATAACTTTTTCAGTTTCTTTCTTTTTCTTGTTAACGGAAGTAACAAAAGTTGTAATTCCAAATAAAAATGAAAAAATTTAGCCAACTACACCCGCGACTCTATCGCGAGGTCTCCCCGTTTCTGCGAGCTAATTCCAGCTGATAGAATAGTTCAAAGTTCATTCTACGGATAAACTTGGAACACTATGCAACTTCGATCGTGGCTTTTCTAATTCGCGAGCTCGAAAATAGAAAACGCTAGAAAACGTCTGTGCAAACGCCGAATGCACGAACCCGGTTTTTCTTCGTTCATTTTGCCAGCTCCGAGTTTTAATTTTGATATAAGTTATTAATTTTTGCGAAGCAATTTCCTCTTCCTCGTACGACAGCGTTATCAAAGCAGAGCTTCCCTATCGGCGTCATCTTTAAAGGGAACAGCGTGTTTATTGTGCATAATTTTTCGCGGTTGTATGATTTCGTCTATAAGTCAGTTTTTTAATATTATTCAATACAGAACGTGACGTGCCTTCGAAGTTTGCCGAGCAGCGACTCGCGAGACACGGAAATGAGAGGAAAATTGGAAATTCATTCGGATGAGTCGACGAAATCTCGAAATGAAAATATAAATGAGAAAAAAAGCCAACAGTCTACTGGATTTTATATTTGTCCTAATAGAACGAGTATTCTTAGTCTGAGTAATGGTTCTAGGAAGACGATAATTGAGACTCGTGAAGACTCCACTAAGGCTTAAAACACCATCCGAATTGCACTGAAATTCATTACATCTGATTTTAAAACTACGCTAATTCGAAACTAAAACTAATTTAGAATGATCAAGACGTTTCAAAATTTAATTAGGATTCGTCAGTAGGACTCTCCTGAGACTATAAGTCTCGTCTTCTTTTAACTCCATCGGGACAGATCAAGACTTAATAGCTAAAACAGTCATCAAATCTTTTCTGAAGTTCACCACAACACGTTGAGACTTACTAAGATCATAAGTTAGGACTAATTTACATCAAGTAGACGCCTGAATTGAGACCTATTGAGAATGGTGAAGACAAATAAGGACATTTTTACGATTAAAGCCCCTTTTAAAATATATATACACACTATAGTTGAAACTGACATTGACGCATCCAAGAAGATTCATTGAGATTCTTTCCAGTCTCTCACTCAGGCTCATAAAACTTGGTCACAATTCAATAAAACTATTTTACTTGTCATTTTAATACTCTGTTGATCAATTTAAAATCTTGCAAGACCTGCGGTACTCTCCACCGTGATTGCCTTTTTAACACTGCCGACCTTTTTTGTACACAGTACATACATATTTTTTGTTATATACCTGTATGTTACATACTACCGTCCTGCCTGGCTAATTTCTGCGTAGCGTGATGCGAGTCTAGGAAACGTCTTTTGTCTCCTGCATTTCTGCACATTCGGTACCGGGTATTTTCAAAATCACGTTCTTCTTCTTCTCATTCTCATAACTCACTCTCCTTTCTTCTCAGGGGGTGCCCAGTTTTTTTCTAAAACGAAATTCCGTGGCTGTTTCCTTCCTAACTTTCCCAGACACCTTTCAGAGTAGTCCGAATAGTGGGTAAATAAAGTTACACGGCGTGCGAAAAGATATGCGCAATATTCAGATTTTTGTAACTTTATTACGAAGAATAAAAACATGAAAACAAAACTAAGATATAAGAATTAAAAACATTTGAAAAATTAAATTAAAAAAACTTCGGGTAAAGTTGCCTAATATCGCCCACCACCGTATTTCGCCCTGCATATAGTGGCGCGATCTAGCGGAAAATTTTTTCACGTTTGGTATTGCAAAACAGTAGTACATGTGTAAAGTTAGGGTCCGGAAGCCTGAAACCGAAGAGTGACAGCGGGGAGAAGAAATTGAGGACCTGAAAACTATTTTACTGCTGTCTTTGGATGGCGCCTGTGAGAGATAGGATGCAGGCAGGATGTCGAATCGAATATTTTTCTCATTAGAAACGTTCAAATTGTAATTTTCAATAAAAAGTTGGAGGATTTATAAAGAAATAAGCGCAGTATGGCGTCGAAGAAAGTGAGTACAGTTTTCCCTAATATCGCTCACTTGCGCATTTGAGGTCGGCGATGCTGCCTTTGGTGAAGTCGCGAACAAGAAAACAGACATTTGTTCACAGTGCTTGAATGGATTAATTCGAAATCGCCTTCACTTTAATTATAAGTGACGTAAAAATTTCAATGTTTTCGATTTTTTAGGGAGGCGATATTAAGCTTATGGAATTTAACATATAATTTTGGTGGGCGATATTAGGAGCCCAAAAATAAATTTTATTGCTTTAAAAATTCATGTAAAATCAACGAACCCCTCCCCTCCATTTTAGCCGTGTTACTTTTGTAGCGGGAGGATGTACGAACATTTTGAGCTATTTTCGAAGTCGATAGCTCAAATATGTGAAATTTTATAATCATTTTAAGAAAAGTAGGCGATATTAGGCAACCTTACATTAATTTGCTTCATTTCGGGTTCAACCACTTCAATGGACAACACATGAAAGTATACTTTTAAACAAGAGTACAACCAGAACTTTTTTTTTAGTGGGGGCTAGAATTTATAAGAAAAACTTAGGCAGGGGTGAAAGCTCGATTTGGTACTTCTCTATTTTCATGAGCTGTAAATTTGTACAAACCTACGATGCAACGTAACCTCAGGCCATCGGCATCAATTTTTTTTTTCGTTTCAAAATTGATTTAAAAAAAAAAAGTCGAAGAATTTCGGAAAAGGCTACAGCCCCCTAGCCCCTCATTGGCTGCGCCCTTGCTCTTGGAAGCTCTATGCATTATGATTTTTTAAGAAATATTTCCCGAAGTTCTTGACTTTTCCAGAACTGGGCACCCTGTTTCTCCTTCGATCGGTCACGCAGCACAACAACTGAGTTACAATTACAGTATAGTGACAATCAGTTGCAGTTTATGTTTAGTACTCTTAGGGAGATCTATATGTACTATCCATCAACATACATGTTTACTTTACACTCTCTCCGTTTCTTTTGATTTCATATATATCTTCTTTCCCGACTGGACTAGACACTTCTCTGTCGCAAAATTCAATAAATCCGCAGACCATTCCAGGCTTTATAAAAAGACTGTCGAGATTAATTGAAATTTTGTTCTAACTAAATACACTGATCAGGGCCGTATACAAGGGCGGGGGGTGTTAGAGGTCTGACCCCCATGGGTACGGCCGTGCGCTTAAAAATTCAGGAAAATGCGGCTCTCAGGAATATTAGAAATCCCATATGTTAGGTCAACCCCGCCCCCTCCTTCGCCATATTCCTGGATACGGCACTGACACTTTAGAACCAAACAATATTTACTGATAATTAGGCATTGTTTGAACTAACATGCAAGACTCTTGATCCTTTTGAGATGTATTAAGACTCGTCAAGTTGATTTAGGACTCTTCACGACTCAAGTAAGAGTTTAAGACTCATAAGGACTTGACTCACGACTCACTGAGATTGGTTGAAACCAGTGATGGGCATGCACTTGGCTGTAAATATCAACATGATTATATTATAAGATCATCAAGATCATAATCTTGATATTAACTTGAGATCCTTTCTTAACCGCATCTTCAGGAGATCATCAAGATCAATATTGACGGGCCCAATGACATCAACGCTCCTATACGAATGACCTCGGAAAAAAATATGAAAATGTTCTTACACATGTTCAAGATCATTAAGAGATCAGCCTGTCTGAGAACTATTACCGCGAGTGACCTTGAACTAATCTCACACTTCAATACAGCAGTGATCTGTGCATCATTTGTGAACCGCATTCCACTAAATGTTGTTTTAGAGGGTAAAAACCTTGAAATTACATGGCAATAAGTCGGGAGATAAGGATGAGGCGCGACCATATGTTGCAAAACTGTCGCAGTCAGAGTTCAAATCATTCAAGTGGGAATTGTGAAATTCTGCCTCATCCTCCTTATTCTCCCGACTTGCAGTTTGCTAATGATGCAGAAGTTGAAGTTGATGTCTTTTTTGCGCAAGTTGGACATTGCCAGAATGGTGGGATCTTTGAGATGAAAGTGTGGGTGACTATGAGGAGATTTAGACTATAGTTCAGAACATATTTGTAAATTTTTCTTATTTTTAAATGAAGTACATATTTCTTAAGACAGAAAATTGGGAACAGTACTTTATGGAATTGAATGAAGGATAGAACTTTTCGAAACCCTGAAGAAAAATGTAATCTTCATGGCAAACTGAGACCAATTTTCAACAAACGTTTGCTTATGACCTGCGATCATTTCCCTAATTAACTTGTCCATTACTGGTTGACACTGATTAGGACTTCATCAGTACATCTGGGAAAACTTACAGAACTCTTCAACAAAATCTTAGACGAAAGAAAAATTCCCTTGGAATGGAGACATGCAAACACGATCATACTATTCAAATAAGGGTATCTGTCATAAGATAGAAAACTATAGACCTATCACACTAAGCCCAATCATCTCCAAAATATTTTTGAAACTTATAACAAAAAGAATACAACCGATACAAAACAGACAGCAACCAAAGGAACAAGCAGGCTTCAGAAAAACTTTCTCTACTACAGACCATTTACACACAATAAACCAAGTTAGAGAAAGATGCATAGAATACAGAATCGACTTGAACATAGCACTAATAGACTACAATAAAGCATTTGATTCAATAAATCACAAATTTCTACTAACCTCCTTAAGAAACGAAGGCGTCCGAGGGAACTACGTACAGATAATCAAAGATATGTATGTATCTAGAATTAAAAGTGAAAATAATAACAGATGTGGAGGGGTAATATTTAAGAACTGAAAAAGGAGTGAAGCAAGGAGATCCCCTGTCTCCAATCTTGTTCAATTGCGCCATGGAAGAAATATTTAGAAAACTAGACTGGGAAAACAAGGGGATTAACATAAACGGAGAAAGACTGTCGAACCTGAGATTTGCAGACGATGTGGTCCTACTGGAAAACTCGACACAGGAGCTAATCGAAATAGTAAACGAACTGAAGGAACGTGGAACAGAATCAGGATTGACAATGAACATTAAGAAAATATAAGAGAAGGTCAGGAAAGAAATAATTACGGAAATATTGGAACAACAGAACAAGCGACATACTTAGGACAACAACAAGCCTTCAGCAATCGTACAAAAAGAGAAGTAAATGCAAGAATAACGAAAACATGGAACACATATTTTTCGTTAAAAGTAATATTCAAGGGTTCTTATAGTAACCACCACAAAAGTGAGATATTCAACATGTGTATAGTACCCACCATGACATACGGATGCCAAACATGGACATTAACTTACTTCAAAAATTATTAACAAATTACAAACAACGCAGAACTCAACAGAACGGTTAATGCTGAACATAAAAAAGAGGGACCACGTCAAAGCAATGTTTCTAAAACAAAAACTAAAACACAACACGAACATAACACATTACATTAGAAGACAAAAATGGAGATGGGCGGGCCATGTATACGTAGCTAGGCTAACAGACGACAGATGGACTTACAAGACAACTTTTTGGTTTCCTATCGTACCACAAAAAAAAGAGAGGGGGCCAACTAGCAAGATGGGAGAACGGATTAAAAGCATTTCTGAGGGGGGAAAATTTCAGAAGAATTGCGGAAAATAGGATAGAATGGCAAAAGATGCAGGAGACTTTTGGTCACTTTGGGCCGAGAATATGGAAATAACGAAATAATGTAAGATATAAGAAATATACAGGTAAGGTACCTCCATAAATGTTATTAATTAATACTTATCAAGATTCTGAGAAGAATTTTAGTAATTTGCTAAAACTGATTCAGAACTTAATATTCTATTCAAACTCATTTACACTCAATTGCGATAAAACAGCTGGGGGTGATAGAGGCAACTGCCTGAAGTCTAGTTTCACTTCTTCCAAAAGTGATACTCAATGAAGCCTAAGAATTTAGTTTTTAAGCTGCCCCTCACCCTACTTTTTTCTTAACATCTCCCCCCATTTTTGATGAACTCTATTACAGCCCTGAGTGTAGGTCAAGATTCACTGCGGCGATTCGACTCAACCTTTTTCTGTATGTAATGCCTGCAGACATTTGAAATATAAAAAGATTCTTTTCTGTTTTCTAAATGTGGCATTAGTTTGTGCATACAGGTTAACGCAAATGAGAATACATGCAGCTAATGCAATGAAAGATGATAAGACTTTTCTTGCAAAATCAGACATAGTTGAACTTCACAACACATTCTTGTTCTGCACAACACCATGTTAAAAACCCCACACCATTATTACGGTCCGCGGAGAAGCTACATCTCAATGAAGAAAGTCTTTGAAAACAAAAGCTAAACCGATAAATGCATTTTGAATAAAATGTTTCATATACTCTCCTCGAAGAGTAAAAATTTGACGAATCAAAACCCAGAAAACGAAGACTCATTTTCTGTTATCATTGAAGCTGAGAGGCCCCGCGTGCGCCGGCAACATAATATAATAAAGTGTTTTCAGTCTGTTGATTTTATTCCGGTTTTGCAATTTATCTGATGGAATTTATTCGGAAACTCGCTAGAAGCGTTTACGAAAATAGAATTTCTCAACCAGACGTCGTTGACGGGTCACGTTAGAGCAACCCTATACCAAGAGGAAAAGTGTGTGCTCGGGTAATATGTTGAATGAATCGAAAAGTGATAAAAGGTATTCGTTCAGTACCTCTATAGTATATGTATATACATCAACAATATGAAAAGAGCTGATTAAACTTAGATAATTATTAACTGTTTTCAGTTAGTAACTATAGCTCGTGTAAACTCTATGAACACGCAATTATTCAAGGGAGAAAAGCTAAGGAATGAAAAACACAAAGTACAGTCAAGAAGTAATATTACAATTTTCTATCTCCAGAAATACTTCATGAAAAAACTGGATAACATTACAGAATATATTTCAAACTATGTCGAATCTTCAGATAGTCTCCCATCCTGACTGAAACATCCCAATAATCTGACAACCTGAAAATAACTTCTTCGAAGAATTGCCGTCCAAATTGCGCAGAAAAAGTCATTATAACTACAGCTATAGATATGTGAACCGCATTTCACTTAATGTTGTTTTAGAGGGCAAAAACCTTGAAATCACAAGGCGACAAGTCGGGAGATAAGGAGGATGAGGTGCGACCGCATGTCGCGAAACTATTGCAGGCAATGTTCAAATCATTCAAGCGAAGTTCTGCCACATCCTTCTTATTCTTCCGACTTGTTGCCACGTGATTTAAAAATATTTTGCCCTCTAAAACAACATTAGTTTAGTGAGAACGCAATTTGCTAATGATGCAGAAGTAGAAGTTGATGTTGATGTTTTTTACGCAAGTTTTGACATTGCCAGAATGGTGGGATTTTTGAATTGAAAGGGTGGGTGACTATGAGGAGATTTAGACCATAGTTCAAAATATATTTTATAAGTTTTTTCTAATTTTTTAATAAAGTATTTCTCAAGACAAAAAATTGGGAACGGTACTTCATAAAACTGAATGAATTAAGGACAGAACTTCGAAAACTTGAAGAAAGGAGTGGATAGATAAATGCTAAAAAAAAGCAGGATATTGCCAGCTAAATTATTAAAGGACGCGGCCAAAAAGTAAAAAAGTACCTAAAGACAGAAAGAAAAATGAAAAGAAAAGTTAGAAAAGTGAGAAATAAGTGGTTTCGCAGTACCATTTTCCCCTTCTATATGTTACATATTTTTTGACTGATTTTCTTTCATAACGGGACAGAGAGCGCCGCACCGTGATAATCATAAGGAAAATAGAATCAATCATACTGAAAGCTTTTCAAGCTCGCCCTCATTCAAAAGAACCTTAACAGCTATGGCTATTGATAATAAAGTCTTTTATTAGGTATAGCACTGACTGAGTATTGTTTATTTGAACAGCATGTTCCCCTTGTGCGTAGCCTATTTCTCTAAGTTTCCTTTCAGTGTGTAAACTCAATCTGCTCGCTTTCTCTGTCCGCTTTTCTTCCATATTTTCACAGGCAGCATATCGATGGCTACCAATACACCTGTCGTATGTCCACTTTTGCTAGTTTTGAGATAATCGCAAATGAAGTTTTCAACAATGCTGTTCGTTTAATTACAATGATAATTCGCTTGTGGCAAATTATTTAAATGATTAATCATTCTGTTTGAAATTAATAATTTTACACCGCAAAATAAATTTCTACACTTGAATGGAGATAATGAATGAAAATAAATGTAAGGTGTGGACATAGCTCATTTGCATTTTAATGATACAGACATAACACAAATAACACATTAACATTCGATGGATTTTGGATAATTTTCGTCATAAAGTTTGTAACTCCGGCCCTCTGTTTAAGCCAAATGTTCTGTAAGCTATAAGCCATAAGCATAAGCCATATTTTTTCGGCTGATTTATGATTTTTTGTTTGTTTCTCAAATCTGAAAATTTTAAATATATAAATTTTATCTTAACATTTTTTATTTTATGATTTTCAAACCAATATCCCACACACAATGTTAATGGGCATTCATCACCATTTCTTCCAAAATTGATAACAGAAAAACTTACCCTGACTATAGCGCTCATACCAATTGTAGGGCTCTATAGTTTCACCTGGGTATACTAAGCCACCATTTTGGTTCATACTGCGCCCGTCGATGCCGAATTGACTACGCGTTACGCTCCGCATTTGGACTTCCCAGACCGATGGGGCGCTAGCATCGGGCCTTCCTCCCTTTTCGCACTTCAGGAAATAGTGCCATAGAATTCTTATCAACGTTAGGATACACTGTACGTAAACAATGCCTAGCATCTCATGTAATCCTAACGTTGATAAGGTTCTGTTGAATCTTGGGAAGTCCGAATAGTCGGATTCGGCATCCACGGGCGCAGTATGAACCAAAATGGCGGCTTAGTATACCCAGGTGAAACTATAGAGCCCTACCAATTGCTGGAAATAGAAATAAGCCATAAGTTTAAGCTATAAGCCATAAGCTTAAGCCAATCAATTCATAAGCTATAAGCTATAAGCATCAGCCATATTTTCAAGGTCGTAAGCAAAAGCCATAAGTTTAAGCTTTATTGATTGGCTTATCATCCCTGTTCTCTGCACATCAAATAATTTCATTGATTAAAGACAATGTTTATCGTGTTTACCTCGATGTTTAAATAATTATTGAGGCCTTCCATTCCAAACCGGCCTAATATCCAGATTCCAGAATGTTTGTGTAATCATTGGATGATAGCGCAGCAGTAATAATATTAATATTATTAATAAAAAAATTGTACTCTGTCCTGTTGATAGAAAATTATGGACATACCACATTTGTATTGGTGCTGAAAATTCATCTTTGGACATAACACATTTGTATTTTAGGGAAGAACTCGGTGAATTTTATTGACTTTCAATTTTAGACCAATCTACTTGAAAGACGTAGCAACACTGTACCCGAAACCGTCAAAACCCAAAAATTGGAAATTTTGGACATATGACAGGTGTATTGGTAGCCATCGATATACTGAGTTGATCGAAAAGAACTGCAATTTCTTAATTTGATGACAGTACGGACCAGTTTGTAATAAGGTCCATAGCTTAGTATATTCTCACATCAGAGTAGGTTATGTGTATCATTCTTCATAAATATATTATTTACAATTCATAAAACAGGTAATTATACGCAGATATGGTTTGCGCTGTAGGCCTACATTGTGGGCATGTGTTAGTGTTCGCGTCTTTGTTTACGTTGACCCTTTCTACTTGCGAACAGAGTATAACTCAATTATCTGGAATTTGGATTATCCAGCCTTGAAAAGTCAGTTCTATTTATGCGGACTTTAGATTAACCAAATTTTTCCTTATTATCAAAGCATATACACGTGGGTTTGTTTAGCATAGAATATTGAATTGTTAAATTCCTGAAATTGATACTAAAGCGGCTAGTGAGTACCAATAGGCAACTGTGTCCCATAGGTAGTACATGAAGAGTTGCCAGACCCACGGATTTATCTATGTTGGTATGGATTTCTGAAGCTTGTAGCTTAAAAAAGATGTAACGGCTGAATTTTCTGGTAAAATACAAATTTTGTACAACTTTATTTATTTTTTTATTTTTAAATGAGCTGAAAATCTTTCAAAATTTTGTCGATTCCTTTACTCTTGTTTCGATTTCTTATTCTACTTATTCTATTTAAAGTTCAAGTTAAAATACTTCAATTAGTATCATGTTTTTTTTTGTTTTTTTTAATTTTTTTTTATTTTTTTTTAAATTTTTTTTAAAAATATAACTACTTAGTCATAGATTCTGTTTAGATATTTCTGGCAATGCAATCTATACAGTTTTTAATATATTACAGATAGTGTTTCTGGTACATTATGATGATGATAAGGTTATCAGTCTATATGACCGGCTTGAAGCAGCTCTTTATTTCTCCCTTTCTTGTGCAAGTTCTAGTACATAGAACTTTAATTCACTGGCTGGAATGAATAATCAGCTCACAATCATAATTTATTCACCCACAAATATATATGTCAGTGTTGAAATATAGGAGGAAAATGAGACTTTTGGGCAGCATCTACCAACCCCACAATAATCAGTTATCATAGTGATGATCCTGTTGATGCTAATAAGTTAAATTTAACCGTTGATTCTTTTTGAAAAACACTATAAGTAATCAGTTAATGAAAACATGAACATTGCAGTAAGCTTTCAGCAGTTGATCACAGGATCAATATTTTAGAAAATGATAGGCAGTCTACAAATCTTAAGCGATACTGCTGCTATCTTTTTATGAAATACATTGTCTTCTATAAGAGTTTGAAGCTGCAGTTTCACAGCTTTATCTAAGCCAATTCATTTGACCAGCAATGGCTCATTGTTGAAGCTATTTAACTGTATGTACAATACATTACATACTACCAAAATGTTTCCAGTTAATTAGAAATAGGTATAAGATGAGCTGCTAGTACTTGTGGGTCAAAACCAAAGCTTGAAAATAGCCAACTTTAAAACTGTATGATCAGTATCAGTTCACGGCTTACTTACTTTCTAGTAACCATAGACCCCATTTATTGATAAGAAGTGTAAGAAAACAGGAGAATCGACCACTTTATGTATAAAGTATATCCGAATTTTGATTATCCAGCCTCAAAAAGAGAAGTTCTATTTATGCGGACTTCAGATCAACCAAATTATCCAGACATATTATATATGTGAGTTTGCTTAGCACAAGACTGAGGTGTTAAATTCGTGCTGTAAGTAAACTTGCAGTAGGTAAAGGGATGTCAGATGTACAGATTTATCATAATACTTATATGGATTTTTGGGTCTTAAAAAAACAAAGAACCAATTTTGTACACATTTCAGGTATAATACAGATTTTGTATGGATTTTCTTTTAATGAACTGAAAATCTTCAAAACGGTGACAATCCTTACACTCTCTACTCCAAATTTCTTATTCTATTTAAAATTCAATTTAAAATATTTCAGTCTTAAATATACAGATTGTTACCATATTTTTTCTTTGTATAATATATGAACCGAATATAATTTATTGTAGGCTTACACTTGTTGAAAATGCATTCTGTTGGGACATTTCTGGCAATGCTGTACAGTTTTTAATACGGATAGTATTTCTGGTACAGTACTTCTAATTCATTGGATATAATTCATAATCAGCTTATAATCATAATTTACCCCAAATACTCGTATAATATAGAGGTTTTGGAATATAGGAAGAATAAAATGACACACAATGCGCTTCATTTGAAAAAGTCTGTACTACCATCTGGGTTTTTGGTATTCGGATTGCTTACTTCCCACATTAGTTGGGATAATCTGGACACTACATACTGTAACGCAAGTACTTAAATGTAATGGCCTAAGACTGCTTCCAGTCTCATAGGAATTAATATATCTAGACTCTCAGTCCAAGTCTGCTTCACATTTGATAACTGGCTCCCTTAGGACAATGCACCTCTTAGCATGGATGATTCCATAGAACAGGTCATTTTCCTTCACTCCAAGAAAATCGACTACTCTGAACAGCGACTGTCAAGATTAGTTAACTGTAGTTATAACCTCTGATATTATCGGCAATGGCCAAAATTCTCAAATCTTTTTATACTTCCATGAGAACTCTGTTTTAATGTAGAAGCAGACAACTTATTTAAACCAGATGTAAATCGAACCAAGTACTAGCTCACTTAATGTTACACAAATTACTCATAATATGTTACATTGTATTCCACATTCACTTTTAAACTAGATTTCACGTACCTGAACAGTATCCGCGGCCATCTCTTCAGGAACTGGGAATGAATGCATGGAACTTGGAATGTACGCCGGCATCTCTCAGGGAGCAACTTCCACGAAAATTTCTGTACTACATAATCATTTAAGACACTAAACACTTCGAATTACCATTTACATTAAGTGCTTGAATAGTGGAGTCAAAATACAGCTTCTTTTTTAATTCAGTTTCCATTAATGTTGAGTGTTGACTGGTTGACCACAGTTCACATAACTAACTCTACATTGATTGATAACACAAAAATAAAACATCCCTTGTGGAAATATCAATAATCACAATCGTTAATAGGACACAATTAGTTTCACTCTTTCACCAGGGCCAAAATATAAATCTGATCTGTTTTTAAACGCGTTACAGACACAGACACGAATTATTTCATTTTCATTTTCTTGTAAGTTGTACTAACGGGAAGAACGTCACCAGAGTGCGCACGATAAAGTAAGGCTCTGTATACTTTTTACGGGTAGAGGCAGCCGCCATTTTCTTTCCAAATCGGTCCATAAAATGAATTTTTAAAAAAAAATTAAAAATTTTTCACTGCACAAAATTTACATTGATTAGATGGTAAGTTACATCACTTGCGGTCATTATATCGGCTTAAATATTCATGAACAAGAATTTTTCAATTTATTTCAGTATGCAGCTGACTGGTGGGATATTAATCAGGTGAACTAGAAATAAACAGGAAATTTTGTAACGACGAAGACTGTGTTGTATTTTCAGTATTTTTGCATGGTTATAGTTGTATAACTACCGCTTGTTGGAGATCACGACATTGGCTTCCCATTTGTAAGCTGTTCGTTTGCCTCCGTATATTTCATCTTCTCAATTTGAGCACAGAATACAGAAAAAAAGAGCGTTTTGTGCTTGTTAACTGAAACGTAGATACCTACTCGTATTACAATTTTTAGAATTTTCATCTTGCCTCCCCTCCTGAGGAAGTGGTCACGCTACGGGGCTGCTTTTCCATGCACTTCATTTTTATTTCAGCTAACAGCAAATTTTTGGATTCCAGGGTGTTTAATACACCCCTGAAAATTTACAACAAAATAAACCACGGACTGATTGTGGCTTCCCTCTTCTAAACTTGAAACTAAATGTGCTAAATTTTTGTCAGAGTTTCCTCATACTCACGCATCAAAACCGTAACATGTTTTTCCTCCTCCTTTCACTCTAATTTTAAACAATATTTATCGAATGTTCGAAGGAAGTTTTCGACAGAGAGCAGGCAAAATGGAAAGTTGAAAAGTTGAGTGAGCAAGTTCTTATCTCGCGAATGCGAGCAGAATAAATGTCCCGAACGGTTAGATAAAAATATATTTTTGCAGATTACTGCTAGAAAGAAGAAGGAAAAAAATGTTCTTGAATGAAGTATTTTTTGCTGTGTTTTTTATGAGTTTTATCGTCATAATATGTGAGCGACGAAATCTAGTAATTTCGTTTATTGGAAAAGGGTGATGTGTTTTTCGAAAGAACACAGACGCCGAGCTGAAATCAATTTCGAAAACATGGATATGATAATGAAAGACGATGATATAAGTAGAGTGCACAAGACGCACTTAATAAACAAACTGAAGCTTTCTGAAGTCCAGATCACAAAAGCTCCTTGTGTTTCAAACACTCGACCTATATACTGTCTCGTCTGTGTTGATCTTTGAAAGTCAGTAGGTCGGTTTCATCTCAAAGCTGCATTAACTTTGTTATTCATTCCATTCCAGAACGAGTCTTATTTCGAATCGTATATCTAATAAAGTTTGTATATAAGCTTTCACCGAACGTGAGAGACCAACATTTGTACTCACGAGAGAAATGAGCAGCATCAACCTCTTACGATGATTCTCCCGAGAGGATTCTATACAATAATAAAAGTAAGTCAATAAGCGAACGACGATCGGCTTTGAATAAATTAATCCCCGAAAACGCTAAAATACAAAACTAAAAAAAAAATTTAGGGAAATGTTAATGTGTGGAAACGTGGAGTTGCATATAGTTTCACGTTCCAAAAACAATATAACTAGATTGAATTTCCTTAAATGATCTTTCTTTAAAAAAAGTATCATAATTCATAAAAAAACGAGAGAATAATTTATTTACACCAATATGGCATCACTCTATTGTATGGCATGAGTTCAGGTGGCCCAGGCGTGTAGATTAAAGCCGGATATAAGTTCTGCACATGGCACAAGTGGATTTCCTCTGCAAGCAGAAATAATTATTTAAAAACGAAAAACGTATAAGTCGTATTAATGTACTTAGGTAATTAAAACCAACACCACTTACTGAGAATTTGGCGGGAAGAAACCATTGGGTTGAGCGAACTGGATGTTATCTCCGGTGAGACAAATTAATAATGAGAAGGTAACTCTGCGGATAGTGTTTAGTTGTTCTGAAACATGAAACACAATCTCGAATCATGATCTTAGTGATTTTAATATCAGAATCAGTCTGCACAATGGACACGTACCTATTGAAAATGAGCCGGGTTGGCCTCCAAATTCGTAGAAAAATCTGTCTCCGAACTTGTAGCGGTAGAAAGCTTCGGCAATAACGCAGTGGAATGAAGGGCTGGTCAGAGTTCCCGGTACTCGACGTTCCAACAATCCTCCGACCAAGTAATCGACGTCGTGGACGCTTTGATAGACTCGAGTTAATCTCAAAATTTTCTGGAAACACATTTACGGCGTGAGATTCAGCATATAATAACTCTACTTTCGGAAGGACAACGAATTTTGAAACTGATGAACACAACATGAGGGTGGCAACCGGGTGGCTGGAGGTCAGTGGCTCCACAGAGATTCAGTTTCCCCCAACCCCAAGAGAGTTTCCAAATCTTTCTTTTTTTCAACAATCACTGTTCTTGTACAGACCGCGTTACTGCGATGAAAGACGGTGTATGCGGACGAATACATAGAAATAAGATTTTCGAGACTTTTTTATGTGGAAGGGTACTGGGTGTGAGGTAAATGTTTTTGCCTTCCTAAAGAATTTTCTGTTGGTATGCCAGAAACCGGACAGAAGAAAAATTATTCGCACAGCATCGGTTCACAGAAACATTACAAGTAGGACTGGTGACAAAGAAGTATCTCTATGTTCAACCAATCAGAATGCAAAGTCATCTGAAAGTGAGAGGAGTCGACAAAATTTTAATACAAGTTTTACAGGAGGCAATTTTCTTTCTGAAATATGTTATTGTCCCACGTGAGGTACTTCCGTCATTCGAGAAGTAGCTAGATATTGACTCGACATTTTTCCTGATTTTAGAGAAGTAGACAATATCTGCAAACGACGTGACTATAGATTTGCATCCAATCAAAAAGCAGGCTCTAGTATGATTTTCGAGAACAAACTATTATGCTAACCGAGATCACGTTTGAAGGTGATTAACAGTCTGTCATAAAATGAGAATTAATTTAATTAACTTCTTGCACTAAGCCCTACAAGGGTCACCATTCTGTAGTACTCGAGAAGCAGTTATAAGGAAAGTTTTTTTTACTAGAAACTGGAAAAATTAATGGTGGATTGTGAATAGGAAACGGATTCATTTTTATGTGAATCTCAAAGTTGATGGCTGTACACACTCAATGTGATGTTTTGTGACTCGAAAAAACCAAGACAAAAAAAAAAAAGATTATTCGTTCACTGATTCATTCCAAACAATTTTGTCTCCTGTCCCAGTTTGTGCATTTTGTGTGAGTTCCAGAAATCCAGATAATCACGCCCAGGCCTGAAACTCGAACTTTTTTGCCTTCGCTTAACATTCTGTGACATGGATGCATACATGCACTAGAGGAGAGGATTCTGGTTGTCCACATAAGTGGATCTAAGGGGGGGGGGGAGAATACTGTATCTTGTGCGGAACAATTCAGAATAAGATTTTTCACTCCTCCCTACATATCCAAATTTTTTGATAATTTTTACAATAAGTATGATAGTTAAGTCAAGACAAGCGAAAATATTTGGGAAGTATGAATGATTTAGGCTATTTTCTTATTGATTTTGAAAGCTGAAATATAATCAAGTCCCCAAATGCGTTATTAGATTTTTTTCAATTGATTAGATCCGCAACCCTTAGCGACATTCCTGAGCATTTTACAGATTTCAGTCACATATACGCTTAAATTTTATTTTTTACCTGCGGGAAGTGAAAGGTGCAGTGAAGGCGAACATGCTTACAGTTTTGAACGATTTCCGCCCACAATTTCCTTTTAATCTTGACTACAGGGCTTCAGAGTCTGATCTTCATACCATCACTGGTCTTCTGCTTTGTACTACAAATCTCACTTTTGGTCTATCTCCAGAATCAACTGATTAACTATCTTTCTTGGATTCTGTAATTTGCAGTTGTGGGGGGAGGGGTTTCAGTATGGAGGGAAGACACAGAACGAGGAAACAGCTGATTGAATGCCTCGTAACCTGACGATTTCAGATCCTGGTATCTTTTTCAGATGGTAATAGAAGACGAGACGAAGTTTCAGTATACAGAGAGATAGTACATTCTGATTTACATAAATTTTGAAAATAAGAAAACAATTTGTCTATCCAGCAATGTGCTGTTTCTCTACTTATCTTCCATTCTGTTAGCCTACCTGTCCAGGATTTGGCTTGGCTGGAGTTAGGCCTCAAAACATATTGCTAGGCTGAGTCCGAGTGGGGCTACGGTAGAATTTCAAGCACGATCTCACACGCTTATTTAGAGAGTGATGTTTCAGCACTCGGACACCTAATACCGCATCTGACCTTCATCAGCTCCTTGTTTTGTCAGTTATGCAACTCATACACTACAAATCAGAATTTATTATCGTTTGTAAACTAGATACTCAATCTTAATTAAAATAGGTTATTATCACAGGTGGAAACTGCTAGAATTTCTGCTTTCGATTTTTGGAAATAGTGAATTCTTCTCCCCCCCCCCCAGCCAGGCAAAGGACCACCACATTAAATGAGCAGCCTTATGAATACAGAAATCAGGGTTGGCGTGAGGTTGTGGCCATAGCTTACAACCTCCTTCTTCGAAAAAATAACATATATACCAATTTTATTGAAAATCCGGGACATCTGTCAAGAAAAAGTTTTAAAAAATTTTAAAGATTTCTTTTTTTTTCGGGAGTTTTTAGTCGGGATTTTTGGTATTTTCGCTCGTCCCCTAGGTCAAAAATGACACCTCTTAGTCAAAAAATATTCGTGCAAGCCAAAAAGAAAAATATATAATGACTTTTGTATTTTGCCAACTAAATGGCTGAAACCGAACCGAAAAATTCCAACTTGGTGCAAAAAATTTTCATGCAACAAAAAAAAAAAAAAAAAAATATGATTTTATATTTAGCTCACTAAATAGCTGAAAGCGAGAGAAACTTACCCAAAAATACCACTTAGAAAAATGCCGACTCAAAAGATTCTTGGGGGGGGGGGTTGACACCTCACCACATCCCCTTGCGCTATACCTTTGACTTTCAAAAAAATAATTTTGATTAGATTTTATCAACATTATCGAAAAGATCTCATAGCATTCTTCAAGTACCCAGGTTTAGTCTAGCAATTTATTTTAACCTGGGAAAATCAGACAAGACATTCATGAGACCTAAAACATAGTTTTCCAGCTCACATCTTAACAAGAGTTACGAATTTCTATCAAGTTACGTGTATAATATTCCTTGGCTTAATAACTTAAAGGTATAAATTATTTCAAAAACCTTTTAAATATGAGGTGTTGAAATAGTATATTACACACCAAGAATCAAAAGTGAGTGTTTACATACGAGTGAGCAATTGCCGAGTCATGTAAACTCATTTTTTGCTCTTGTTTTGTGACATTTTTTATACTACTTGATCAGAAAGGCAATGTTTATTGGTGTTTTATGGACGCAGGAAGCACCTATCATTCATGCATAGAGTGCTGATGAAACCTCTTCAATGAAAAGCGTTTTTACATGAAAAAATTGCTGGTCAGTAATTTCGTATCGGGGAATCGAGCCCGCGTCCATTGAAACATGTGACTGCAATGCAGCGATCGTCTCTAACCCCTCGGCCACGGAGCGAATTACAAAATAGCGACTTAAGAACGCATTTAAATATTCACAATGTAGTACAGCTGTTACCACTCGTTGTTAACTGTCGTTATATTTTTGCTGGCCACTACCTGTGTATGCTGTTTGAGCATGTGAACAAATAACTGAAGACAAAACTGTGATACTGTACTATGTAGTAATTAACTGAGCAAATTAAATTTTTGAATTAATTACGCACACAAAAATCACCTGTTTATAATTTAAATAAATAAATAGATTAAATAAAAATACAGACCATGTCAGTGAAAAACATCACCGCTTCTGATCAAGTAGTATAAAAATATCTTCCACAACAAGAGCCAAAAGTGAGTTTACATGACACGGGAATTGCTTACTCGCTACGCTTGTTTGCACACTTTCCCTCGCCATGTAAACTTTCACTTTTGACTCAAGGTGTGTAATATACTATTTGATCAGGAAGGGAAAACCCTAACCGCTTTGTCTTGTCAAAAAAAAGCAACGCTGAAAAATTCAGCATAATATGCATTTTCTCAACTAAAAGGAAACCTACATTTCCAATAGTGAATAATATCAGAAAGCAATAATTGCCGTGATAATGTCGTAATAACATCCTCGGCATTAGTCGGCCATTCTCGGTATTCGTCGGTATTCTTTGTGTCACCCCGTTGTGTCAGCTGATAAACGTGCCCGCAAGTAAAAATGTGACTCATGTTTTTACATTGACGCACGTTTACTTTACATCAAGGTTATGCTTGTATCAGATTAGTCAATGAAAAGTGTTGCTTTCCACTTGAAAAATACTGAAGTAAACATTGTCTTTCTGATCATGTATTATTAAAAAAGTTCTTTCTCAAGTATTTTTTAGTTTTCTAGGCTTGTAATCCCTGACTCACCCACAACGACCTAAGCTATTTCTTACCCAACAATAACCATCGCCATTGGTTTCCGAATTATTTCCTACAGTTTGCAGGTAAGATGTTCATGAGAACACTTCGGCTTACCTGATATGAAAAACAGTGAATATACTCGTATCCGCTGAATCACATTTATACATACCTCATCATCCATCACATCCTTTAGATCTGCGAAATTATTCACTTGAGGCAAACCGCACAACACCCTCATCGATGTGTACGAAGGAATACCCAGATCTCTACCCCTGTTGATGTCCATACTCAAGAGATCAAGTCCAAATGGCGCATTAGATTTGAACAAAAAGTTTGTAATCTGTAAAAATCATTTCAATTAAAGCAAATCAATTAAATCTGAACTTGACTCTCTGGTATTCATGCGATCAAGATATCAAGAATAATTTTGATTTCATGGATACCTCGGGAGTGAAACACACATCTTGCTCTTGTTGAGGTTGCGTAATTAATCCCCGCAAGAAATTGTCCAAATTTCCGGGTAGCTGAATTATTCCAGGCTTATTCATCCAGTCAGAGAAACGGATTTCGTCGACTAATGCTCGGCTTTCATTCACCAAGCTGAAAAAGTAAGAATAAACTTTACTGGATGTTTCTGAGCACGAGGGTATGATACAGTGGTGTTAAAACACAGAACCAGTGGCATAGCCACGATCTTCCCAAGGGGGGGGGGAGGCAAGTAAGATTTTCAAGGGAGAAAAAGTCAAAAATTGAGGTATATTTTTAAAATGAAAGGTCAAATTACTGCTCGAACAAAAATTTTCGAAAAAACGTCTTTTAAAGGCGAAAAATTGCCCTTTTTTGAATATTTTTCATTCAGTTCCAGGTGCCTTGGAAGGGCCTTCGCCCCCCCCCCTTGGTTACGCTACGGCACAGAATCATTTGATAAGCAAATTATTGGGAAAACACGAGGATTGACGACTTTCATTGGGAGAGCGAATGGCGATGCACGCATGCCAAATTGGCTCCCCAGACACCACAGCCGGCTCCAAAAACTACGCTTTCGAACAGGGCCGTATTCATGTATAGGCAACACAGAAACGAGCCTAAGGCGGCAAATTTTTGACACTTTTTTTTTAGTCTGTATTATATTTATTATTATTTAAAAAAAAAAAAAAAAAAAAAAAAAACGAAAATCTGAGAAGGGGTGAACGAAAATCTGATGGGAGCGACAATTTTATTCTGCCTAGAGGCGCGAGAATGTTGAATCCGGCCCTGCTTTCAAGTATTGCATCAGTGACCAGACGTCTTGAGGCAGTGTACTGAAGAAGCAGTAATTCCTTAATTTCTTCTATGTAGGGGAGGGGCAACCTGTTACAAAATTCGACACACTGCCCCGATCTCTCATATTGAAGAAGCAATAATTCGTCTGGTATTTTCGTTAGCTCTAAAAGCTGATTTGTTAACACTGTACTAAACGATATAGAAAATAGTATTGTTTCAAAAATATTATAAACCTGATGAAACCTTGAACAGTACTGTGGTAGGAACGAAAGGCAGCTCCAATAAATTCGCTTATAGTTGAAGGATTGATTGCTGCGTTGTATCCACCAGCATAGGTCAGTCTAGTTGGAGACAAATTTACACTCTCCATGTATTTTGCACCTGTTTGGAGAAAAAAACATTTTCCATTTAAAATTCAAGATATTGAGAAAACTGCGACGTGTGATTTGCATTTCAATGATCCAAACTTAGTTTCGCAACAATGAAACAATTGTATATAAAGCAGAATCTTTTCGTTGTAAAAGCGGAATTTAGAGGTTCCAATCCGAATGCCTTCTCCGAAATATGATCCTCTGACACAGTGGTAGAAAAACTGGTCCTCAGCCCCATCAAAGCTTCTCTTTATAAAACAATCAACTTTATCCCCCTTCTCTAATTCATCTTCTTCCCGCAAAATTGAACATATTGATAACCTTATCATCATCACTTCACTGTTTCCTCTGGCACGCTGAAAACCCACATACTGATACTCCTCTCCTGTCTGGCCTCCGATTTTCTTCGTAATCAACCAAAACTCCATATCTTACTTACCGATCTTTTATGTTCTCAGTTCCCCTCCCCCATACAGTTTACCTTACCCACCATGACATTCTACACTTCCTGTAATCCTTCGAATTATATGGCATGTAGTTTTAGAGCAGCTAGTGGGAGGGGGGGGGGAGAATATCCGAGACTGAATAAAAATACTTTACAATAACATTCGGAATCAGGGACCAAGGTCCCTAGTTTATTTTGATGTCTTTGTTTCCTCGATTCTCGAGGTTGAGTCAAATGTCAAATTTTCTCTCGACTAACTATAAGAGGTGAAAAGAAAAAACTTTCAATTTTCCGCTGTGACTGAGTGTACTACTGCCACAAGTTTTCTAACAATGAACTTATGTAAAGAGGAATTTTTCCATTTAGAGTGTAAAACATAACATTGAGAACTGTGACACGAGATTTAGGTTTCAAGAACCAAGTCAAGTTTCACAACAAAAATTTGATGCCTGACTGAAATCAGTGTCTAAGAACCTCTATATGTGAAGGGGCATACGACAAGGGACCAGTTGACCAATTTTTAGATTTTTACTTTTCTTGTTAAATTTATGTAAAACCCCCTTAGAAATCGAATAAAACCAACCCCAGCCCTCTATCTCGAAAACTCTCAGCGAGATATTGCAGTATGAAGTGAGGCAAGTCAAAATTTGTTATTTCAAAAAAAGTACAAAAAGGAAATAGGATGTTCTTATGTAAAATTGAATAGTTCGAAAAGAATTTTCCATGAATACTGGACATATTTGAATCGGTCAGAACCAAAAGGAATCAAGTCCACTTTTCTCGTTTTTGCTTTTTTCACGGATTATGGGGTATTGAAGTATCGCGGATCTGCTGGTGTGGTCGAAATTTCGTGAAACAGCTGGGAAAGCGCTTTTTGGCAACATGGCTTTTTGTGAATTTTTTGTAGTAACATTTTTTCAAAAAACGGATTTTTCCAAAAATTGTTCAAAAATAGTGTATTTTAGAGTAAAAAATAGAAATTTAAAAAAAATTCCGGCCCACCCCCCTCTTTTTGCATTTTTATACCAAAAAAGTGATATTTTCCAAAACGAAATCGCAATTTTCCAATACAGCTTTACAACATTTTTTCTTACCAGCAGGAATTTTGCTCGATTGGAATGGGACCAAGACTAAAGTGACCCCTTTATGTCTGGCTACTAAGGGGGCGGGGGGGGGGCAATTTCGAGCCAGAAAAATGAAAAAAATCATTCAGAACCAAAAGGGGTTAGGTCCAAAAAATTTTTGACCCCCAGCTCCGGCTCATCAACATTTTATTCGACGGGACCGGGCTTCAAAGTTGTCTCTTGTGACCCTCTACCACCACCCTGAAGGGCGTATTCCACGATTTTCAAATTTTCAAGTAAAACAGTTTTCTTCGCTTTATGAAAAGTGCGATTTTTGGACTTAAACCCCTCTTGGTTCTAACCGATTCATTTTCTTCTTGCCCTCTTAAATGCGAGAGCGGTAAAATACAATTACTCGTCAGGATGAGTTGCCTACGTACCTGCTGAAGGGGAGCCTCGCATTTCTCGGAACTTCCAATCTTATAATGTAGGCAACTTATCCTGCTGTATGAATGCCAGTCTACTCTTACCGTTGAAGGGACTCGGATCCGCAGATTTTCGATGAAATTCTTCGGAGATCATCGAACATTTTTTGTGACAATTTTTCATAAAATTCTTCAAAACCATCGGAATTCCCTCCCCCCGAGTATTTCCTATGAAATTCTTCAAAATTTACCAGAAAATCTTTTCAAACTAATTTGTTGAGATTCTTTGGGAAACATTGGTAATTTTTTCTAAAGATTTCCGATAGAATTCTTCGGAAATAATTGGAATTGTTTTCAGAAAATTTCCGATGAAATTCCTTAAGCACCATCGGAGATTTTACATACAGGTTTTCGATAAAATCCTCCGGGGATCATTGAACTTTCAAATTCTTTGGAAAACATTGGAAATTTTTAAAAAAGATTTCCGATAAGATCCTTCGGAAATTATCGGAATTGTTTTCCGAAAATTTCCGACGAAATTCCTCAAAAATCATAGGAGATTTTTCCCGAGGATCTTCGATGAAGTTCTGCGGAGAACATTTTTCTTGAAGATTGATGATAAGATTCTTCAAAAACCATCAGAGTTTTCCCCCAAATATTTCCTATGAAGTTTTTCAAAAACTATCGGAAAATTTACCCGAAGATTTCTAAAGAAATTTTTTGGATAAAATTGGGAATTTTTTCCGATGTAATTCCTTGAAAATCATTGGAGAATTTTCCCAACGTTTTTGGATGAAATTCTTCGGAGATCATCAAACATTTAAATTCTTTGAAAATTTTGGAAATTTTTAAATAAGATTTCCGATAAGATCCTTCGGAAATTATCGGAATTGTTTTCCGAAAATTTCCGACGAAATTCCTCAAAAATCATAGGAGATTTTCCCCGAGGATCTTCGGTGAAGTTCTGCGGAGAACATTTTTCTTGAAGATTGTTGATAAAATTCTTCAAAAACCATCAGAATTTCCCTCCAAATATTTCCTATGAAGTTCTTCAAAAATTATCGTAGAATTTACCCGAAGATTTTTTAAGAAATTTTTTCCAAAAACTACCGATGTAATTCCTTGAAAATCAACCGAAAATTTTCCCAAAAATTTTTGATGAAAGTCTTTGGAAAACACTGAAAATATTTTCTAAAGATTTCCGAAAAGGCTCTCCGGAAAGTATCGAAATTTTCTTCTAAAAATTCCGATGAAATTCTTTGCAAATCATTGGAGAATTTTCCCAAAGTTTTTGGATGAAATTCTTCGGAGATCATCAAACATTTAAATTCTTTGGAGAACATTGGAAATTTTTTTCCGAAAAGAAACGGACAAGAGATTAGGGGAACGTGTGGTAGTGTGTGGGACCTTTACGGTTGAAATGATCCAGTCCATCTTACCCATTTTAAGTTTTCTTCGAACCCACCATGAGGCGGCCTGAGGAAGAAGTTTAATCTTTTCATAGATTTGTATTCTATTCTGCATGGTTTCCAGACGATTTTCCAGGAAAATTTACAATGAAATTGCTTAAGAATCATCCGAGATTTTTTCCAATGATTTACAATGAAATTCTTTGGAGATTATCGAACATTTTTCCAGAAGATTTTCGATGAAATTCATCAGAAGCCATCGAAGTTTTTCTCCGAAGATTTCCTATGAAATTCTTCAAAAATTGTCAGGAAATTTTCTCGAAGAATACTGATGAACTTTCTTGGAAAACATTGGAAATTCTTTCTAAAAATTTTCAATCAGAGTTGTTTTCCGAAAATTCCCGATGCAATTTTTTAAAAATTATCGGAAAATTTTCTTGAAGATTTTCGAAGAAATTCTTTGGAAAACACTGGACTTTCTCCTGAATATTTCTGATGAAATTCTCCGGAAATCATCACATTTTTCCCCCAGATTTCTGATTAATTCCTTAGAAATCATTGGAGATTTTCCCTGAACATTTTTGACGAAAACCTCTGAAAAGCATCAACATTTTTTCTAAGAGTATCATTCCATGGAGATTTTTCTTTATATTTCGGACAAAATTCGCCTGAAATCATTGGAGATATTTTGTCCGATGAAATTCTTCGAAAATGATCGCAAATTTTTCCTGAATAGGAGATTTTTTCTCGAAGATTTCCGATGAAATTCTTCGTAGATTTAGAAAATTTTTCCAGAAGATTCTTGATAAAATTCTTTAAAAGCCATCGGAGTTTCCCCCTGAATATTTCCCATGAAATTCTTGAAGAGACCGCTCGCCTGGTGAAACAACGTGCACCTGGTTTCGCCAAAAAGTAGTATTCCTATGGCGGAAGGAAAACCGACTAACCCTGTAGAAGTTATATCGTCACAGGGTCGCAACCTGAGATTACTTGCAACTACATTCAGCACCCACTAGATTTCAGTTCTGGTTGTAGCATCATCACGACAAAAGAGAAAAGAGCTTGATATCAGGGGTAATTGTAACACTTCTTGAAGGAAACAAAGCATCTGATACATTGACGCTAAAATTGATTTCTTGAAAATTAGCCCTCCAAAACAGCCTGATGGCCAATTACAGTGGGGGGCATACACAGAAAGTTCTTAATATAAGTACATAAAGAAAAAGGAAGAGTTGTGTATGACCAAGTGGTAACGTGCCCGCTAATCCTTTCGTCTCGGGTTCGAGTCCCACCAATGCCGGAAAGCTAGTGATATTCGAATACCCCCACTAACATACTAGCGATCACAGTGACTAGAGTATCAATCGAGGTAGAAACATAGCGTGTCCTGTAACCCTGCCAGTTCGAACAAACAAGGCATTACAATCGTAGAGCATGTTACCACCAGATCAGAAAGATTAGTACTGTGCATGGGCACGTCGTGGACAGCTCACTCAAAGTCGTGAAACACGTGGCTAGTCAGCGAACTGTTGCTGTACACTCTTTGGCATACAGAAGTAAATCTCTAACCCAACAAACTATGAGGAAAGCAACGGCGGACTAATCCGACTAACCCTGCCCAGGAAAGTCGTGCGTCAAAAACCGCGATCACCGACGTCCGGCATCGTATACGGCACCCGAAGAACTTACAGTATATCCCAAAATACCCCCTTCCCCTCACCAAAAAAAAAAGAAGAGAAAGTTAGGATTTGAAATTTGCTGGTAATAAAATATTCTCAAATTTGGAGAATGACCCTGAAACAGGTTATGACAAAATATTTATTTCATTAACATCGAGTAGAGGATATCATTTCATCAGGAAAATCTCGACAGCTCTATTTTAGAGCCTCCCCGTACCCACACACGATTGCTTCAAACATCTTTTGTTGATAGTCTTTAATTTTTAAGGAACAAACCATTTTTGGGTCGGTTCGCTTTTTTTATTTTTATTTTTGAAGAACTCTACTAGCCACATATTTCAAACGAAATTAGCAGTTTTTCGTACGGTGAATCTTATGTTAAACTTCAACCCCCTTGCACATCGATATCAAACGGGCGGTGAGGGCACTAATTCAACTCGTGCCTCCTGTCCAGGAAACGCTGCTTGGTCAGTGCCCCGAGGTCGAAGAATTTCCAGCTCAGTGCCGTTTCAGTTATTCCATTTTCCAATATTTTCTCAGCCTCGGTTTTTCAGTTCGGCCGCATGAATAACCTTCAATTTCATCCCCCTCGATTGCCAAGATAATGCTAATCGCGAAATTGGCTCGCATTAAAAACGAATTAAAACACGTCTCGCGGTCGGGTAATTAAAGTACGTGCGTATGTTTACGATAAGTGTCCTAAATTAAAGTATTCGCCGAAAGCTACATCGACATTCGACGTGCGTTGGTCGCCCTATAACATAAATCCGCAGCACACAGATGCGGAAAATGCACTTACTAAATAACCGGGACGGGAGACCGGGCGCCGCATGTGTGCGGTGACCCACCGATGAAGTAGTCAATCTAATCACGCTGTTCATGTAATCTTTAACCCTCCATTAAAAGCTCTTGTAATGTGTTTTCGAGAATATGAAATCATTGGCGGCGGCTTCGGATTTATTACAACCCTCCATATAGAAGTTAACTACATACGGCAGATTCAGTGTTGCCGGTCGCTTTTCCATATTATGTCGAAGACATTCTCAAAAAAATGAGGAAGTTCATTCTACGATTCAATTTTCGACCACTTTCATGCCGTTTCCTATTTTCTGGAAATACGGAAGTTCTGAGAACTTTCGAAGTTCGGAAAGCTTTACTACAATCCTAAAAAAGCAGAAACCTCTTCCTCCAGGGTTGGCTACATTGTACTAGCCCAAAAAGGAGGACGACCTTCCTTGGCACGTTGCATAATAGCGCCTAAGCCAAACACGTAACACGTCCTTTATTTGTCTACACCGACGCAGTATCACAATTGATTAATGTCCCATAATGTGGAAGCAATTACGTGTATAGATAAAGTGGACCGGCTCGGCGACGTTGCCGCCCTAGCCAATTACAATTACAGTCTTGTGGTTCCGAACCACTTACGCAACAGCAAACTGGACCGGCCGGGCGGCGTTGCCGGTTATAAGTAGATACGTAATACTGACACTAGTTTATCCATTTTCGATTGTGAAAGTGGAACGGTGATGACTCGCGTCTGCATGTTTTTTAATAGAAGCACAAAAAGGAATGCGGTACAGCATTCAGCGGACGAGAGTGGTACATCATTGCACGGGCGAATGTGGTACAACCTCCAGACGAATGTGGTACACCTGATGCCAACAAATGCGGGACATCATCGAGAACATAAGTGACCATGAGATTCGCCCTTCATTTCTTCACGATTTCGCAGAATTGCGATACCGCTATGAAACCTCCCGAGAAACACAATTGTATACAAAAGTGGACATTTAACACTGCTAATTTTCCCAATAGACAAATTTATCGAATTTGACACAAAAAGTCGATTGAAAAGTCAAATTGAAACCAATATCTTTATTGACGCCGATTTTTTTCGAAGCCTTTTGTTAGTTAAAAACAAATAGAAAAGTTGATACCGGATCATGACTAGTAAATCAACACAGCCACTTCAACTTTTTTGTCGATTTCGGCTACCCAAGAGCCGATGAGTTTGAACCACTTTCAATCATTTTTCACTATTTTCAATCAAGAAATGACAAAATATCGACCAAACACGACGAAATTTTGATCAAGAACAATGAAATATCAACAAAAAACCATCAATTTTGATATCATTCATCATCAAAAATCAACTAAATTTCATCTAAAAAGAATAAAATTTTAACCAAAAACGAACGTTTTTGATAATTTTTAGTCAAAAAGTAAAAAAAAAAAAAACTGACCAAAAACGACGAAATTTCAACCAAAAACAATAATTTTTAATCACTTTTTATAATATAAATTACCCAATTTCGGCCAAGAACGACGAAATTTCGACAAAAAACAATAATTTTTGATCAATTTTAGTCAAGAAAATGAAGGAATTCCCACCAAAAACGATAACATTTTGATCAAAACAATTATTTTCGACCATTTTCTTCCATGAAACAACCAAATTTTGAAAACGACGAACTTTCAACCAAAGACAGTAATTTTGATCATTTTTAATAGTAAAAATTAACAAAATTCGACCAATAACGACAAAATTTCGACAAAAAACAATAATTTTTGATTATACAAAACATCATTTCCCCCCATAAAACAACTAATTTTCGTCTAAACATTTTTAGTAAAAAAATTGAAGAAATTTCCACACAAAGACGATAACATTTTGATCAAAACAATTATTTTCGACCATTTTCTTCCATGAAACAACCAAATTTTGAACAAGAACGACAAACTTTCCACCAAAGACAATAATTTTGACTATTTTTTATAGTAAAAATTATCAAGATTCGACCAAAAACGACAAAAGACAATAATTTTTGTTCATATCAGTATCATTTTCTACCATGAAACAATTAAATTTCGCCTCAAAATGATGAAATTTCAACCAAAAACAATCATTTTCGATAATTTTTCGTCAAGAGAATGAAGAAATTTCGACCAAAAACCATAATATTTAGATCAAAACAATCACATTCGACCATTTTCCTCAATGAAATAACCGAATTTTGACCAAAAACGACAAAATTTTGATCAAAGACAGTAAATTTGACCATTTTATATAGTAAAAATTACCAAAATTCGACCAAGAGCGACGAAATTTCGACAAAAAACAATCATTTTTGATCAAACGAGTATCATTTTCTAGCATAAAACAACTGGATTTCGCCTGAAAATGATGATTTTTAGTCAAGAAAATGAAGAAATTTCGACCAAAAACAATAACATTTTGATCAAAAACAATCATTTTTGCCCATTTTCCATCATAGAACAAAATAACCAAATTTAAACGATAAACGACGAAATTTCAACCAGACAGTAATTTTGGACTATTGGCTATGATAAAATGACCAAATTTCGAAGAAAAAGAAAAACGACACAACTTTGAATAACAACAATCTTTTTCAAGCTTCTTCCATCATAAAATAATCAAATTTTGACTAAAAACAACGAAATTTCAACCAAAGACAGTCATTTTTGACCAGTTTTTATAATAAAAATGACCAAATATCGACCAAAAACGTCAAAATTTCAACTAGAACCAATCATTTTTGACATTTTGACCAACAACAATCATTTTTGACCATTTTCCGTCATAAAACTACCGAATTTCAACTAAAAACAATGAAATTTAAAACAAAGACAATTCTTAATAGCCACTTTTTATAATAAAAGTCAACAAATTTCAACCAAATTTGGCCTAAAATCGACAAGATTTTTACAAAAACTATCATTTTTGATGTTTTTAGTTAAGGAAATGAAGACGTTTTGACCAAAAATGACAGAATTTTAGCCAACAACAATCAGTTTTGCCCATTTTTAAATCATAAACCCAACAAATATGGACCAAAAACGACGAAATTTCGACCAAAAACAATAATTTTTGACCATCTTTAATAATAAAACTGACAAAATTAAATTTCAACAAACAATATTTTTAAACTATTTTTTTATTTATTTATTAAAATGACTAAATTTCAACCAAAAATGACAGAATTATTTTTCATCATAATAATATGTGTATCTTTTTCATTATAAAATAACCAAATTTTGCCCAAAAAACAACAATATTTAAACCAAAAGCAAATCACGTTTGACACCAAAAAAATAAAGAGATTTCAACTAATGATAATAATTTTTAACCTCTTTTTATAATAAAAAGGACTAAATTTTAACCAAAAACAATGAAATTTCAACAAACAACAGTCATTTTTGATCATATATTGTGTATTATTTTTCACGATAAAACAAGCAGATTTCGTCGAAAAACGACGAAATTTTGACCAAAAACAATTATTTTTGATGCTTCTAGTTATATTTGACCAAAAACAATAAAGTTTTGATCAAAAATAATAATTCTGACCGTTGTTACTATACAACAACCAAATTTCGTCTACAAACGACAAAATTCTTAATAAATTTTAATCAAGAAAATAAAAAAGTCATACAACCGACAAATTTGGACCAAAAATGACAAAATTTCAACCAGGAATAATAATTTTTGACAATTTTCAAATTTGAACTAAAAACAATTATTTTTTTACAATTTTTAATCAAGAAAATGAAGAAGTTTTGACCAAAAACGACCAAATTTCGATCACCAACAATCATTTCCGACCAGTTCTCATCATAAAATAAACAAATTTGAACCAAAACGACGATATCTCAACCGGAAAAAAAATGTTTTACATTTATAGTCAAGAAAATTAAGAAATTTCGACCAAAAACGATAATATTTTAATCAAAAACAATCATAAACAACCAAGCTTTGCCTATTAAAAACGAGGATATTTTAACCAGAACCAATCGTTTTGGATGTTTTAGTTCAGAAAATGAAACAATTTCGTCCAAATACCTATGATAAAATTTTAACCAACAATAATCATTTTTCACCACTATTTATCATAAAACCAACAAATTTGGACCAAAAACGACGAAATTTCAATTAAGGCCAATAATTTTTGACAATTTTTAATAATAAAACTAACCAAACCTATAAAAAAATTACAAATTTTCGACCAACAACAAAATCATTATCGACCATTTTCATCAATGATAATTTTTGACCATTTTGTAATAATAAAAATGACCTAATTTCGTCCAAGAATTACGAAATTTCTACAAAAAACAATCATTTTTGATCATACAAGTATCATTTTCCACCATAATACAAGTAAATTTCGGCTACAAACGACGAAATTTTACCCTGTAACAATCATTTAAAACAATTTTTAGTCAAATAAATGAAGAAATTTCGACCAAAAACGCTTTTGATCTAAATTCTATATTTTTGGTCGAAATTTCTTCATTTCCTTGACTACAAATTTTAAAAATTATCATTTTGGTTAAAATTTCATAGTTTTTAGGCGAAATTTGCTTGTTTTATGGTGGAAAATGACACTCGTATGATCAAAAATGATTGTTTTTGTCGTAATATCGTCGTTCTTGGGTCGAAATTTGGTCATTTTTATTATGAAAAGTGGTTAAAAATTATTATCCTGGTTTGAAATTTTGTTGTCTTTGGGCGACATTTGGTTGTTTTATGATAGCAAATAGTCGAAAATTATTGTTCTTGGCTGAAAATTTGTAGTTTTTGTTTCGAAATGTCTTCATTTTCTTGACTAAAACTTGTCAAAATGATTGTTTTTGATGAAAATTTATTTCGTCGTTAAAATGGGCAAAATTTTGTAGTATTTTGTTATTAAAAAATTGTTGAAAATCATTGTTTTTGATTAAAATTTTATCGTTTTGCTCGACATTTTTTCATTCCCTTAACTGAAAACGTCCAAACTGATTGTTTTCGGAAAATTTCATCGTTTTTAGGCGAAATTTGGTTGTCTCATAAAGAAAATGGCCAAGAATGATTGTTTTAGTCAAAATTTTATCGTTTTTGATCGAAATTTCTTGATTTGCTTGACTAAAAATATCGAAAATAATTGTTTTGGTTAAAATTACGTCATTTTTAGACGAAGTTTGTTTGTTTTACGGTGGAAAATGATACTCATATGATCAAAAATGATTGTTTTTTGTAGAAATTTCGTCATTCTTGGACGAAATTAGGTCATTTTTATTATTACAAAATGGTCAAAAATTATCATCTGTGGTTGAAATTTCGTCGTTTTTTGCTGAAGTTTGGTTGTTTCATGATAGAAAATGTTCGAAAATGATTGTTGTTAGTCGAAATTTTGTCATTTTTGTTTGAAATATAGTTATTTTATAGTAAGAAAATAGTAGAAAATTATTATTTTTGTTGAAATCTTGTCATTTTTGGTCATAATTTGGTTACCTATCTTACGATAAAGAGTAGTCGAAAATGAGTGTTTTTGGTCAAAGTTTGGTCATTTTTACCTCTACTATTACAAATGGTCAAAAATATTATCTTTTGTTGAAATTTTGTCGTATTTGGTTGAATTGTTGAAATTGGGTTATTTTATGATGGAACATGGTCGAAAATGATTGTTGTTTGTTGAAATTCGGAGCCCTCTTCATTAATTATATTTAATAATATTTTTAAAAATTACTGCAAATTTTCAGCTCGGTGCCATACGCTTCCTTCATTTATTGGATAATACGGAACGTTTTGACACAAATGAGGAAGGAAAAGCTTTTTACAGGGTTTCAAAATGTTTTTGATGTGTCTATTATGAGTATATCATATAAAGTTCCAAAAACTTCTAAAAGAGTTCTAAACCGATCTGGAATAGATTAAACGTTACAAAAGGAGTCTGACGGAAGTTTTATCGGGAAAAAACATTAATGGGATCTGTAACCTGTGGTATTGTAACACAGCGTCGATGCGATATATTCACAAGAGTGTCCGACATAATCTGCGAGTTTGAGAGAGACGCCACACAATTCCTTTTCAAATTCTTCCAGAAATCTCTACTACGAGTAAGAACGATACCAGTCAGGCTAAACGATTATTATGCGTTAATTTTGATATGTAATTTGATTACTTACACATGAAAATCAATTAAAAAATTGTCTAATAAATAAATCGTGAGAGTCGATTGTAGGAGATGGTAATCCTCACTTGACCCTCGATTCAATTCACGACACACGAACGATCTTTTAAATTGATGTGCAGTGTGCACCTGTATGTCAGTATAATTGGTGCCTTTCATGACACGTTTTACCTTGCAGCAGTTAACATCAAATGCGTGAATTAATTTTTATTGGAGTAATTTGTATGCAGGAAGGTACGGACGAATTCATTATCAATGTTACCATATGTGAGCATCACTTATAGCATTTTGAAGGTAAACGGACCGCCGGCTATTTGCGTTCGTTTTAATTTATTTCAGTCGGCAGCCTATATATCATTTTGTTTAAAACTGATTTACGAAGAACGGGATGCTCTCTGCGAGAGTTATCTCGAAGATCGCAGAGATGTGAGTGCTCATCCGGAAGGTTTTAAGTAGCTGTTTGATCGATTGGTTTCAGCATTTCTCACGAGATTCGAATACTTGAAATCAAGTCATTGGAACTTCTTGTATAAGAGTTCACGATTTCAAATTTGTCTATTACAAACTGCATTTCTTGTAGAGTATGTTCTCATTTCCAGTTTTTCGGCGTTATATATATTTAGGTATGAAAACGAATTTCCGAAAGATTTTAAAATTCCTGATTAGTATAGTGACCAGCAAGCAGTTGATAAACTGACATCGATTGAGTATTTGAGAAATATTTAGGACAGGTACCTCAGCCGATAAATATCCACCAACAACTATACCTAATCCTTAACAATTAGATGCACGCACTGCTGAAAAACGCACCAAAAGATGTTGCAACGAATTATTACTCAACGTAGTCACCTGATTAACCAGGAAAATCCCCTAATTATTTTTCTGGCTTCATCCTCAAAAAGAAGCTAACATGTCCACATTTTGATTCTTCGCATTTCTCAACCAAAATTTAGCTGAGTAATGAATTGTTCCTCGCGAAATTTTCCACAAAATAATGCCTCACAGTACATATTTTTTTCAATCTTGACCCTGAGACGAAGGGGGAATGAGGTCTAAATATTTCTTCATATCGCTGGACATAACCACAGGTCTTATGGACAAAAATGTAGAATTTTGGACAAGTTTCTCCTGTTGTGAGGTTGTAGAAGTAGAAGAGGAGCACGAAAATCGAAATATGCACTGTACGGATTTTAAGGTCACTGAACTGGCTTTTGATATCAGTTTGACCTGAGACTGAAGATTATTCAGCCACATCGGATGTTTTGTCAAGAAGCTATGGCGCCGGCCATTCTTCAAAATATGCGTTATATTGCCCTATACCTTACCTTAAGCTAAATTATTGCTATGTCATCAAATATAACTGAAATTGTGTATGTGTTAGCCTCCTTTTGGAGGCAAGACCTAAGGGATGGTGTGGTGGGACGTATGGCGATACACGCATGCCAAAGTGGCCCCTATGACACCGCATCCCCCGGCCACAGGAACTACCCTTTCGAGTATCGCGTTCAGTGACCGGAGGGACGCCTTAGGGCCGGGCCCGAGCCCCCATTTCTACGTGCCGAAACGGTGCGCGCGTCCTACCAGGCCACTATGGGGTTCCTTACTGACCGAGGTCCGCACTTCCTGAGCGCTCGCCTGGAAATTTCAGGTCCCCCACGGCCGGACGCGCTGCCTCTCTTCCGCGCTGCCTTTCTTCAAGAGACCTGAGGGATAATTGCAACTCCCCTCTGAAAATTAGGGGACTACTCCTGCAAAACCTTGTTTTATAATTCTCTGGTTTGAATCTCTACTCAACCTAGAGTAAGTCTGCCCATAGGATTAGAAATAAAAACTCAACTCACCTAACAAAATCGGCAGATATTCGTTGTAGGTTATGTGTTGAATCACAGCAATTACTATGCGTCTGGCTTCGTGAAACAGAGTACTGTCCGTCCAATCCGGATTTATGCTGCTCAGCTCATTGGCCAGCAGATTATGCAGTCTCATAAACATGACGTGGGACACGGCAATCTCCGAATTCTGGTTAACCCGTCCATCGCCTGCAAAATGAAACGCAATCAGTGAGCCGGCTTAAGTCTCAAAAACGGCTGGGAGTATGGTTTTATTGAAAAAAGTGTGTTATTAGCTTTCCTGCGCTGTAGCAAACTTCCGCGTCATTAGCCACGTTGCAGACCCTCGTCGGCTTATCGGTGTTTACCAGAAAAGGGCGTCTATCGGGTGTCAACTGCGCCCGCAGCAATCCGCCACGAAATGTGCGCAGAAAATTCGAAGTGTCTTCGTTCGAGCCGTAGATTATGGAGCCGTCTAGAAAATGCGTGGCACCTGAGACCTGGAAAAAAAAAGAGCGAAATTAATGAAAGTAGCGTCGATACAGTCTGGAGCTGAGGTTCGTCATAAGGCCGATGAGTTTACTTGTCGAACTGGAAAAATATTGCACCCGAGGTCGTTCGCGGTGCGGGCACGTTTCATGTCCATGCAGGTCCTTCGAAATCGAAAGAAGAACGGATCGTTTTTGGGAATGGCGACAGGTAAGCATGCCGGTGGAAGGTCGCGCGGAGGCAGCAGATTACCGTTTGAAGTACAGCATGACGATCCTGAGGATACGAAAAAAAAATTATTACGTTTGCGTTTCTCGGGAGTTACAACTCATTGAATGTTTGATATATCAGAGAACAGAGGTGTCAGACAAAAATCATAAATGGGGGGAGGCACAGTGCAAACTTATGATGACTAACTTTTTTGCTCATTTTCTGTAAGAAATTCAATCCTCATGAGGGTGAATTGAACAGGAGGGGGGGGGGGGGTTCAGTTGTAAATCCAGTCCTAATGAGAGAGCTGGAAGTTAGAAACGAGTAGTGCAATTGAAATTTCAGAACAATCCAAAATTACTTTATTCTGTAACGATACCCCGTCTTTTTTTTGTGTAAGTAACGAAGAAAGGACTCTTGATTCCGAATGTTCTTGTAAAACGTTCTTATTCAGTCTTGCATTGAAACCTATAAATCCAAATTTGCTTTATTTACAGTTATTGTCTCATTTTTATAATATCTGTGTATATTTTGTTTATCGTTTGATAAGAGTCACAGGCGGATCCAAGGTTTCCCCGAGGGGGGGGGGAATTGATAAAAACACGAGTAATAATACTAATATCAATGAAAACTGTCTAGTGGTGGGTTATTTTGCACTTTTAAATTTAAAAATTAAGTTCGAGGGTAGGGTTAACCCCCCCCCCCTGGATCCGTTCATGATAAAAGTAAACTGAAATTGGAAATTACATTTTTATCTCAGATGGCATCTTGACACAAGTCATTGAAACGTTTGATGTTAATCATATGCGCAACAGGGGCTATGGGCTCCCCCCCCCCAAAAAAAAAAAACAAAAAAACTGAGCATTTTTTTAAAAGTTATTGTAAGTTGAAAATTATAAGTCAAGTATTTTACTTTTTCGTACAAAATTCATCACCAACTTTTCTGTGGTTCAGACCCTCGCAGAGATAATTCCTGGTCGCGCCTATGATGTTAATAGAAATCTACATGAAAAAAGAAAATATTTCTTTAAACGAAGAAATCTCCTGAAGAGCAGTTGATAGAATGACAAACTATTAGGATAATAGAAATTCCAAATGTACGAAGTTAAAAAAAGTCGCAAAGTGTTTCCATTGGCGCTGATTTTGAAATTGTATTCATTTTTCACGAGACTCCGAGTAAGAAGTTCAAACCGAAGAAAATTCTGTGCTTCTTATGTACGATCTTTCGGAAACGCACGTCGGAGTCGAATCCAACACTTGATTAATATAATAATCAAAATAATAAATTTCTAAAATAATTCCTATTTCCATAGATTCTCAATTCTTGTAGTCGATTTAAGAGTATCTGTTACCTTCTGAACGACTCGGGATGAGAAATCTCGACCCACTCCTCGGAGATTTTATAATTTCTCTTCGCTCAAGCACCATATAACGACATTCGTGGAGTTGAATCACGAAAAAATGGTGAAACTGTTAATTTCGTCATAATGACTGAATAGTCGATAAAATCTATTTTTTGAGTGTCGATTGGCCCCTTTCCTCAATCAATACTTCATCATTTGTGTACCCCCTTTTCTGTTAGATTTCGAGAGCTCAAATTTGGGGGGGGGGGTCATATCAGAAATTTGATGCAATATTCGAAATTAGGAAAAAGAAAAACTATTTCAACAACAAATTTTCTTTTGACCTAGTGCTTGGGAAGAGGGGGAGAAAGTTCGAATTTTCTCAAAGTATTCGTATTTTATTTGGCATTCAGCTTCCTAAGATGTACTTTGATACTTTGTTTGATTTGTCAAGTCTAGTCTACTTCATTCATTTAATTAACAAAATTTCTGTTTTGGTAGCCAAATCGGAGCAGGACTGAAAATTCGACGAGGCATTCGCAGTCTGAGACCCAAGAAACATCTATTTTAACATAGTTTGTTCAACATGTTCTCGAATATTCAAAATGTCCACGTTGATGGACCTTTTCCTCCCACTCCTTCGACGAGGTGAAGATTTTGTTTGACTCTTAAGGGACTAGACTTTGGCACTTCAAAATTTAAGAACCGTCTTACTCCTATATTGATACAATAACGCGTTACAACAAAATCATCTACTTACGAAATTAATTGCTAGATAATTTGTGGGCCAAAAGATACCTGAGAGTAGGACGAAATTTTGAGAAGCCAGAAGGGCAATTTCGATACGACAACCAGAGAGAGAACAATGTGCCGTTTCTCAAAGTTAAGATAATAATTGGTTGTAGGCCTAATTTTCATGTAGCTTGGATAAATGTGTAATTCACGAAAGCGATATATTTTTTGCAGAAATGTAAGCTCAATTTATTCAGTGTCACAGTTATGTTACCGCTGGTATAGGAAGATCTCGGCTATGGAAAGGGGTAGTGGTCGCTACAGCACAAATTCTGCCATCTTATTTCTGAAATTAAGGCGCTAAAATAAATTCTGAAATGTTCCTTCTGGCAGCGCGGGGGAGGGGAGTACCTAACCAGAACCCGTCCCCCCACCGTTCTTACATTGGTACATGTTACTAGAGTAGTATATGGGTCACTTGAGGACACATTTCACAAGGGGCATTTACCCCCAGACATGCGCGCCACTCACGATTTTTCAACTCCCCCCCCCCTAATACTAGGTTAAAGAATATTGTGGTGATATACTTGATGACGTCTGAGGCCCCAGCCCTAGTATCCCTTTATTTATCACCCAACTCAATTGTGATGGGAATTGAAGTTTTCTCAAAATACATAGGTCGTCTCTTTTTCACCGGCTTAAAGAAAAATGGCTGTCCAGCTTATCTGCTTGATCATACACATTTTCACGTAAACAGGCTCTCATTCATGCAATTTCCATGGATGAAATTGAAGGGGGAATGATTCTTGCCCTCCTCCTCTTCAAGAACGAAGGAAGTGCTCTCCTGTACCACTGTCGAGCTTATAACTGGGGATTCACAAACCGTTTGCTTAGGTCTTGATTAAGCAATAGTACGAGTATGATTTTGTACTCCCGTTGTTATAAGTTTTCTAATGATGTACGCACGTAAAAGGAAATTTCCTGCTTCAGATTTAAGAAATTGAGAAATCCGAGTCTGTGATGAGATTTGAATTTCGCAAGGCAAATTTGAAGCTATCATTGAAACACTGTTACCTAGAAACCTCAGTTTAGAAATAATTTCTTCATCGCTTTCCTAAATCCTTTCAAGTTGTTTTTGAACCCTCTGAGCAGCGATGGAAGAGGAAATTCAATATTTTCCTAGATTTGTATTCCATCAGACTCTGGTTCCCCGACGATGTAGGAATATAAAAATATCTTTGAATTTAAAAGAAAAAATATCGTAATTTTTCATTGCGATGTTTAGGTTTTGAGCCTCTCAATACATAGAATTTATCTGGAGTTAGAACTTCTATCTCACCCCTTGCTCTAGTTATGCTCAGTTCCGACGAATCCTTGCAAGGGATATAAGGGCAGAGTTTAAAGCCATGCGTGTTATCTGGTTGACTGATCAATCAAAACAAGGAGTAGATACCACTGCAGGGAGAAGTCCCATACTGGTGACTTCAACATCGCTGAAGGGTTCAATCCCACTGGAATGCTCCACGAAAATTTCACTTTCTCAAGTAGTAAATATATGTACAGTAAAACTGAAAAATTATATTTTTTGTAAATTGCACATGCGCCTAAAACAATCCTGCAGTAGGGACCCTCGAGACTGTGGGTAGATTCGTTCTCTTTTCGGTACACAAAAAAATCAGTTTTCGATTCATCCATTCTCATGATCACAATCGTGGCTGCAGGGTAGCTGAACTCACAAAGGCACGAAGACTTATAATACATTCTTAAAATTCCTACCCAAGGAACAAGTTTGCAGATATGTAGGGGTTTCAGGAGCTGCCGAACTATGGGTCCTCGAGCAGCCTCATAAGAGAAAATGAAGTCACCAAACTAGAACGTTACATTAGAGGATGAAAATTGAAATTAACGTGCGCTAAATCAGAAGACAGCTGCGTGACCAAGTAGTAACATACCCGCTTCTCAATCCTTACTCCTCGGGTTCGAGTCCCACCAATATCGAAAAGCTAGAGATATTCGATCCCCCCCCCCGAAGATCCTAGCAAACACAGCGACTACAGTATCAATCGAGGTGGAAACATAGCGCGTCCTGTAATCCCGCCAGTTAACACGAACAATGCATTACAATCGCAGGGTGTGTTACCACCAGATCAGAAAAATTGGTACTGTGCGTGTGTATGTCGTAGACAGCTTACTCAACGTCATGAAACACACGGCTAGTACGCGAACTGCGGCTGCACCTTCTTCGGCACAGAGAAAGAAAACTAACGCCACAAAACTGTAAGGAAAGCAACGGCAAACTACCCCAACTAACCTGCCCAGGAGAGTCGCGTGTTAGAACCCACGACCGCCAACGTCCAGCAACGGATGTGGGGCCTGTATCTGATCAAACAACTATATGGCAATCTTCGAAATCAACTACCCAGAAGCCTTTATTCCGACATCTTGAAGCTGAGCTACTGTCGTCAATTTGAAGCATAAGATTTTTATTTTGAGGTTTAACCTTTTTGCTCCCAACGGGACACAGTTTGTCCCGCCGGTTTTTGAAAATTTCTACTGGGTCTAATATACGTTGAAAACAGTGCTAGTTGTATCTCACTGGTAGAGTATCTACAGAAGCATATCTTATCGTACTCACGTCTCGATAGATGGCGTGGTTGTTTTGGAAATAATTTTTTCGACTCTCAAGTGGAACATACGCAGTCCAAGGTCCATTGGGGGGCCGAAGGGGAAGTGAAAAGTTCTATGACAGCGGATTCGTATTACGGAGAGTTTATTCAATAATTTCCATTAAAAAATTATTCAAAATGGGGGGGGGGGAATTGGGAGTGAAAGGGTTACCACCTGACATAGCGGCGGAGTTGGGTCATGACCAAAGGGGGAACGGGTTTCGAGGAGGTGCTAAAGTAGGAAAAACTACTATTAGACGAAATCGCAAAGGGGTACAGAACCTTCCGACCTTTCCTACCTACAGCACTGACCTGACCGAATGTTCGGACTCCGAAAAACAAAACACAGCAATTTCGATAGGTTGTTCGTTGTATTTTCTTCAGAAAGAGAACAGCTAATGGACCCCCAACCCCTGTTAGGGAAAAACGCATTTTTTGATCATTCACGAAACAGAATTTTAACATTTGAAAATCCTGCTTGTCCTTCTTCAGCTGGTTGCATTAAAAAAGAAGGCGGTTCGCTGCAGAATAAGGTGATCTCCGATTGTTCTGGAATCTCGATTGTCTCCCTAGATTCATATCTCTCATACCCCTCTCCTTCAGTTCAGCCTTCCAACAGAAAAAAAAAAGGTTAAAAAGTCAATTATCACAAGTTTGAACACGTGCCTTCCTCATGATTCCCTTCTGGCGCCTCTGATGTCCCAGTCCCCGCACTTTATTTCACTAGTTATTAAATTGCGATCACGTTTGGCGCCTCTTTTTCACGTTGAATTACACGATACGATCATTGCGTGTGTACTTAGGCGTATTACAAGTAAACTACATTTTAATAGACCAGCATTAATGTCGAGACCGATGCTCAGTGTTGTTTCTTTCACAAAACATTAGCCTAACACGGGATGCTAATTTAGAAAAGTGAAATGAATTCCGCGCTTCACTCGCAGTCTTCGTTTCTCAGCCCAGTGTTAAACAGTTTGCACCTCGATTACTTAGCGAATTTATCAGACGACATGAAAGTGACGAGTAAGAGATTCTCTCTCTCTCTCTCTTCAGAATTTTATCATTAGCGAGAGCCGGACAATGGAATTTATAATTAATCGGATTCTCACCGCAACTCGAGCCTGTAAGCTGAAAGGAGGAAATGCACGCCGGTCCTACATAATTACATAATATAGGATTTGAAACATACATGTGTTTTAGGAATCCCGAATCTCGTATTATCAAAGGCGTGAATTTCGAATGAACACATTGTATAATTATTCGCGGGTCTCATTAACGTTCCCGTATAATTTAACCGAAAATGGATTTCTCGTTACTCGTAGTCGCGCATTTTCGGAAATATTCAAGGACGAATGGAGTAACAAAAAAAAAACGGCTCCGGAGAGAACGATTTCGAGGAATAACGACTAGAAAGCTACATAAATAATAACATAACACGAGTAGGTAATTTCGGTGCAGAAAAAATAACCCCTCGGCGAAAAGTAAGCCATAAACCGTATCGAAGTTACTGGGATACAACTGTTGCATAGCAAAAAGTCTAGAGAGGAATCTCAATCCGGATGGCAACTGTTTCAAGTTCGCTTTGAATGTAGATAAGTGTTACTCCAGACGATACCAATATTTTCACTGGTTACACTTTCTACATAGAGGTGCCAGCGTTTGCGTATAGATACCCCTTAAGAATAATGTTAATTCTACGTGTTGAGATAATTAATGAGACAGTGACCACTACCTCTCGTTATCGAGATGAATGTTACATCATGGGCGACGATCTGACCCCACTCCATCACGGCTAGCGTGTGTCTGAAATCGAATACATTTGTTTCTGGAAATAGTATATTATGTATGTGTCTGGGACTAGGTAACCAATTTCCGTTCTGCGACAAGCGTATTCGACTGATACCTTAAACAAGCAACACAAACGTACAATTACATCGTTAGATTTTACTGAAATAATTTCGGTTACGTAAGGTAGAAGATGGGCTGATATACATTTGCTTGACAGCTGAATGCTGAACGAGGATGTGACCAGACCGGACGTACCGGTGCGACTATAGTTCGTTTCACTGTAAAATGTTAATTTTTCTAATTGGAAGACCGTTGATATCAACAAGCAAGAGCCCCAGAAAATCGAAAATGTGAAACAAATCTGAAGAAACTTCATTTCGGAATCTTACCAAAACTCAATTAAAACTTTTCGATTTTGTTAGTTACTGATAACTTTTGAAGTCGACAATCGACGTACAGAAGAAAATAGAAAGAAAAAGTCATCGCTCTGATTTTGCCAACTGATGCTCTACATTTTCATATTGCTTTTCCACACTGCGATTCTGTCAGCCGACAAACTTGATATGACTTAGACAGAAAATATGGACGTTTTCAGAAAACAACCTGTAATTTACGAATGCATAAAGCAGCGTGGGACAAATTTCCCACAGAAGGGGTGGGAGAAGGAAGAAGGGTAGTTGCTGAATAACTCACCAGGGATACCACAGTCTTAACCAGGAATGTGAAAGTCGCCCACCAGGGTTGCCATAGACGTCACCAGAGATGCCATAGTCCCCACCAGGGATGCCAGTCCTCACCAGGGATGCCTAAGCTCATAATTTTGGAAGTTTAAAGTAAAAAGCGCAAAACATCACATATTCCTTTACTAAAGCCAGACAGTTATTTAAGCGCTATTCCATCAAGTTTTTCAAGGACATACCGATTTTATTAGGGAGGGAGATCCAATTTTGCTATTTGAAAATGTAAATTTTGCTACTCAACCAACCTAAAAATATACAGTCAAAAAGAATTTAAAAATTGGTCAAATCTTTAAGCTGATTTTATAAAGGCGTATTGAATTGAGTAAAACGTGGAGATGTCTATCAGAAATGCCCGGAGTTTGCACCAGGGATGTCGAAATTACCTTCAGCGATATCAAAATTCAAATTTGCCATCTAGGACGCTAAGAGTTTTAATCAGTGATACGAAAAATTTTCTTATGTGTCAGTGTGTGGGGAGGGGACGGGAAGATATCATTTCTACCCAGAATGCCAAACTTTCGACCGAGAACACTGAAGGTGTTACCAGAGATAGCACAATCATTTTTGTAGAAGCTGCAAAAGGGTTTTGCCTGGGATGCCACCGGTTCCACCCCGCCCCGTAACTAGCGAGTTTTCAAGGAGGGGCAAGATAGGGCAAGAATGAAATGATATATATGGGGGTGCCGAGCCTTCAGTGACATCAAAATTTTTCGAATCAGTGTGCAGTGTGTATTGAGGTATGAAGTTGCTTCACGGAAGATGATATATTATGAAGAACTGAGAATCAAGAAATTAACAAGGCCAATAGAAAACGTTTGATCATCATTATCTATAATGCAAAATAGGAATTATCATTTTTCTCATTGACAGCAAACGAGAAATTTACAAAAAACCATCAAAAAGTGGCTGAAGTTACCCGATTTTACGGTACGAAGGAAACTGATTTTCGAGAGTTCAGAGATTTAAACTTTTTGGTGACCAATAATATGTTATGTGCTGGCCACATATTTCTCGCAATAGTCCGGCAAAACAGATATGCAATATAATATGCAGGTTGTCTCGTTGTCATCGTCTCGATGTAAATTAGGATTTACCAACTATACAAAATTATAAATGCAATAACTTGATGTATGCTTGTTGAATACATTTTTAACATATTTTGTAGGGAGGTCAAAAAACTTTCAGGGGGGGTCAATTGCCCCATTTGCCCCCCTTAGTTACGGGGCTGGTTCCACCACGAATGATCTGTTGGGACGTCTGACGATGCACGCATGCCAAAGTGGCTCCGGTGACACCGCACTCCGGCCCTGGAACCTACCCATTCGAGTATCGCATCAGTGGCCGGAGGGACTGGTTCCACCAGAGGGATGCGAAATCTCCCATCAGGAATGCCTAAATTCTACCAAGGATGTCCACATTCCACCTAGGGTGCATATAGTTTAAAAAAGAATGTCAAAAATTTCTCTCAGGAGATGTTTGATGGAGCGTATGGCGATGCACGTATGCCAAAGTGGCTGCCCAGACATGACACTCCTGGTCCAGAAAATACCATTTCGAGTATCGCATCAGTGACCAGAGGTACTCTTTGAGGCTGTCCCGAACCCCCATTTCACTTCTTCGCTTCGGATTCGCGCTGTCCTGCCAGGACCATCTCACAGGAGATACTTATATGTCTACCACAGATGCTGGAGATTCCATTAAAGATATAAACATCATCCATCTAAGATGAAGATTTTATTCAATAATGCCTAAATTTCCACCAAGAATATCGAAATTTAAAAATTTTTATTTAGGATACCTGAGCTTTAACAAAAAGTACCAGAAAGTCTTTTCTGGGAAATATCAACATTTTTGCCACGGATACCAAAGGTCCCATCAGGAATGTAACGATTTCCAGCTCAGCTGCTATACAAATTCTACCAGAAGTACAAAATAGTTTTTCCAGGGCGATATCAAAAATTTCATCGGGATGCCAAAAATTTTCACCGGATATGTTGAAGGTTCAACCAGATTGCCACAATTTACCCCATAAGGGCGAAGGATTTTGCCTGTGATACGCAAGATCGAATAAAGGATGCCAAATTTTTACCCAGGGATAGGGAATATTCCACCAGGGATTCCAATATCTCCGCGGGGATATTCAAACGTTTCATCAAGGATGCTACAATTTTTGCAGGAAGTGGTAAAAGGTTTTACGGTCATGGTTTTACCAGGGATCCCAAATGATCAACCACATAGATAACAAATGATCCATTGGAAAGCCGATGTTTTCATTAAGGGTGATGCCAAAAGTTGATTTCAGGAAATACCAACATTTTCACCAGGGATGCCAAAATTTCAACCTAGAATACAAAAATTTTACCTGAGATGCCAAATATTCTCCAGGTATGCTACACATTCTCCAGAGATTCCATTATCTCCACAAGGGATGCTAAGACGTTTCATCAAGGATATGCCGCAATTTTTATAGTAGCTGCAAAGGGTTAATTACACCAGGGATGCCCCGATTTTCATCTAGACACCCTAAGATTTCATTAAAAAATACCGAAAAGTTTCTCCCAGGATACTAACATTTTCACCAAGGATGCCAAAGGTCCCACCAAAGATTCCAAAATCAAAATGTCTACCTTAAAAGTGAACAATTTGTACTGATGCTAAACGCTACAGAGACAGTTTTTTAAAGGGGGAGAAGTTCAAGGAGCAAAAATGCCCCACCTAAGATGTAGAAAACTTTTGATAAAGAAAAAAAGTGGCGACGTTTTAAATAACACAAGGGGTGATATCCTCATCATGACAGCCTAAACTATACTGGTACTAGCTAAAAATATCAACAGGTCCACCAGGCGAGTCAAAATGTCCACCACGGATGTAAAATAAAGGTTTTACCAAGAATGGCACAGTTTTTTTTTTGGTGTAGCTAAGAGTTTCACCCGACAAAAGACGTACTAGATGCAAAATTTTTGAAAATTGAAAGGTTTTACCAAGGTGTCGTGAGGAAGCGTCGGAAAATGCGGTTGAGTATGATGAGGTGTCCGGGGTCGTTGAAATCCAGAGGGCTAATTATCGATAGTCCTTATTCGGGACGCTCGGTTTTTTGAAATGACTTAGCCGAGTTATTTGACCAACATAAAATTTGACAGAGACATTCATTTTAAAAGGGTCTGATTTAATGGCCCGATAGAACAAAAGGATACATCAACAGAAACAAATGTAAATACGACAATTAAACAGGTTCAGTGACAATTTCTGCAGTAAACAATAAAACAATGAATGCCCGACAAAAAAAAAGTGGAGAGACGTAAAAAAATGAATTAAACTACATGAAATATGATGCACAACAATAATATACAATGCAATGCTGGAAATTAATTACCACAGTAACCTGGGTGGCGACAAATTAAATGTTACAAGCAACTTTTTGTGTATGTCAATTTAAGTGAAAACTATGTATAAATGAAAAACATTTTCAGCGCTTTATAACTGATGAGCCGCTGATGATACAGAAAATATGTAAGGTTGTAAATTATGGGAAATTTTATTTGCTTTAATTTTATACTGAGCTATTTTTTCAATAAATTTGATACGAAGAGAGTTATGGGTCAAAAACCAAATTTTATGACCTTCTGTCCCCTGTGGCACCAGAAGCCCGGGTCGGAGGGGCGGAGACTTTTTCTATGTTCATCGAAACGGGGTCCCGAACATTTCTGCCAAATATAATTTCTGTACTATTTTTTTGTTAAATTGAGCTCATTTTTGTGCTAATTTTACTGGACTATGAACTGTAGCGACATAATATTATACGGATCGTCGATGCAGTCAAGAAAAAATATAATTGGCGAGGAATGTAATAAATTGTCGTTTAAAATAAAAGTCGTTCGAACATTCTATTGTCGTTCTTACTAATGAAATAGTTGATGTTAATGTTGTATTCATACACCATCATTTAGCATGCGAAAATCCTGTCGTGCAACCTTTTCCTGTCGTGTCGTATAATATTTCCCATTTAAAATACGTCCCCGAAAAATATACAAAATATTGCGATATAAGCATTGGGCTTTTTGAGTATAGGACAGGATGTTAGAATTTTTTCATATCCGAACCCCGGACTAAGGTGATGTGAGATGCATCCACTCGACTTTTTAGCGACAAGACCGCATTTCGGTGGCAGATAATGAGATTATGAGTCCGGATTTTGGGCTGGCTCTGCCCATTCAAGATGGCGATCCCCCCAGAAGAGATAACTGTAAGAATTGTATTATCGTCGGATAAAGGCGCGGAATGTCGTGAGAGTAACTATGTAGTGTTTGTATAGGTTTGACTTAACGTGCAGTGTGGTTTCAACAGTGAACTGTATATATTTGAAGAAATATCAATTGGAATCAATTCAGTGAAATACTTGACACTTATCAATCTAATTGGTGCACGCAAGGAGGTAGTGATAATAATTCTGTTAGATTGCAATATCAGTCTCGATTTGAGAAAGAATTTGAAATCGAAAATAAAGGTTTACATCGTCGTGTATGTCACAATGTCACTTTTGTAAGATGTAGATTACCCGTGCGTATGAATTTCAACGAATGTGAACTTCAAGGGTATACCAATGTATCGTAATTCAGCTGAAATCTCAATTTGCATCGAGTGTGATTAAGACTTCATCCGGAGTGTTGAGAAGAAGAAGCTTTGAAATTCGAAGGTCTAATTTTCCCCTATGCCACAATTACGTATAAGAACTGTAATACATCCACTCTAGTACGCCATATTTCCCAGGAATGCTAATATTAATTTTAAATGACATTGGGAATTTCTCAACAAAGTCACCTATCTTATAGAAATTTATCAAAATGTCAAACACGAAAGATTTACGATAAGACTTTATTTGTTTCGAATAGCGTAGAAAGAATCGTAAAAAATACGAAATTGGGTATGGTAGAGTCATTCAAGCCATCTACAGTACCTATGTACATTATGCTGTAACTCTGGATACGTTTTAGTCTCAGGTAAATGGTCTCATACACATATCGAGCAAATATTATAACAGAAAACGAATACCATTCTTTTGGAGGACTGAACCGAAATAAAAAGGTTAGTACATCTATAATTTAGAAATAAATTTCTTAATTGGCATAACAGGTACCTGGTCTTACTCGGAAAATCTCTCTATATTACGCGTTCAGTTTGAGATGAAACTTTTGACAAGTACTGTGTTACACAAACAATTTTATTACGGGTAATATATTTTTCTGACAGACGGTATAACTGTCAGTGTGATTTTCGTTTACTGAAAAATTGATCATATATGGAAGTCAGCGACATCACGAACAGCATCAAAAAGCTGCAGTCGCGTCCACGTAATGAATGGGAAATATACACGTTACGTCGTATGCGATCATTTTTCGTTCGATTCCTGGTTCATAGATTTCTCTCATAAATCGCGTGTATTTCGTAGGTATCACCGAAGATGATGAGACTGATTAAAAAAAAAAATTAAAAAAATGACTTACCATCAGAATACGAAGGCGGAAGCAGTCGAACAAATGCCGTATTCGGAGTGCCCCATCCTGGCACTAATAAATTATTGCAAGTACCGTCGATCGATCGGTATTTTTGAAAAGGATTACAATTAATTTTAGATAGGCAATTATCTGCTGCATTCTGCTCGGGAATAGATAGTGCTAGATTCAAGAATTCGACCCTCGGATCTGGAAAATTGTAAATATTAGCTCAGAGAAGGGCAAAAAGATAAAACTACAGAATAGTTAAATTTACGTAAATGCTTACTTGTGTGCAACGATCGCTTCAACCTTTTCGCTGGATTTTCGAGTTGAACCTGCACAAATCATAGATACAAAATAAATAAATCTATGTTTCATTTCGTTTGATGAATACAGGAATACAGGGTTCCCCCGTTCAAATGAATTACACATTTTTCTTGAAATATATAATCGAGATAGGAACCAGACAAACAACGCCATTTAAAAAAAAAAAACAACATAATACATGTAATAATCTCTCAAAGGTCATTGGGGATGGAGCATAAACAAACGTCAACAGCTAATTTAGACATACCAAACAGACTAGAGCGACGAGACATCGGACAAACACTATAGATCAGCCGGCCAATAGGAACACAGACAATACAGTTTACTATACGGTATTACTTAGACCACAGTATAAACCACTCTCTGTAATAACCTTACTTGTAGACAACTGATGATAACATATCAGCTGTAAAAGTTTTTTCAAAATATTTAGAACTTGAATAGACTAATCAAGTGGTTCTTCATGAAAATACTAAACTTCATTATAACACCTTGCAGTAAAATGAATTCGAAATGGAAAGGTTTGGAATGAGTTACAGCAATCGGTTTTCCAGGTCAATGATTCTGATGACAGGCATCACATTTTTCTTCTGATCCTAATTTTTAGCCAAAAATTCAAATTCTACCTTTCAAATGGGCAAAACTAATTTGAATCTGTGGCGGATCCAAGTAGCAACCCTGGGAGTGTCAATCTAAAATGAGAAAGAATTGAACAACCACGCTCTCTGAGCATTTGGATCATTCTTACGCCCTTAGGTTGATAACTAAGTAGATGATCGAGAAAAAATAAATAAAATTTTGAACGATTTGTGCGACTGACTTATATAGCCAATGAAAATGAAAATACCTTTCAAAATGTGCTATCAAATCTTTCAACTCAACGGTTTTTCACTTGGACCATAAGTTTTGGACAACTTTTAACATTCATCTCAATACTATTCTATTTTAAACGCTAGGAAGAAAACATTCCGGAGGCTGGCAAAGACTAGACAAAGACTACTAGTTTAAGAATCTTTTAGATTCTCTCATACTCGTCTCAAACGCTCGAAGGCACTTCCTAACTTCTCTCAGATTTATTAATACCTCTAACCAAACGAACAGGCATGTTTCCAGTCTATCCCCAAAAAATGCCTATAAACCTATTTTGCAAAATAATGATTTATTTTCGGGATTCAGATTTTTTCAAAATTACTTCTTTCGAAAAATACGATTGAATTTCCGCTATTTAGTGAACAACTTGAGCTATGGGGGAGCAGCGGCGCTTCTTGCGAAGATATGAATGCGCGAAATAGTATTTTAAAATTATAAGTTTGAAAAAAACGCTCGAATTTTTGAACTTTTGAAATTTGTAATTCATTTCTGGAAAATTGACTACCAGTGGATTTGGATGAATTTCTTACAGATTGTAGTCGAAATAATTTTCTACGTTTGATCAAAATTTTGCGTTCGTGCATTCTGATTTAAGAAAATAAGAAAAGTTGCCTGAAAGTGAGAACTACGCCTAGAAAAGTTGAGAATTCGTTAAAGTAGTCCAGAAGTGTTGCCAACTCGAGATTGATACTGGCGCCAAAAACTAGGAAAAATGTTGCCCAAATGAAACTATTTATTGTAATACTCTAAAAGGTGCTCTATGCGGCTAAAGATTTTTTCGGAAGTTGCAAAAAAGCGTCAAATCACAAAATTATTAATCAATTTTTTCCGAGAAAAAGTGCTAAAAAGCTTAGAAAAGTTGACAAATTTAGCACCAAAATTACAAAATTATAGCCACACTTTAAATTAAATAATTTATTGTTACCTTAATCAGTCAACATACTAAAAGCTCACACTAATTTCAATGGTGTTCGGGGACGTATTGAAAAGTTTTTTGGAGGGGGGGGGAGAGGTTGGCGAGAACCTAATTTTGCAAAACTAAAAATTTGAACAAATGTCGCGTCATTATAAAAATGTTACAATAATTGACAAACAAAAGAAGAAAGAAAAATAGATAAACGCCTAAAATTTTGCAAAATATCGATATCTCAAACTGCCAAATACTGAGGGTCAGTTTTGCTATATTTACCAACTTTGGGATATTTTGGGGGAAGATTCTCTCTGCAGTAGGTCCCTAGTGGCGTTATCCCTCAAGAGCAGAATAGTCACCTAGAACATCAAGGGTAAGTCAACACAGGAAAATACTATCGGATTTAGCTGAAATTTTCAGGGATTCGTTCTCACATCCAAATGAAAAAATATTTTGCTTAAAAGATAATAAGCGACACTTTACGTAAGATCAGTGTTGGGCGACTATTTCCCCCCTGGGAGGACAAACCACAATTCTGATTATGGTACACTTTTATTACATTCATCAGTGTAGCACCACAGCGACGTAAATAAGATGGGATGTGGGAACATCCCCCACCGGCCTACCACAGCTAGGAGGAAAAGTAAAATGTTAAAGCCAAAGTATTTTCCAATACCCCTCCACCCGAGTTAAGAAGAGAAACAGTAAATTTTAGAGCTTCTTAAGTGACATTTTAACCAATCTTTTTCCTTGCCAAATCAAATTTTTGTAGATCCTTCGCTACGAGTATATTACCCAAAAAATTCTTATATCTAACCCTCTAGCCCTTAAGAGCTATTTTAATTTCTGAAGAAACATAACTACCTCTAAGGATTTTCAGATTCGTAGCTTTCTTTTCTTTTCAATGCATGTTCAGCGTACAATTTTTTTTTTAAATCCAAATTTTGGTTGGAGAAATGAGAAAAGCCTTCAACTTCAATCTGAAAAATTCAGTCATATCCATTAATAGCAGTGTTTAGCTAAATCTACTGATAGTAAATGCAATAAAAATGAATTTCAAATTTCACAATTTGAAAAAAATTTTAAATTCTAATTTTAGAGCGTGATTTTGCCCAGCTATCCTTCACAATTGAATCGGTTAGAACCAAAAGGGGGTAAGTCCACTTTTGTCGTTTTTGCTTTTTTTGCGGATTATGGGGTATTGAAGTATCGCGGATCTGCTGATGGTGTGGTCGAAATTTCGTGAAACAGCTGGGAAAGTGCTTTTTGGCAACATCGCTTTCTGTGAATTTTTCGCAATAAAATTTTTTCAAAAAAATGGATTCTTTCCAGAAATTGTTCAAAAATGATGCATTTTAGTGTAAAAAATAAAAATAAATGAAAAATTCCGGCCCACCTTTCTCTTTTTGCATTTTTATACCTAAAAACTGCCATTTTCAAAAACGAAATCGCAATTTTCCAATACAGCTTCAGAACTTGTTTTCTTACAAACAAGGATTTTGCTCGATTGGAATGGGATCAAAGGAGGGGCAATTTCGAGCCGTAAAACTGCAAAGAAAATCGTTCAGAACCAAAAGGGGTTGAGTCCAAAAACTTTGAGCCCCCCTAGCTTCGGCCCATCAAAATTTTTTTCGACGGGACCGGGCTTAAAGTTGTCTCTTGTGACCCTCTACCACCACCCTGAAGGACGTATTCCACGATTTTCAAATTTTCGAATAAAACAGTTTTTTTCGCTTCCTGAAAAGTGCGATTTTTTTACTCAACCCCTTTTGGTTCTAACCGATTCAATTATACTTCTGCTTCTTTATAACCCGGTTTGTCCACGAGATACAGGAAAAATTCGATCGTGGTTTCTAAAAGTAGCCATTTTCTAAAAACAACAAAACCTCGAAAACGAATCCATATTTTACACGAAAGTTTCACTAATACACTTTTGGAACAAACTAGAACTTGCCTGTGAGTTCGATCATCGATCACATTCTGAGGGATTGATGGCAGCGGCCATTCGAACTGGCATGGGATGGCTCACTGGCCATGTGGTCTTAATTTAGGCACCAAAATCAAATTGTCGCCCTTAAATGGACAAAATTGAGTCAGATGAAGAATTGAAAAATCAAACAAATTATCGATACAAGACGGGTTCTTCGAAAAACTGATTTCGAAAACAGTGTTAGATTTTCTGCCTAGCGATATTTCTGACCCCAACATTGAAATTTCACTCTTAATGTAAGCAAAATTAACTTAGATCGAAAAATCCAAACATCGATACTTATCGAACTTTTTCATCCATTGTTTTTGGAAATTGAATTGCATTTTTGATCCGGTCTCGGTTTTGTTTTCCATAAGTTGTCTTTCAAAACTCACGATTAAAAATGAAGGAGAGAAAATATTTTCTTCAAAATAATAAATTAATTAATTTAATGACATTAATTTGTCAAATTAAAATAAAATTTATTTTTATTATTGAAATAATACCTAACTATAAACTGTCTAATATTAATTTCTAATAATTATAATTAATAGAAATCTTTCCTTACATTTTTCTATTTTAAAATTAACACAGACAAAATTAATCTTGTTCCCTTCTTCGAAGAAAGAGAATAAAATCATATTTTTTCATTTCTTGATAAGAATAATCTCTTTTTTTGCTTTGAGGAAGGAGAAAAACTGTTTTATTTCTTCTATGGAAGATGAACTTTATCCCCTTGAAGAAAAAGAAAATCGACCCCCACATTTTTGGATAGAATGAGGGGGACCTATGTTCTTTTTTTTTTGAGAAAGGAAAATTATTTCTCTTATCCCTCAAGAAGAAGAAACTTTTAACTCCTTTTTCGGAGATTAAAAAAGATCCATTTTCTCTCGTGAATCGGTTCTCTTCTTTGAGAAAAAGAAAAAATGTTTTCTTTTTTTCTTTCAGAGAAAGCGAAGAAAATTCTCCCTCCTCTTCCAAGCAAGACTTTTGCTTCTTTTTTCTTAAGAACAATAGGTGATTTTTTTCTTCTTACAAGAAATTTTTTTTTCTCCTTCCTTACAGCAAAGAACGAAAGTGATGATTTTCTTCTTATTCCAGGATGGAAGAAATAAGTCTCTTGTTCATTTCTCGTTGCGAAATTCGGATGATGGATGTTCTACTTTTCAGTTCAAGTCAATTTTACGAATTTAAAGAGTGAAATTGTATTTCAGACTACACAAATTGGAACTAGATTGAAAATGTAATGAAACTTTCGAAGAAACTGCTATTTAATTGGTCCTTCGGGCTGGACTTAATGAACTTAGGAGGACACAATGAAATCAAGAATACGTTCAATGCAGTCCCTCAAAGTTTATCGCATTACGCGTTTTCACGCGTTTTTTATTTTATATCAAGTTTCATAAACTGGACCTCCGGGCCGGAGTCTAAAAATTTGTCAAGAAGAAATCGGCTGGCATGGAAGTTCATAATGCGTCACATAGACTTAAATAGTTTTAAATTCTCTTTCCTCCCGAGTGTTTGAATTATTTGTATGCATTGAGAATTGATTAACTTTATTGAGACAACAGAAGTCCTTAAAGAATGGTGGTTGCGTTTCAGTCAGTTATCATTTACAATTGATAGAATCCTAACGAGTTTTTCAAACCAAATTTACTCGAATGGCGCTGGAAGAGAGGAATAAATAAAGGAGATGTGAAGATACACTCACTCTTTGGGGCCGGGGAAAAATGGAAGCTGGGACTATAAAATGTGAAGTTATATGACAAGGTTATTGTTTTCGTCTCTAGGTTACGTACTCTAATAATGAAAATCCCGAATGTTAATTTTTTCGAAAAGTAAAATTGCACATTGTTAAAAACGAATTGAGCGTTACGAATATACTTCAAGTGACCGAACCTGATACAGTATCTGCAGTTCACGTTTAAAAGCGACTATATTGCTGTATTGTTTGTTAATTTAGGCACCGAAACCGACATTTTTTCGAGGTGCATCCGGAACTGCGGTCGTTTGTAGGAGACAAAGTACATTAATATGAAATCAGATGTTGTAAGTCTTCAAACGTGTTTTCAGAACATCCATTTTTAGTGATGCAAGTGAAACCACCATATTCCTGTTAGAGTACCACGCATTGATCTGTTTATAAAAGGCTATACCTAGGTTGTTCAGCCAGGGACCTTGAACTTCTATTCCTGTCCCCTTCCATTTCGAAGTTTTATAAAATTTATTTCAGTATGCAGTTGAAAAAGTTCGGGGACATGGTATCACCCAGCTTCACTCTTTTTTAGACAGGAAATTTCGTATCCTTGATATTCATTCTCACATACACTTCTGAACGCTCATACAGGTAGACGGATAATTTCGATAATTTTGCAGAGTACCCCTTGCTCTACCAAGAACTGTCATAGTTTATTGTGATACGAGTTGACCCCCTAACTAAAATCTATGAACATCCTCTATGGTATATCTTTTGAATTTTTCTGTAATCTGGTTCAATGTTCCAGATGTGGTGTCTACTATGACAAATTTTTTCCGAAATTTCCCCAGTTCGATACTTTGATGAAAGTCTAAGATATTGTAAGTACGCTCATTAAAAATTTTCATAAAGAGATTAGCTATGTTCTAGGATAGGCTATGGACAGTCACTGTTGATATCTGATTTGTCCCCCTTTTCGGGGAGAATGATAATTTCGGCGATATTCCACTGATATAGGGTCTCTTCTGAATCGAGAGTTTTGCTAAACAGATTTGTTACATTCTATGAAAACGTAAATTCTCGAAGCTGTTTTATCCATAGTCGTGTATATCAGTGCTTTCATCGTGGGCAAGATGTCTATTGTCGTGGACAGGAGTCCCCCTCCCTAAATTTTGATGCTCCGGTTCTGTAAGCTTGTTGAATATTCTCTATTACATATACACTTCCCCATTATGTGTGCTACCTTGGCGTGGTGAAGAGACTTGAGAAAGAATTAAAGGCACACACATAGGAGAAGGAAAACTCCGACAGATGATAGCTGATGAAAGCAAGGAGAAATTACATCAGTACTCTTCCCTGGAGATGCGTCTCCACCACCACAATTATGATGGCAACTTACAAAGTAAATAATAATTCCGGATGTAAAACCGTAAAAGGTCTCCCATTTGGATGTCCGGGTGGACACTACCCAGTGAGAAACTATTAGAATTGAGAATAGGAATATGACTTAAAGAAAAATATGAAAACACTAAGATTAGATATAGTAAGAATTAGTGAAGTGAGGACAGAAGAAAATTATTTTTGGACAAGAGAGTACAGAGTAATTAATGCAGTGGAGAAAACACAGTAAGCAGCATGAGAGAAGAAAATACTCCTAGGAAAGTCCAGAAAATGAAAGAAGATATCAAACAGATTATATTATGACCAAAAAAAGAAATAAAAATGAAATATTAGGCTGTATGACATATACCCAAGAGAGCACTCCGGCCACTGATGCGATAATCGAAAGGGTGTCTCAGGGGCCACTTTGGCATGCGTGCATCGCCGTAATTCTCACCACACCATACTCAGAAAGTGAATGTAGATAATGATCACAATTTAGAAGAAATGAAATGTGGATTTATATTTAAAAAGATGAATAAGAAGAAAGCGAATAGACATGGAATTTGGAGTTATTGGAAGAGGTAAAGCAAAGAGAAGAATATTAAAAAGAAGTAACGAAAGAAAACTTTGTAACTCAAAGGTGGAAATGATATTGAAAGGGAGGGAATAGCATTAAAAAAAAACAATAAATCTGGCAACACGGAAGAAAATAGGTTCTCAGACAATATAAAGGAGAAAACCATGGATAAAAACTAAAATATGTATTAGAGTTAATGGAAGAAAGAAGAAAGTATAACCGAGCCAATGATAGAGAAAGGGTAAATCAATAATAAGGCTTTAAAAAATCGAATAAAGAGATAATGTAAGAAGGCAAAAGAAAAACGAATTAATCAGAAATGCGAGGAAACTGAGGAATAAATGAAAGCAGGAAAAACCAATCAGGCAAAGTAAAAAGATATTTTGGAGTAACAAGAAAAAGATAAAGTAATTTAACAGATGGAAAAGGAAAATTAATAGACTCTAAAAAAGACGAAGTAGAAAGATAGGTGAGATATGTTGAAAAACTCTACAAGAACGAAGCAGGTGTAAGTTTATACATGGACAGAGAAGGCAGTGTGGAAGATGAAAAAAGAGATTCTGTTTTGAGATCGGAATTTGATAAAGGTCTGGAAGAAATGAAAGCAAGTCGAGCACAAGGAGCTGATGAAATTACTAGTGAGTTATTGAAGAATAGATAAAGAAGTAGTTTTAAACAATATATATGAATTAATTTGCAGAATGTACGAGGAAGGAGAAATGGAAACAGATTTCCAGAAAATCAGATCTAAAAAAGCAAGAGCAAGCAAATGTGAAGATTATGAAAGGGTTGGAGTACGAAGAAGAGACCCTCAGAAATTAATTCAGCAATCCACAAAACCCTGTTCTCAATATAAACAATGTGGAAATTGGAGTAATCGCAGATTAGCCACCGTGAAGTTTGAAAGTTTTGAATGGGAGGGAGGAAGGAAAGAAACACAGAAACAGATTCAGGGATTCGGAAAACCTTACTAACAATGTAAAGAACTTGGAAATTGGGAAACTTAAGAGTAACTGAATATTAAATCCTCAAGCATGGAAGGTATGGAAAAAATGATCCGTGAAACAAACTCAGCGACCCTAAAATCCGTACTATCGACGTAGAGAATTTGGAAATAGAGGAAACTGGAGTAACGGGATATTAACACCCCGCGAGCCTGAATGGCTTAGAGGGGAAAGTAATCCTTGAAATGAATTCATCGACCCTTGAAACCTCCATTTGGGAAAGAGAACTATTCTTAGGCTATTTACGAGGAGGTTACCCTAGCGACTGAAGCTCAAATTCCAGAAATCAATGTAAACTGAACTTAATTAGGAATTACACTCAACCAAAAATCATCAAGTCTTTGTCCCGAAAAATTCTGAATTTTTTTCTTCAAATAAGGGCCTCTTCCGGATCTCAATCAAGTTATTTTTCACCCTATCTGCCAGTTGACAGGAGAGCCACCCATATTCCACAAAAATATCTAAGGTTTTGTACATTCTTGAATGTCTCAATATAGGTTTCAGTGCAACTGATAGGTCAAAACACGGGATCCCCTTTGTCAAGGGATATATTGAAGGAGACTTTTTCTTCAGTGAGGTACAGAACTCTATGAAAGCGTCGCGAAAATCTTTACGAAATTGTAGTTCTTCAGTTGGTTTTAGTTTCGTTCCTTTCAGAGCATTTCTGACAGCAAAACCAACATTAATAAGTTTTTGACTTCTTTCAAATTGTTAATGGTCTCGAAGTCAATATTTACTATATTTTTGGAAGCATCTAAGATACTATCTTTAACAAATCGAATCATGATGAAGTGTACTCAATAGGGATTCATACAATAATGGAGACATGGGGTTATCAGTTTGAAAATGGGTGAGGAAAGGCTCCACATCAGAAGCAATTTTTTGAAAAAACGCAAGTTTAGGGCGAAGTAGTTGATCATTCAATGTAGAGCTAACAGTTTTATAACGGTTGCAATCGGGCTCGTTTTTCCCCCTCACGCCATCAACATACTTTTGTAAATGAAGGTAGTATTTGCAGCGCTCGTGCAGCCACTTGAAAATTTTCAATCCGTCGTATGGCACAAAATTTCAACGTGAACACAGATGAACCGGAGTATTTAACGTGGTCATCTCTGCGCGCAGGAGAATAAGAAAATAGATGGTACTGCGATCTCAAAAATTTTACAATACGTATTCCGCGAAGTTTTGTTCATTGCTCTCTTGTATGCGTTATGCACGTGGTGCAAACCACAACTTCCCAGATTCGGTAGGATTGGCCCATCAACATTACTTTCATGAAATTCAGCTTTTAATTCCTTTAGAAATTTCAATAAGGGCCGTCCATTGAAACTTGAATTAATTTACTTAGATTGAGCTCAGCAGTCGCATTATGGAAAGATTTTAATAAATCAGAAGTGGTTGAGCGGCCCAAAAACAAGGAATGGGGATACGGCTACAATAAATATATTTCCGTGTTTTACAATTGCCTAGCAAACATTATTGTTCAAACTATTGCGAGGGGGGGGGGTTCAATTGAGTCGTACAGAAAAAATTGTACAACACTTTTACATCATAAAATTTTCTTCAAATTTCCCTGACTTTTTCGATTTTTTCCCCAAAATTCCCTGACTTTTCTAGGTTTTACAGAATTTCCGACTTTTCCCTGACTTCCAGGATTTCCAGAAAAGTGGCCACTCTGACTAAATATTATGAAAAAAAGTCACAAAAAAAGAAACGTTTCCTTAATATTCTCAGTTTGTGAAGAATGACTCAATTACAAATGTGCAGAATGGCACGTTTGCATCTAAAAGTGCATGGTACATTTCTTCCATATTATGCAACTAACATCCAGATTACACGAAGCACAAACGAATCAAGAATTCACAATAAACCAATTTTTATACTGAAAATTCGAAAAACCGATCAATATATCAATATCAAGTTTACAAAGAAAATTAAAAAGAAAAGAAAACCTCTCAAAGGATAGAAGCTTTTGAAATGTGATGTTATCGGAGAATGTTGAAAATCGAATGGATAGAAAACATCAAAAATTCGTAAGTATTAAGGCGAATAGGAAAGGAAAAAGAAATTTGGAATATAATTGTAAAGAGAAGAGGTAAGATGATAGGTCATAACATAAGACATCAAGGGGTATTGTTATTACTGCTGGAGGGAATGGTCGAGGGAAAGAACTGGAAAGGAAAGCAAAGAATGAGCTTTGAAGAGCAGATAATGAAAGACATAAAGTGTAAATCTTCTCCGAAATGAAAAGATTAGCACAGAAGAGAGAAAAATAGAAAGACGCAACCTGCTAGTCGAGAGACTAAGGAATATTTAAAACAACATATACACTAAGTACCTATTATGAAAAAAAAAGTAACAAAATGCCAATATTGGCATACGGATGTTAGGCATGGTTATTAACCGAAAAACAACACAGCATTCAACGATGAGAAGCGTGTTGAAAATCAAAATTAAAGACAAAATTAATATTAAAAGAATTGTAAATAAGCCAAAATCCGAGATATTGGGTACCGGATCAAGAAATCAAGTTGAAGTATGCTGGCCATATAGCCAGGGGAGGCCGAGAGAGATTGTTCTTGCTGAATAACCCAATAGATATCTAAAAGGAAGAAAAAAAAAAACAAAACAGAGGAAGGCCTAATACAAGATGGCTAGAGGAAATTCAGAGGTATGTAAGTCCTCACTGGGCGAGCAACGCCCAAAGTAAAAAATACTGGAAAAGTGCATCAGCAAACTGATGCACTAGTGGAGCGTAGTACTAGAAGGCTAATACAAGGAACGTAAAGCTCTCAGGCTGAAACAAGGAGTGAGTCAGTCAGATAGTCAGTCAGACAGACGGTCAGAGTCAGCCTAAGTTAGCCAGTCAGCCAGCCAACCTAGCCAGCTCGTAACGCTTTTTTTGTCACGCTCAAGAGTAACGCCTTTTTCCGTTGCCAGCCAGCTACCCAGCTTACCCAGCCAGCCAGCCCGTATAACGCTATTTTCGTCACGCTCCAGAATAACGCTTTTTTCCGTTGCCTGTCTGATTATCCAGCCAGCCAACCTAGCCGAGACTTGTCTATATATTTTTGATAAGACAAGGGGAGAATTCAAAAAGTTGACAAGCTACCGTCTCCTTCCATAATGACAGATACGAGACCCATCGATAAGACATAAAAAGAAAAAACATGTCAAAAAAATCCAATGAATTGCAGGGACAAATTAGTCACCTTCTACTTCATTACTGAGATAAGACCTGAAGACAGACATGAGACTGTTAGTCTATGGCTGATAAAAGACATAATGACAGAGAAAGATATACGATAGGCATGAAAAGTCTACCTGATAAAAATCTGACAAACATCTCCTCCTTCCCCACTGATATTACAGCAGTCTCATTTCCTACTGATAAGACATAAAGACAAACATAAAACTTTTCTATATATCGCTGATAAGACACAAAGGAAACAATCCAGTCAGTCAGTCAGGTCTATACTTTTCTATATATTGCTGATAAGACAAAGAAAACAGTCCAGTCAGTGAGTCAGTCTGTTCTAAATATTTTTGATCTACCCGATATAAATCTGACGACCACCTTCTCCTTCCCAAAGCGTACCTATATATTGCTGATAAGACACAAAGGAAACAGTCCAGTCAGTCAGTCAGTCAGTCAGGTCTATATGGACGCTGTTTAACAAAAGGGAACTAACCTACAAAATCCGCTTTTTGAGAACACGTGATTCGAAGTTCAGGTGCCATGTAGAAACTATTGTATGGCATTGTGTTTATTGATAAGCTTTTTTCAACGTGAGTACACATTTTTGAATCGGGGGCCCAATTTTGAAATATTCTACGTTTTACGCTCTTTCTAACGATACTAATAACTCATTTTGTTTACAAATGTGGGTTAGTTCCCTTTTGTTAAACAGCGTCCTTATATTTTTGATCTAGCCGATATAAACCACCTTACCTTCTCCTTCCCCGCGGATATTACAGCAGTCTCATTTCCCACTGATAAGACATAAAGACAAACATAAAACTTGTCTATATATCGCCGATAAGACACAAAGTTATTATTATTATTAACGTGCCGCGTGAAATTTTCACGCGTGGTGCGTGAAATGTCATACGTAAAACTAACGTTTTTTCGGTTTGTGTGCCAAAGTAAAGACATAAAAATGTCAAAAAGAAATGTTTCCTTAATATTCTCAGCTTCTGGAGAATGACCCAACTAGAAATGTGCCAAATGGCACGTTGGCATGTAACAGTGCAGGGCACCTTCCATATTATGCTATTAGCATTGAGATTACACTAAGCACAACCGAATCAAAAATTCATAATAAACCAAGTCTCATCTTGAAAAATCGAAAACCCGATCAATATATCAATATCAAATTAAGAGCAAAAATTAAAAAAAAAAAGAAAACTCTCTTAAAGGTTAGAAGCTTTTGAGCTGTGATGTTATCGGAAAATTTTGAAAATCAAATGGATAGAAAATATCAAAAATCAAGAAAAGTATTAAGGCGAACAAGAAAGGGAAAGATAGAAATTTGGAATAGAACTGTAAAGACCCGATGCGTAAAATCCCACAAGTAACCCGGGTAACTAAAGGGGAACAAGGGTAATCTGAGGGTAGTTCGAGAGTAACTAATGGGTAACTTTTCCACGGGTAACTGGGAAACTAGAGGGTAACTGAGTACGCATCGGGGAGACGAGTTAAAATGATAGGTCATACTATAAGACATCCAGGGATATTGTTATTACTGTTAAAGGGAATGGTTGAGAGAAAGAACTGGAAAGGTAGCAAAGAATGAGCTTTGAAGAGCAGATAATGAAGAATACAAAGTATAAATGTTTCTCAGAAATGAAAAGATTAGCACAGAAAAAAGAAAACTGGAGAGAGGCATCCTGCTAATCGAGAGACTAAGGAATATTTAACACAACAAAAAAGAAATGTTTCCTTAATATTTTCAGCTTTTGGAGAATGACCCAACTATGAATGTGCCAAATGCACGTTGAAATCTAAAAGTGCAGGGTACCTTCCACATTATGCAACTAGCATTCAGATTACACTAAGCACAACCGAATCAAAAATTCATAATAAACTAATTTTCATATTGAAAAATCGAAAACCAATCAATATATCGACTCCAGGTTCAGAGCAAAAAAAAAAAAAGAAAAACACTCTTTCTTACCTGCGATGTGCAACATTTCGACTCTTTGTACGCGACAGAAATCAAAGCCACTAGAAGTACAATTCTAAACATTATAAATAAGAACTTTCATGGCGTTTAAATGCAAAACTGAGTATTTGTTCTCGCCCAACACTAACACGAATAAGTGATATTCCGGCTCTTGCGGTTCATTTCAGTCCGTCCGTGCGGTGCGGATGATACACGCGCGCGTTATTTCAGTCGGTAGCGAAATGAGATAATTGTTTTGTGCGAATGCAAGAAAGATGAACCGCCGAAGCACACGGTCCAGACGTGTTGGAAGAGGAAGAAGCAGAGTAGTGGAGGTAAAAAAAATAAAATAAAAAGGGGTTTAATTAAAGTCATTCTCAAAAGTTCTGACATTGACCACCAGTCACGTCCCGACGGAGAATCATTAGTCCACTTTTATTATTGAAATCGCATTTCTCGCATAATTAGCACTTCGTGAAATACTAGCCTCGTTTCGTATTCCAACGTATCGGATTTGCTTAGTTCTGTATAGTTAAACGGCCGAAGGTTCCCGAAATTACAAAGCACGACTTTGACGACTATATATCGGGACGCCGGAGACTGTAAAATTTAGCAAAATTTAATTCGCAGACTTTATCGGTTGACAAATCTCGCGCATCTGACGCGGTCCTCGGATCCCCGTGCGACGTCACATGTGCGGTAATCTTCTCACGATAAATTACTAGTCACGCTGTACAATAGATGCAGACAGAAGACGAAGCCGAAGCTGGGTATAAATGATTTTTGTCGTGTGACAACGTAAACTGGTCACGCTCAAAATTTAACTAAATTATCGCTCTCGAATGACCTCAATTACGCGATTTCTTGTGTTTTAAAAATTCATCTTCTTCGCTCGTGTTTCCAGCTTTTTTTTTCTTCTATTTTTTTCTTCTTTCTGTAGACGAATTTCAGAAAATTCCTCGATATTTTATTACGCCGAGTTGAATAGACTTAACTAAGTGTAAGTGACGGATTACGCCGGTTGCACGTAATTGACATTTCGCAACACGACCCTGTGTGTTTTACGCAGCTATTCAACCGGTTCAAATGACACGAAGCCACTAAGGGATTGAAGATGTTACGTCAGATATGTACTAGTAAAGTGGTTCCATGAAGTGGTTATTCTAAATTATTAATTATTAATTGGAAGGCGCAGTTTAATAAAGCGTTAAGCGACATTTCTCTGGTTATCTAGCACAGGTAAGTCAAAAGTCATAAGTGCGTCTCGTGACTAATCATTCAGAAATCTCTCTAGGGTGGTTCTTCTGATTTGTTAATGCGTCACCAGTCGCTGTGAGGCCAAGTGGTAAAGTGCCCGCTCTGCAATCCTTGCGTCTCGAGTTCGAGTCTCACCAATGGCAGAAAGCTAATGATATTCGAATACCTCACTAACATTCTAGTGAACACCAGCGACTGGGTCATTCTCCAAATACAACCTCATTTAAGGCGTTTTTTTCTCGAGAATTTGAAAGTAATTTTTGTATTCCCCCCCCCCCATGAAATGTCGAACTTACATATTCATGAAGGTAACCCAGGGGTCAAACAATCTCCCACTACTTTATTGAGGGCCCGAGGCATCATTTGTAAACAACAAAGGAATTTCTGCAAACTACGATGGAAAAGAGTTGTGTAAACGACGAAGGAAAAACTGATGAAGTCACCGCCCAAGGTATCCCAGCATACCTTAAAATGAAGAATGGAGCATTGCAGTATCATCAGCAGTACTGACTTGGGCCGAATACAGCATTAGGCTACACTTTGAATAATATTACAGTCAGATTAATCAGTGTTGACTACGATGGAAGGTTGAGAGTGTAGAAATTCACTTTTTCACAGAAAACCGTTCATCTATGCTGTACTGATGGAGAAAATAAAAATTTCTATGTGGCTAGCATGCATAAGCCCTGTTGCGATAAGGATTCTGTGTGGCCAGTTTTCTCAGCAGTAGTGATGTGTAGTTGTTGATAGTTTCGGACTATCAATTGTTTTGATGGTAACTTAAAGTACTATCAATACTATCAAATAGTGGTTTGATAGTTTTTTACATACTATCAATACTATCAAAGTTTATTTGATAGTTTTAACATTAATTATTAAAAATTTTAGGATCGATGAATAATTCATTTATTATCAGTTCTAACAAGATTTAATCACTATTTTGTTATTAATTATTATTAATTAGAAACTAGATTGAGAATTTTTTCGAATGAAATAATAAATACACTCTTTGTATTTTAGTATTTTACTATTGGCTTAGGCGTTAGGCCTGCTACTGTTTTGTGTTTTCTTCTTTCAAATCAGTTTAACAATTTTCGGTTCGCTGTGATTCGATTCCTGTATTTTGTTATTCTAGCATCCCATCTCTCGACCTCCCCTGAGGCAGTCTGATGTCTGATCTCTCCAAATTCCTGATTTATGATTTCTGCTCGTTGCATTATTTATTTATGATGGTTATACAACGTTACAAGTCACGAGCTCTTCTGTATTCTGTCTTCTGTTTTTTTTTCATCTTCTCTGCTCTTCACTTCAGTTTCCTTAACCTTAAGGGATCGATCGATCGAACTATCCATCCAGTTTCCACTCTGTTAAGAAGAACCTAACCCAACAACTTCGTATTTTATTTTACATTCTATAATTTTCTAATCAATAATCAAGTTTTGAGTCTTATGTGCTCGTTTAATCATGTGTGAAATCAAAAGGTCGCATATCGTGTTTTGTAAATCATAAATATGAAGAAATGAAGGAAAATTTATAATTGCTTGTTATATAATCAAAGAACTTTCTTACAAAAATGAGTGTGATACTGGTATCCGGATTCCGTACTCATAATAATAATTTTAAATAATCGGCAACTCAATAATCATAATCCAACAAATAACTTATTGATAAGAAATAACAACAACTTTTAAATGGTTGCAAGTTTCAGTAGGTATTCAGTACATTACACAAGCATAAGCCATAACATTAACTACCATACCCAGAACCAGAAGAGTTTAATTAATAATCAAATCATGGAATGAAAAATGAAACTCAAATACACATCGAGGATCGAGAAACGACTGGGAGAACGAACCTAAATCTAACGAGCTTATGGTCTCTTTCCCAGCTTCCAAAGTTCATCTGAATGGACGAAATCACAGTTCACAAAATCAGTAAATACTAAACAGTAAATACTAAATATTTTGTATTATTTACTATTTAGGTAACTATAATTAAATAAATTTAAAACAGTGTTGACAAATGACAAATTCATAATTATTCATTTTGATGATTTGATAGTTTTTATTAATTTGATAGTTTTTCAGAACTATCAATAGTGTTGATAGTCAATGAAGTAACTATCGATAGTTTGATAGTACTAAATTTACTAAAAACTATCAATACTATCAAAAATACTATCAATTACTACACATCACTACTCAGCAGTAAATATATCATGTGAAGCATGCAGCCAAAGAAATAGGCAACTACAAAGGACTGAAAGTGGTTACAGAATGGGTAGAGTCACGAGACGATTTTGGGGCTAATGTTTGCGCGTTGAATACACGTAGAGCCTTATGGAGTTTTCACGGATTTTTTCGTTTACCGTTGAATATCTCGAGAAATATCGAATTACAAGTAATATGAAAAAGTATAAAAATTATAGCCCACAAAACTTCCTTTTAGTTCAGCCCATTTAAAATGAAATCCATACAGCGACTTTCGAATTAAGGCATTCTAAAGCTGAAAGTTTATTTTATGCGCATCTGTTGCTGCGTGATAAAGTTGCGCATTGACCTTTGACTATATATAGGGTCAAATGCAAAGTCATATAGATACACCAAGTTGGACGACTAGCGCGTTTCCGCGTTCTGCCGTCATGCCAGCGCGCTGCTATCGCTGAACTCCTTTGGTTGCATTGCGCTTATATGGACATTCTTACGTTTTTGTGGATTAGCTCAAAAACTATCAATTTTGATGAAAAATTGGAAAGAGCTAAATTTGTTCACCTTGGAATTTCCCATCGAATGCGAGTAAATTCGAAATTTTTATGGGTAAAATTTTGAAACTGATCTTACCTGATAGAAAATAACAGGTAGAATAAATTTTGTTCTTTTAACTTTTTCATAAATCTCGACCGTTATTGAGATAAACGCAAAACCTTGTTAGGGCTCCCAATGTTTACATTGATTTCACGGCAGTCGAATGCTGCCAGCGCTGCTATCGGGATAAATTATCGTAACATACGAAGTTTAACATTGGTTAAATGGAGAGTCGAACGACTTGGTGTATCTATATGACTTTGGTCAAATGCATTGACATACCATGCACTGTAGCCGGGATTATTCAGTTCAGACTTCAGTGTTCAATTGATGAATTGATAAGGCTTTTTAATATTTATTTATTTATTACAGCGTTTATTGGGTATGAGTACATCTTACTTTGTTTTATATTTTCTATAATACTGTGTGTCAAGGTTCACAAGGGGCCACGGTTCCCCCTTGCCCGACACCTGCTCTACCCGCCCATTTCTGGGCATACGCCTCCCCCGTTTTTTTTTCAACCCTTCCTTCTCCATAAGGGTCCGAGTGCTTTTCGGAACTCGTCCCTCCAACAGGTCAATGGTCTGCCTCTATCCCTTTTAAATTCATATGGGGTCCAACCCTCCACCTTCCTTCCTCCTGTCTTTGAATATGTCCCCCATAACGCCATTTGTTCCTTTTAATAATCACCCCTAAGTCTTCCAACCTTGTTTTGGACCTGATTAGCTCATTTTCCAATTTATCTTTTTTCCTTATCCCAAGTATGCTCCTCTCCATAGCTCGTTGAGTTGTTTGAAGTCTTGTTGTATTTGCTTTTGTTAAAGCCCACGTTTGAGAACCATAAGTCAGTACCGGCTGCACACAGCTCCTCCAGACCTCCGCCTTAATTGAAATTGGAAATTTACTTTTAAAGATGTATTTAGTTCCCCAACATTTTTTCCATCCAGATTGGATTCGGTTTGATAATTCTTTTTCCCTGTATTGTGGAACGAGATTATCTGACCTAAGTACTTGATCTCATTGACCCACTCAATTTTTTCATTCTTTAATAAAACTTCTTTTTTGGTCGAGTTCGACAATATTTTTGTTTTTGTGTGTTGATCATAAGTCCTGCAGCCTTACATGCCTCCAAAAATTCTTCTGCATTATCTAGTAGCTCTGTAAGATTGTTGGCTAGTAGTACTACATCATCCGCAAACCGTAACTTTGATCCCCCTTCCATCCCATTCTAGTACACGCATCGCTTCCTCGAGTACGCAATTGAATAAATTTGGTGACAGAGGGTCGCCTTGCCTGACACCCCTTTTAATGGCAAACACCTTTCCTTTTTTATCCAGTTTGACATAGGCCGTCGCTCGAACATAGATATTGCGAACAATGTTAATTGCTTTTGGATGTAGACCCTGGGCTCTCATCGCCCTCTACAAAAATTCATGATCGGCCGTATCGAACGCTTTTGTAAAATCAATAAATAACAAAAATACTTCAAAATTGTATTCGTTTGCTTTCTCAATTATTTGTTTCAGAATGAAGATTTGGTCGATTGTGGATTTATTCTTCCGGAAACCTGCTTGTTCTCTTGGTTGTTGCTCATCTAACTAAGGGTACATCCGATCCTTCAAAATTTTTATAAAGATTTTTCCCAGATTTGATGTCAGACTTATGGGTCGATAATTACTAATATCCTCTCTTTTTCCTTTTTTAAATAAAAGAATGATTTCAGCTATTTTCCACTGCGTGAGAATTTCTTCCGTTTCTAAAATTTTATTTAAAAGTTTTGTTAATATTGGAGTCAGTTCCGAAACAAAAGTTTTGATAAGGCTATTTCCCACACCGTCTGGGCCGGGTGTTTTCTCAGCCTTACACCTATTTATTGCATTTCTCACTTCCGATTGTAAGATATTCGGAAAGTCAAGCCCTTCCTCGAGTTTTGATGTGGTTTCCACATTATCCTCACCCTCCCCTGCCGAAGCTGTATGCTCCGAATATAATTCTTTATAGAATTTTGTAGCCACTTCAACAATTTGTTCCCGATTATGCACCCTTTTCCATTCTTTATCACACATGCTTGGAATTAAAGATTTGTTTTGTTTGATTTGTTTAGATGCTTTTTTTTGTTGATCTATTATCCGCTAAAATTTCTTCAATTACTTAACAATCAAAATTCCTCACATCTTTTCTAATTTCCATTTTTATTTTTTTCCTCAAAAATACAAGCTCCAATTTCTCCATGAACGTTCTTTTTTCTTTCCTCTCTAACTCCTCCCTTAGATTGATAAGAGATTTGGTTTCCGCAGATAGTTTATCATCAGTTTTTGGCTTCAAAATTAATTTTTCAAATTGATTATTTATAGCAACTATAGTCGAGTCATACGCTTCCTGCAAGGGAAGGTGAGCCCCTTCGGGCTCCATTTTGGTTAGACGTTCTAAGAGAGCTTCTCGTGCAGCATGTAGATTGTATTCTGGAATTATTTTTTCCTTGGCACCCTCTTTTCTAATGTTCCTATATTTTGCTCTGCTTGGAAGATCAATTGTACTTTCTGCATAACCTATGATCTGAGCTGAAACGAAAGCCCGGCAGAACTGCTACATTTGCAACTACTGACATACCGTTTGTTAAAAAGTGGTCTATTTCGTTTTTGTATCTACCCCCAGGTGATTGCCATGTCCATTTTAATTTTTCTTTCTTTGAGAAAAAGGTGTTTGCAATAAACAGATTCTTTTTTGCACAGAAGTCCATTATTTTATCCCCGTTCGAATTTCTAGTCCCCAGTCCAAAGTCCCCAATGTTTTCCGAAATGTTCTTTTTAGGCCCAATTATGGCATTCCAATCACCCACGAGAAAGTTATAGTATTCCTGGCGTGTATCCAAAGTTGCCTCAAGTTCTGAGTAAAATTTATCACGTTCGTCTTGATCAGCATCGAGAGTAGGAGCATACACTGAGACTATCGAAGCCTTCAAATTTTTGCCCACTCGCAATTTCAAAAAGCATATTCGTTCCGAAACCCCTTGTGTCCCTTCCACGTTGTTCCACAGATGAGCTTTAATATAGAAGCCGACCCCACTGTGCCCTTTGGTCTGCCCCATGTGGTAAAAGACATACCCAGGTTTCTTGCTAAGTAGTGATTCCCCCATTTTCCTTACTTCCGAAAGTGCCAGAATATCCCAGTTAATTTTTTCAATACTTTTTTCAAACTCATAAATGCGTTCGCTACTTGCAAGACCTCTGCAGTTAAAATATCCCAAGTTAAATTTAAAACCATTAGTTTTTGTTTTTTTGCAATTAGATTTTTGAATTTTTCCAATTTTTCCAATTTTTCCATTTTTTTCAACGATAAAGGAGATTGAGAACTACCAGTTCAAAAAAAAAAATCGATTGTAGCCTTTCTCTTGCTCAAGATATTAATGGGTTACACGTTTTATTTTTTATTCGGAGAATTACCCGACTACAGTATCAATCTAGGTGGAAAAATGGGAAAATATTTTTTTTAAATTTTTAATTTGTCAGCCCACATTTATTTGTAATCAGATACTTAATTCGTAATACTTAATACATGGAGCCCATCAGGGCAACGGCCTCTCCCAACCTCGCCCATTCAGCCCGATTTTGGGCTACTTGATGGTACATATTATGTCCGAGTAACCTTCCAAAATCGTCCCTCCACCTAGTCTTTAGCCTACCTTTTCTCCTTTTGGGGGAGTCCACCACATTACTCTCTCCGTCCATCGGTTACACGTCCATTACACTACCTGTTCATCATGTCTTCTCTGACACCTCCCTTTATATTTCCTCGAGTACGCTGACCCCGACCTTATGAACTAAAATGTATAATTTTGAAAATTTTTCTTCTTTCGCCGAGTTCTTCGAGCAGAAAAAGTGTCAAAATTCTCGGAATGGCTTCCTCACTTACGTGCCTTCCAATACCTGCAAATGTTTCTGCTCCCCCCACCCCTCAAGACACACCACCACACATTAAGGAATTTTGTGTTTGGATCATGCAAAGACTTTTTATTCCGGAACTTTCTCACTTAATTCGCTTTCAGTGTTAGTTCAACTCAGTGTTGTTCCTTGATCCGTTAAATAATTTTTGTGACATTTCTCTCTATATACTAAAGAAGTAAAATCCGCCGCCGCCACCTCCGGGAGAAAAAAACCCGCTGCGGGTTGCCTACCCTGTCCCTTAATTGCTCATCTCTCCAGGGGTAGCCGGGGTTGGGGGAGGAAGGTAACGGTGAAAGACGAGGAGGAGTTGTGGTGGGGGAGGGCTCTCCATACACTAAACAGTAAAAGCCACCTCCTCCTTCCCCTCAGTGGGGATAAATTCCTGGTGGCCTCCCCTGTACCTTAATCTCACGTTTCACCAGTGGTACCCTACCCCCGGGGGGGGGCTCTTGTGGAGGTGGGAGCTCCTGGATTGGGAGGACGGCCACGGTGAGGAAGGGCGTCGCGGTGGACGAGGAGGAGCATAATGGGGGAAAGTGACTGTGCTGGAGGAGGACAGCTGCGGTGGGGATTGGCAGAGGGTATCCCACCCCAGGGGGGAACTTGGTGGAGGAGAGAGCTCCAGGATGGTGTAGCGCCGTGTTGTTTTTATATAATTTCCATGGAAATTTTTTCATGTAGAGTAAGATACACTTGTTTACTATGACGTTCAGGGCCGTACTTACATAGGCAACATAGGCACGTGCCTAGGGACTTCAGTTGATAACTGGGGCACTTAACCACTAACTGGAACGTACCAGAGCCACTTTTCTGGGAGACATAAATTAATTTTGCTAACGGAAAATTTAGATTTCGTCAACTTAAAAGTCAAAAGAAGGGAAGAAGGAAAAGAAACAATCATACTTTTACTAAATTTCTCAGCTCTCGAATTTTTTGAGAGAAGAGAGGACTCTTCCTCTGGTCACTCTCAATCGAGAGAGGGGTAGGGAAACAGAACCGTTTGACTTGTTCGATTTTCCCAACTCTGCCTGACTCAAATAATAAATTTTCCTAACTGCTGAGTGAAAAATTCCTACAGGAGAGGTAAGTTGTCCCCCACCCCCTATCGGTACGTCCCTGTGTATCTTTGAATTCAGTAGGACACAGGGTTGGACTGGCCTTAGCGAATACCGGGAAAATTCCCAGTGGGCCAGCCAGGCAAGTGGGCTGATGGACCGGTAGGCTGGTAAACCCACACCCCTCATCTCTGCACTGGGCCGGTGCCTGCTATATTTTCCCGGTAAGTTCTTAAGACTCAATTCAGCCCTGCAAGGACGTTCCTTTGACTAAGCAGAACTAAAATCAATATTCACAGGGTTGAAATTTCCTGAAAGTTGAAAAAAGGTGTAACCGAATTCAGACAAGGTCTTCTTATGCACAGCCTTTGATTTAAAACGCTAAATGCTACACGGGGCATGAAAGGCCTGATATATTCCTCTCCATCTTCCAGTAGCTAGTAGAAATCAGTACACGCTATTTATAACGGTCCTTAGTTTCAAAAACTTTTGATTTTTTAATGGGCCGCTCCTTAGATCGGCTCCATGTGTTGAAAGAAACATTTTTGCAAAATTTAAGCGAAATCGAAAAAGATTAACCCGAGGCGCAAGGGGGTGAATTTATCACGGGAATCGACATCAGTTTTTGGAATTCGAGGTTTTGAAAGCTAAATTGACTACGGAGAGTAAAATTCAACTGTATATTCTTATAGTTGTGCTTGTTATTGATGTTTTTTATATAAGTAAAATGTGTTACGTATGATTTACTTGTATAATATTGTGTAATGTGATACATCTTCACTTTCATGTCAGCAACCACCAGCGTCCTGTTTTCAACATAAAGAATGGGAAAATTAAATTATTCGGAGATTACCCCCCGTGAAGCTTAGAGGGTTGGGGAGGGAGAGAAAGGAACTCAGATATGGATTCAGGGACTAATAAAACCCTACAAACAACGTAAAGACTTGGAAATTGGGAAGATTTGGGTAATTAGAGATTAGACCCTTGAAACGGGTTCACGCCAACTTTCCAAATTGTTCATACATGCTTTTGATCCTATTCTCGAATTTATCGTACAGTTCTTGAATGCTGCACTGCTCCCAAATTTGCTCAATCTTTTTCATGCCCTCGGATAGCATCCATCTGGCTTCGTTCATCATAATTTTCCATCTGATGTCTATCCCCTTTTTCGAAAATAAGTATAATTTTAATTTCTTCCCAATCTTTCGGGATTATTTTATCTTTGTAAATTTTATTAAATAGTCTGGTTAGACTTCTGATTAGATGCCTTCCGCATATTTAATACATATGTTTGTTCGTAATACTGTCTAGTCCTGGAGCTTTTTTATTCTTCACACTCCCAATTCCCTGGGCTACCTCACTTTCTAGAAATTTTGGCTCTTTTTCGTAATTCCACTTTTCAAAATCAAAGATTGTTTTATTATTTGGGTCCTCATAAAAGTTGTTATCTTGCGGCGATTTTGTTCATCTCACTCCTTCCGAAGTTTTTCTTACCATCTTCCACCAAATATGTTATCCATCTATTTCCTAGTGTTATGTTTCTTTTAACTCGTTTAATGCTCATATTCTTTTCTAATATCTCATTAATCATTTCTCTTTCCCTTTCCTCATACTTTTCTCTACTTTCCTTCTTTATTAATTAGTTAATCAATAATAAATTTTTTGTTCATGAACTTCTGTCTTTTCTTATAAAGTTTTTTTAATGCCTCCTCATCTGTATTTTCGCCCCTCGAGTCTTCTTGTTGCGAATTCACGTTTATTTGTTCGGCTGCTTTCTTTAGAGCTTTGGAGATTTCCTTATTAATCTGGTTATTACTCTTTTTGTCCCAATCTATTTTTAATGTTAGCTCCACACCCAACTCTCTCTTCGTATACTGCACTGTATTTCTTAATATCCAATCCTTCATTACTATTGCGATACTTTCTGTCTTGAGCTATTTCGTATTCTATTTCAAAGGCTAGTAGGATGATCTGTCTCACATCTAAATGATTTTATGACCCCACAATCCTTCATTTTGTAATTTTGTTTCGTTATGACATCTGTTTGATTCTTTGTTTCTGAGTTTGGTGAGATCCAGAACCATCTCCTATTTTTTTTTTGTTTTTTTTTTAACCAGGCGTCGACAACTTTTAGATTGTTTTCTACGCAGAAGTCTATTAGCGATTCTCCATTTTTGTTCCGTTTCCCATAGTAATACGGACCTATTATCTTCTCTTCCCCCTTTTTTCCCTTTCCAATTTGACTATTGAGGTCTCCCATCAGTATTACCTATATTGCTATCTTTTTGATATTCATTTTCGGAGAGTACGTTTTGCAAATCCTCGTAAAATGTTTCGATCATTTCTTCATCTGCTCCTAATATGGGGCCATGAGCCTGAATTATTATGATTTTTTTACCACCTTTAAGTTCCAACTCCATTATGGCTATTCTGTCACTTATGCTTCTGATTTTTTAATGTATGTTTTAAGATGTTCATTTATCAGAAAACCCACTCTTCTGTGACCGTCTGAGTCTGAGTGGAACCATACATTGTTTAATTGTGTGTTTACAGTTTGTTCCCCTTTTCGTCTTACTTCTGCTAACCCTATTATATCTATTTCATTTTCCATGGTCTCTTTTCCAAATCTAGAAATTTATAATTTTCTTTTAGCGAGCGAACATTTAACGTGGCTATTTTTATTTTCATCGTTTTATTTTTTACACTTTTATTTTTATTGTGACAGTTTTGTTGAGATCTGGGCCATACTTGCCTCGCCAGTCTTACCAAGGCAAGGGGATGGATTATTACTCAAGTTATATTGTTTGCTGAGAATTGTATCTTAGATACATATAGAATTTCACACACCCTTTTAAATAATATGTGTCAGTTTCTATAAAAAGGGGTAACTTTGTTGATCGATCAAAGTCGCAGAAAACGCGAAAAAAGAAAAACAAAATTTTTTGGTTGAAAAAATCAATTTTGAGATTTTGGTTGATTTTTATAGGAAAAACATCGCAATAACAAAGAGACAAAATTTACGCGCATGAGCGAGAAGAGGGAGAGAGAGAAAGAAAATTATGAAAGAGAATGAGAATGTCTGCATTCGCTTCTTCGTGGTTTTTCGGAGCTCACGAATAAATCCGATGTTCTGAATTGTTACCACGCAATAGAGCGAAAAATTACCTTTCCATCAAGCCCTCGTCGAGGCTAGTAACGTGATTCTGCGGCGAGTTAGGGCCACTTGACGGAGTGGGAGAAAAAGGTGTGTCTAACTTTAAACGTGTTTTTCCTAAAAACGTGTTTTCGCGCGTTTTCGTTCCACTCATCTTTGACCTTTGTATCTCTGGAACAAAAAACGCTACAAATCTCGCCGATAGCTCGTTGAAATGGGCATTCATTCCTCTATTACGTGTACTGTCTGTAACTCAAAATTCGTCGGATCAACAAAGTTACCCCTTTTTATAGAAACTGCCACATATGGATACATAATATCTACCGAAATACACAATGGCGTGTATCACTTCTAAAATAGATAGGTGAGTTATTTTGTTCACTAACTACCACCTACCTTCCTCACCTCACATCTTCTAAGGGTGTAGCAAAGACCAATAGCTTTTTTTCGGAAGAGGGAATCACGTATTATTTTACCAATTGCCCGTAGTCCTTCCCTTGCGAGCAGAAGTAATTTTAAGTATTCCCCTACTTATTTGAGTAGGTACCTAGATACGGATTCAGGGACTCATCAAACCCTACTAACAACGTGAAGCGCTTGGAAACTGGGGAAGTTGGAGTAACTGAAGATTAACCCACTGCTGAGCAAAAAATTTATCTTTTTCACACTTTTGTGGTGAGAATTAGGTACTCTCCTATTGCTAAGGTTTGCTCTTGTAAAAAGTCAAACACCCTGTTACAATATGAGAGACTGGTTGTCTGCTTTTTTGGAATCTAATATCACATAAGAATTTCGTGCCACATTTGTAGGGTTATTCGAAATCGGCAGCGTAAAGCTCCGGATGCGCAAAATCCCGCCAGTTACCCGGGTAACTAAAGGGGAACCAAGGGTGACTGACGGGTTTCTGGGTAATCTGAGGGTAACCGAGGGTTGCAAATGGGTAACTTCTCCGAGGGTAACTAGAGGGTAACTGATTGCGTATCGGGATGTGCAGAATCCCGCCAGTTACTCGGGTAACTAAAAGCGAACCAAGGGATAGCTGATGGATTTCTAGGTAATCTGAGGGTAATTTGAGGGTAACCGTGAGTTGCAAATGGGTAACTTTTCCGCGGGTAACCAGAGGGTAACTGATGGCGCATCGGGTCGTTGGAAACATTTGAGAATTGTTGAGAAAGAAATCCATCGACTAACTTGTTTTTCAAGGTTAAAATATGTCGGGGTGACATTTTTGACTGGAAAAACAAAGTACACAACTTTCAGGAACTGGGTTAGTTCGGGAATTTAATAAGGAAAAACTGCAATTTCTACTAAATTCGCGTTACGCGTACCTGTACCAATGCGGGTGATTACAATTGTACGTTCCCAGAAACGCACTCAGTTCACTTACACTTTCATAATACGATTACAGAAGTACCTATGCGTAGTGTTTGCATATAAAATGAGTAACCTGAAATTAAAATGACCTAATATCTACCTGGGGGTACCGTATCGACAGATCGTTACAGACGTCGTATCGCATTCCAGAGAACTTAGCTGTCCGATTTAATGAACATTTTTACCCTATGAAATGAATTAGTCCTGAACTATGTCAACGTGTGTGCCTAACCTACATAATACCCTATATTTATGAAGTCATACTAAGATTCGTTCTTTTCCGTACATCATAATCGTAATCATGACGCCTCGATTGTTCAAGTTCTTATTACATCGGATATGCGTACTTGACAGTGGATCAAAATTATCAAGTTTACGCTATTTTCATAATGCCACGGTATGTAGCCCGCTTTGGAAATTATAACATCGACAATGTTTCTGTACCTACATTTAATAACATTTAAATTCAGCCTTATGACTTCTAAATTGATGGATCGTGTTTGACCCTCGCGATTTATACTCGCAATAAATACATCTCTACGTGTTCGTGTCTAGTCCTATTTACACTAGTTCTGCATGAATTATTAAGTACACTTCAAATGCGGCATTCAAATATTTAACGCAAATCATGGTCAATGTTCAATGATTCATTACACCTGTTTCACGACCTGAGATAAATTATTAAATATTAATATATAGTTTTCCTATTTTCTCGATTTTCATGTGTTCCTTAAGTAAAGTGGCACATGATTGTCTACAGAAATTGAAAAGTAAAAATGAAGTAGGTACTTCTTCAGGACCCTTTGCAGGACTGCAGCTGGCATATGTTCCATCTCTTCCTCGAGTGTGCAAATCTCTTTTTTTGTTTTGTTTTGTTTCCAATTGTTTTATTTCCTGTACCCTTCCCTCATTTTTGCTCCCCAACCTTTCCCTTCCTTTTGAATATTTATAGAGATCCTGCGCTACACTTTTTAATAACCAATCAGAGAAACCGCAAACAATTGATTTTTTAGTATTTGTAACAAAAATAAAGTACTCTTTATTTAAAAAAAAAATTTCAGCACTTTTCAGAATTTTCAGGACCTACTTTCAAAATTCAGGACTTGAAGGACTTTTCAGCACCTGTAGACACCCTGTGGTACCTATCTTTGCCTAAAGCTCTTACTCACATAGATAACTGAAGCCAAACTCAATCATCGATCGTAAATTGAATTGGTTAAAACCAAATGGGGTTAAGTCCAAAAATCGCATTTTTCAGGAAGCGAGAAAAACTGTTTTATTCGAAAATTTGAAAATCGTGGAATACGTCCTTCAGGGTCGTGGTAGAGGGTCATAAGAGACAACATTTAAGTTCGGTCCCGTCGAAATAAAATTTTTATGGGCTAGAGCTGGGGGAGCTCAAAATTTCTGGACATAACCCTTTTTGGCTTTGACCGATTTTTTTGCAGTTTTATGGCTCGAAATCCCCCCCCCCTCCTGTAGCCAGAAGTAAAGGGGTCACTTTAGTCTTGGTCCCATTCCAATCTAGCAAAATCCCTGCTTGTAAGAAAAAAAGGTTCTGAAGCTGTATTGGAAAATAGCGATTTCGTTTTTGAAAATAGAACTTTTTAGGTATAAAAATGCAAACAGAGGGAGGTGGGCCGGAATTTTTTTTTTTTTCATTTTTTACACTAAAATACACCATTTCCGAACAATTTCTGGAAAAAATCAATTTTTCGAAATAATTTTATTACAAAAAATTCACAGAAAGCGATGTAGCCAAACAGCACTTTTTCAACTGTTTCACGAAATTTCGACCACGCCAGCAGAGCCGTGATATTTCAATACCATATAATCCGTGAAAAAAGCAAAAACGACAAAAGTGGGCTTAACCCCTTTTGTTTCTAACCGATTCAATTATTCTGCATAAGGTAAAATAGGGTAGCATGCTCCGCCACCTGCCCATTTTCCGCCACTTTTCGCGCAAAATTTGAATTATAAAAAAAAATGAGCCAATGAAATCAGTTTAATTTTTCTTTACTAGAATTGGGCAACACTGCTTACTGCAAGGAAGTAACAGCTGTTAAGTGACACAACGTTATAATCTTGTACTAGCATGAAAATAAATGTGGAAATCTAAAAAAGTTGAAGTTTTCCTATAAAAATTTTCATATATGAAGAGGGCAGCGCAGAAATGAAATAACGAATGTATTATATAAACAGCAGCAGGTCAGTAATTTTCTCGAAGAATGAATATTCTACCGAAAGAGACAAATTGTAATAGAAAAACTCAATTTATTCAGGGTATCCACAGAAATCTTTTTCAGGACTCTTTGCAGGACTGTAGTCGGCATATTTTCCATATTTTCCTCGCGAGTGCAAATCTATTTTCTTTGTTTATAATTGTTTTACCCCCTTTACCCCTCCCCCATTTTGCTCCCCTACCTCCCCTCTATGTGAATATGGATCCTGTGCTACACTTTTTAATGATCAAGCATAGGAATCGCCAAAAATTTATTTTTGAGTATTGGAAACAAACGTATAATAAATTTACAAGTGACTAGGAATTTTTGAAAGAAAACTAAGGAACAAGTAACTTAGAATAGAATTTTTCAATTAAAGTTCTAGAAAATAACGATGACTTAGAATTTTGAAGGAAACTGGGAAATAAAACTAGATATATTACAATGAAGGGTAAAGAATCAAAACTCACGTCTGCCATTTTCCTTCAAGGGCGCAAATAGGCAAAATGCTGTACACAGGTGCAGGAATATCTTTGCTGCGCCTGTGAACGTGGAGTATGTTAATCGCACATTCACAGGCGCAGCCAAGATATTCCTGCACCCGTGTACAGTATTTTGCCTATTTGCTCCATTGAAGTAAAATGGCGAATGTGAGTTTTGATTCTTTACCCTTCAATTATAGAATAACAAATGACTTAGAATTTTCGAAAATTTCTGAAAAAGGAAACCGAACAAACAAACAAGAAGCTGACATACCTAACTTAGAATTTTGAACACAAGATTTGGCTAAAAAATAAGGCACCTAACAGAGATGATCACAAGAATTACACTAATGTAAATTATTAATCATCAAAACAAGGAGGAATGAGATAATAATACTTGAAGAAAAAAATTAAAAATAAAAGAAAGAAAACTTTAAATTGAAACCTTCAATCAAATTAACAAAAATTATGGACTTTTCAATTTCCCTCCCAATTTCAGAATTTTTCAGGACTTTTCAGAACTTTTAGGACCTATTTTCAAAATTCAGGACTTAACAGGACTTGAAGGACTTTTCAGCCCCAGAAAAGGCACTCTGTATTACAAAATTATTTAAATGACGGCATTAGGAATTCTTAAAATACTATTTTCCCATTTTTCGCCATGAGGTGGTGAAAAATATGGAACATACGTACATATTTCGTTTTTAGCCGCTGTGATAATTTCGTATTTTAATACCTACAGATTTTTATCAACTTTTTTTACAGTCGACTTCAAATTACGAGTTTTTACTTTCAATTTCGTGTAAAACATAAAAAAGTCTTCACAAAAATAAATAAATAAATCGCCTGAAAATAGAAAATTCTTTAAGTGTACTCTGAGGAAGATCTGAAATATTCTTTGGATGCCACGGCACAAGGAATGCCGTAAATTTGGGATTGTAGTCATACATGAAAACTTCAACAGGTAGTATGTGAACAAAAAGAAAATTACAAACGCATATACTTGCGTAAAACAGGTGCTAGCTGTGAGCGCCTCGCCTGGAAATCGTGGTGCCAGCCTAAATTCCGACATTGGTGCCAGATATACGCCAGATTTGCTCTCGATTCTAGCGCAAATCTGATGGCGCGGATTTAGAAAAAAGGGATGGAAGGGGGTACAGTAGCGGCGGTGAACACTGATCAGCTGTTACTTTTATGTTGGTAGGGGTGGGGCAGGGGTGCTCTTGCAAAAATATTTTATCCAACGTGGGAAACGTAATGACGAATACAATTCATCATTTTTATTCCTTTTTTCCTATTCTTGTGTTAGAAATATTCAACTAGGAGGGGGGGCATGTACCCCGCCACTGAGCATCAATCGAAAACTGGCGCTCAGTTTGCACCAGGTGCCACAGTCGGGCCAAATTTACGCTGGTCCCGAATAGCCCAAAATTCCGGCAATGGCGCTCGAATGCATTTCACATGGGAAACGAAAAAGAATCGAAATTTTTTACGCTTAAAATTTGTAAAATTGCTCTAGAACTTATTTTTATCTTTGATGCTGGCCCACACGATTTCCAGGCGGGTAAGAAGTTCAACGTTCCGCGAACAACCTTACAGAATAAAATTGAGGCAGATTTGAATCCCAGTTCTTATGGCAAAGTAGGTAGAGATCCAGTACTCGAAACAGTAGTCAAAGTAAAAATTGTCACCTGGTTTAAAAAAATCATACAAAACCCCACAAACGAAAAAGAATCGGAATTTTCTATGCTTAAAATTTGTAAATTTACTGTAGAACTTCTTTTTATCCGATTCTGTTGAAATTTTGTACCTATGTGAATACAAAACGCTCCTTGTTGTAAATTTCCGCAAAAATTGCATTTTTTTTTTTTCAAAGAAAAATTTCTTGGTTAATTGCAACACCTTGAGTGTACACTTTTTTCCTTTTTGTGAAGAAATAAGGCGTATATGTTGATGAACTTTTTTGTTGCTCTCACTCAGTTTCACCAAATACTAAAATACAGGGTGTTTCAAAAGAAACGTTAGTGAAAACGCAAAGCACGCGGTAGGGTAAATAAAAGAGGTTGGTAGCACTGCAAGTGCCACAATGGCAACCCACAAGGCTTTGTTAGTCGTTCAGCCGTAGCCATGTGTAATTGTTGTGTGCAGTGACAATAATTGTAGAAAGTCGTAGAAAAAATAAAATAAAAAAATTCCATCAAGTTTCCACGGTGATTTTTCATTCATTTTCAAAACAAAAACACCATTTTCTCTCAACTTTTCATCAAGTCAAGTTAGGAAATTTTCACATTTTTGTATTCAATTTCTACAAGAGTCTCCCATCTTTTCTTCTGTTTTTCTTTAATTATTATTATTTTTAAAATTTTTCTAGGGCAATTGTAGGTTTTTTAATTTTTCATTCACTTTTCATCACTTTTGAAAATCCAAACGAACTGTGAGAAAAGAGTATGAGACCTACACCTTCGGCGAGCACTTTATTACTTTATCAGTAAATGAAACAGAAATTCAAAATTATGTAGTGGCAATACTTTTTAAATTCACTTACATCACTGACTAATTTAAATTATTATATTATTTCAAAATCTTCAATAAAAAAAGGGGGAAATGTTAAATCTGCAACGTTCTTAAAACTAACATTTTAAACGTCGGGTGAGAAAATTTGTTGATTTTTCAAATGCTTCATATAAGTCAATGACCAATAGAATATATCATGACCTTTGATTTACTGTTTTTCCTTTTAAGAAAATCATTAAGTAGGTGACTACAATAATTTTGTTTCTAAATATCTAGTTATTGTAACCTCTATTGATTATTCAAAACAATTAAAAATGATAAAATGATCTACCATGAAGTTACAATTAGTTCCAAATGTGGGACCGATTCGCTGTTGATTCAGTTAGGTATTTATTGTTTAGTAATTAAGTAGGTACCTCAAATAGAGCTAGATATAATCCTCTGGAAATTACTCCTACAGTTGCGACGACCCTCTTCTCACGAGTGTACAATTTCGCATAAATTGTCCTGGGCCCCGATTACGACCGACGGTTTAGCGTGATAAAAAATTTTATCAATTTTTATCAACGTGATAAAACCACGATAAAACAGATTTTGTCAATGTTTTATCAACTTCTTCATGGCTGTTGATAAAATGTTGAGAGGAGTTGGACAAGGTTGAGAAAGCAGGAAAACTGAATCGTTGATCGTAATACATGATATTTTGTCGCTGTATCTTTATCACGCTTATTGGTCGGTCGTAATCGGGGCCCTGCCCGGCTACTTTCAGTGTAGCACGATGCGAACGTCTCACAAACGTCTTTTGTCTCCTGCTTACCTGCACATGCGGTGTATAATCTTTTCAAAAACACGTTCTTCTTCTTACTCTTTATCATGTTTACTCCCTCGTCCTGCCAGGCAGGACAACAGTTCAGTTACAATTTAGTTACAGTTTATGTTTCAGCACTCGCGGTCAGATCTGCTTCTGCTGTTGACTGATTGATACACTAAACACTTCTCTTTTTCATACAATTCCGAAAAATCTGCACAGTTAATAGGTCATTAAAATGTTCCCATATAAATCGAGTATTTAAAATTCAGTCTCATTATTTCTTTAGTGTTACCTATGCGTTCATACACCAAAACAGAATGATGATTTCTTGATAGAAGTTGGTTAAAAATTAATAATATACTTTGACCTTATGGCGATGCATGCATGCCAAAGTGGCTTCCCAGACACCGTACCCCTGGCCCAGGAAACTACCTTTCTAAGTATCGCGTCGGCAATCAGAGGGATTGAAAAATTGATGTAAAAGTTGATAAATTTTAGAACGTAAAATGATTTTAAAAAAATGTTTAATTTTATATTGAAAAACAAATGAAAATTGGTGGTGAAAATTTGATTAAATTTTTGGATCTTTAAAAGTGATGAAAAGTGAATGAAAATGATTAGAAATCATGGATGACGCAGAGAGAATATTTCATCGCAACTATATCTACGTAATTTACAAATAGTAACGAACTCTGAATGCTAACTGAATGATCAACCCACGTTGACAAAATTACACAAATAGAAATAGGCACGCGTACATAAGCGCCAACAGCCAATCTAGAGTGGATGGGGGTTCAAGGGGGTATAACGAGCATTAAATTAATGCTAAAACTTCCTTCGCACGTAAAATTTTTCAATTTTTTGAGGGATTTTCTGTGAATTTGGCTAAGCCTTCAAGCCCTTCGTCTATTTGTGTTTACGTTCACATAATATAGTGCAGAATTCATATACACGGCACCTATCTACTGACGTATGGTGTTCGTATAAATTGGGCATCACAACGCGAAAATCCAATTATATGCTCAATAAGCATGATATACACATTTATAATAAAATGCATATAATAATCTGCATGTAGGTGGTCGCATGGCCTTGTTCTTTTCCTTGCACTATGGGCACTGACTGATGTTCCTTGATGATGTGATGACTAGATGTATAAAAGCCATATTTTCTAATTTTCTGCAATTAGTCTTGGCACTTAGATCTATACCTTTTACATCACGATATAGCTCACATTAAACAATACTCCAATGCTGTGTCATTTTGCTGATTCAATTTTTCATTTCACATTAGAGTGATTGCTGATTAGTACACGAACTTGATCTCACTTCTGTTCATTTGAAACGCCATTTTTGTCAAAAAATATCGACTTCTTTACTATCGAAACATTTACGTTGATTTTACTGATTAGCCGCCGATACGAACGGCTTTCCAAAATCTGAATAAGATGCTAGACACATTAATACTGAAATCAACCAAACTGCATGTCATCTCTGCGCATTAATCTGAGGTACTTCCAGGCACTAGGAATTTATAAGCGAATTTAAACATTTAGATAGGCAAGTACCCATCCACCAGTGGTGAAAGTGATTAACAAACTAATCACATCGACTTAGGTATACCTTTGAATGTATAGATAAGTCTGAATAGTCATTATAAGACGGAAAAAAAATCGAAACTGGAATAAATACCAAAGCTACCTACTTGTAAGATGGTATCACGTCCTAATATACTTAATTTTACTCTTTCAACTCTTGAACTTATCAGTGGAAACAGAAAGTATTTATGAACAGAATAACAACTGGTACCCATCTATGTACTTGAAAATCAACAGTGCGGAAAGCACGATACTGAAGTGCAAAACGTGTTATTCCACGGATGAAAACAGATTTAAAAAAAAAATCGAAAGCAGTGAATGTGACTTTGACGAAAGATACATTGCCCTCGTGCCAGCGGAAAATCGACTAAATCACTAAATGCAGCGTGAGAGGGATTATATCTGTGAGGGAGAGGGACTGTTGACGCTAATATTCCATGAGAAAAAAGTTTATTTTCCACCAGGTTTGAAACATGGCCAAGTTTGTCAACACTGATAGTGCAATGTCAACGATAAATATCATCAGTTGGTTCAAAACTGGAAATAAATATAGGTACCTATTAGATATAAGAAACGTTATTTTAGAGGGAGTCTTTCAGTTGATGTCAGTGTCAAAATCTATTGATATTGTATATATATTATCATTGAATGCCTCGTTCAAATTCGAATTGATGAGTTCTTAGCACATGCAATTTTGAGCAGTTGGGGCAAAAACTTATTCAACGTAACGCATCACGAAGGTTACATGATTTTGAAAGGACAAAAAACAATAAAATGTTAAAAAATTAGGGACCCTACGGCTAGTGAAGAAAAAAGAAATACAACCCCCACATGATAAAACTGTGGAGCCTTGCAAAGCATAGGCAATCTCTTTTTTGAACAAATGTAGAATTGCGTTGTTTAACTCACTGCAAGAGAGGTAATCTATGTAAATCTGTCTAAAATTGATCAACTTGAGACGTCAAGACACAGAAACTGAAAATAACCATCAATTTGCATACATATGTAACAGCAGATCAAAAACCGAACGGGAAGCAATTGTCATGTGAAGGCGAGAAGCCACGTCCATATGAGCTACTTCTAAAAACATGGACGGCATTTTTGAGAATTTTCCCGCATATTGCTTTAAATAAATTATCATAAGATTCTTTAGTGACAACTCGCCCCTTCATCCCGAAAAAATGAGTATGCTTAACTAAAATGAAAGAAAAATAAGCAGTGTGGGAACTTTTTGTTGTGTAACATAATAGCAAAAGGCGTTTCACTTGGGCATAGTAGGGTACCCAGCGTAGTGTTCGAGGTGGTCTGGTCTTGACCAAAGGAAGAAGGCGTGTTACAGCGGGTACTAAAATTAGAAAAACCATTATTTGACCAAGTCGCAAAAGGGGGCAGACCCTCTTGGCTATGCTATTGCATTTTCGGTATAAAGTCTTTTTTGGTATATGATTTCGGATCGTTGTTTGGCAATAAATTAATGTGTGTTCAGTATTCTGTATGACGATTCTTGACTGGGGTGGAATGCTAGAATCAATAATAAGTTACTTCATCAAGACTGATAAAATAACGGGTAATGGGATGGAATATGAAAATATCGGGTAATTACTGACACAAAACTGCGAAGATAGATAACATCTAGCACTGGACTACTGGGATAACAATGCGTTAACCATTATATCAAATGATGTCGCCATAACATCAAAGTAGATATGCCATTAAAACTCTGAAACTGACGCTACTTCTGGGTAACGTTAGTAAGGTCATGAATAACTTTTCTACGCGGGTAATGACATACCTTAATGGAACATCACAGGCTGGCCAGATTTTCTCAGAAAGAAAAGGCTATAATGTCAAAATAAAGAGGGTTAGCGAAGTGGCGTACATGTGGGGTACTGTGATAAATGCCCTTCTTACAGGTGTAACTCCTCAACTGAGGCACTTCCAGTAACACCATAATGTTGTCACTGTACATTGATTTTTAACTAATAAAGAGTTGTACCTACTGCAGAAAAGTGTCTCACGTCGGATATAAGTAATTTAATTGTAGCTGTAGGTAGACCTCTTCTTGTATTAGTAAAAATTTCAAAATATTTTCAATTAGGAGAAAGGTGTCTTTAGTTTATATTGTTCTTCTATAATGCCATCAAAAGAGCATTAATTGTAGTTTTGGAAGAAAAGAAAGAGTACTCTTTTTTGATTGTTCCAAAAGAGTGCAATACTATTAGAAAGAGAAGTCTGGCCAGCTTGACATCAATTCCAAAAATAAGATAACAGAAATATTGTACAGTTACCTCATTCCAGAACAAACGTTTCTGATTAAGATTGGATTTGCTTCACTCTGGTGTAATTTAGCAGCACTGATTCACTCTTCGCCCTCTGAAACAGTCATACATTCCTGTTTTCTGTTGTATTGATGGTTGGATCAGTAATCAGTAACCTTGATGGGTCTTTTCCCAATCTACTGTAAACAGAAATTGACAAATTAAGAAAAATATGATTTGAATCATAAAGACACGAATCACTTTCAACGAAATTGTTCAGAAATTAAAAAAATTACCTTGCTCGCATGGGAGAAATTATGACAAATAGGTAATGTGATTTGAATAGTCAGGATTCAATCATGAAGTGGAATGTAATCAATAAACAATAAAACTGGAATCATTTTTCGCAGACTTCCAATTTAACCTTCTTTCTTGCGATCAGCAGTCAACTTCAAAAAAGGGGGATTCTAGAAGAGCCCCCAAAAGTTTTACAAATAACTTCAGTTGAAAAATCAACGCATAATCAGAATATTATCAGAATGGTGGACTGACGATGAGAAAGTCGGTTGTGATGTTAGCGATCCTAGTGAGATTCCTAGTATTCGAAGTTACGACGATTCCATTGGTTGCTTCTGAACGCACTTTCTGCGAGTCAGAAAAGGACTTTATGCTGTGCATCTCGGGCGCCTTTAAGGCCTTTCTCCTTTTCACAATTTTATATCTCAACTCAAGAGTAGTGACGTAGCGACTTTGGTGCCTAGTAGCCTTGTGCTATTATCACCTGCTTATCACAGGAAATGAGATGATGGTGTGGTTCCGGTTCCACATAATAGTCGTTACTACTTCTTAGTTATTAATTGCTGATTTTTGCAGGTAATTTACTTTTCAGTTCGTTCTTAAATTCTTCATACCCATAGTCGTTGAAACACTGCTTCGTAAAAAATGTTTTTAAAAGCTTTAATTGTGTTGTTCGCACTGCTTGTTATCGTATCTGCAAAAAAATTCAAGGAAGAAGATAAGCCGACTTGGGCTAAAAAGGACATTAGAGATTACAGTGAAGCAGATTTAGAACGTTTATTAGATCAGTGGGAGGTTTGTAGAATTTCTCTTAGAATAAATTAACATCCAGTCTTTTTGGCTCATTTTAGTTAGTTACAGATGACAGATCATTGCTTATTGTAGTCGTTTTCATCTTGAATGTTATTTTCTTGCAGCAAGATGATGACCCATTAGAACCCGATGAGTTACCCGAGCATCTAAGGCCACAGCCTCAAATCGATATCAGCCAGGTAAAGAATTTTGTTTAGTTTGTTGGGCACTTGAAAGAAGTAAACATTCTAATGCGTGGGATGTGAGGAAGATGTATTGAAATTTAGACATGAGAATCAAGACTATCATGTCCTGTTCCTGACTAGTGCACTATTGATGTGTACATTTTTTATTACCTTAACTCTTCACGAGTATTTCAAGCTGAATTTCGTAATGTTACGTTCGTGGTACATATATTGAAAATGCTTTCAAGAAGTGCTCTGAAATTTGCTAAGGAGCGTGACGTATCATGTTGCGTTACATCAGTTGATAATTATTCTATTTCCATCGTATTATCTCTTCCAAATTGTTCAGCTGATTATTTTTCAATCGATTATTTATGAACACACTATTTTATGAACATGTTTGAAGACTGGTTGTTTTTATCTAGTGTGCATTTTGCTACTTAAAATCACTACCAAATATTTTCTTTCAAATAGGTACTTCATTTGAAGTATGTTTCGCTATTATTGAAGTTAGCAGTTTAATCCTTCGCTGAGCGATAGCATTATTTCTGATTGATTATTTCAGTACGAGATTTATTTTTTGTGAAGTATTGTCAACTACGAACTCATTCTAGTTTTACGCTTACACTGCCTAGGCTTCTGTCATGTTATTTCAAGTTCAGTTGTCATTTTCACACGATTTATGTGTATAGTTGCAGAATAAAGATCCTGAAGATCTGATGAAATTGACCAAAAAAGGTCGAACGTTGATGACATTCGTGAAGGTCTCTGGAAATCCTACCAAAGCTGAAACAGAAGAGTTGACTAAATTGTGGCAGACTAGTCTGTGGAACAATCACATTCAAGCGGAACGGTAAGCATTTAACGATCAGGTTTCCAAGGCATGAATGCTTGAATAAGCAATTGGACTTTATATTCGTTTTTGCTTCAGATATTTGATCGAGGATAATCGCGCCATTTTCATGTACAAAGATGGAGCTCAAGCTTTTATTGCTAAAGATTACTTGATCGAACAACCACGGTGCGAATCAGTGTCAATCGATTCTAAAGTTTACGAAGGGAAACATTACGCGAAAGTACGTATTAAATTCGATTTTTCTAAGCCTTGATGGAGAGAATTCTCTGTGCGTTTAAAAATGTTCAGTTCTCGGTATTAGTTGTTGTTATCTGTAAACGTTATCATTACGAGAGACGCAAATGATAGCGGCATGAAACAACTAGTTTTTTTTTAACGCAATGAACGTATTTTCATCTGAACTCTGAAATTGCAAAACTAAGCCAATCAATGAGTATTGTGTTGTATTCTTCCTCTAGAATCTTTGGATTATTTATTAATAGTGATGGGTTCATTTTCGAGTTCATTGGTTACTGAAGAAAAATTTTATAATAAATCAAAGAAAACTTTTATGTTTACATTAAATCGAAATAAAGACTTGCTGAAAACTTCGAGTTGTGCAGTGTCAATTCACATCATTGTTTCGTTTTAAATCGAGTTCTAATGCCCCTGCATTTGTGGTTAACTGAATTTATTTCTCCGCAGGCGTCCAAAGAAGAACTGTGAGTTACTGTCGCCGAAGCAATACTCAATGAAAGCAATGTTTGTACTTCTCAAGCGTAATTTGATATACTTTATATCATGCATGGATATATTCGCTGTAAGTTTAATCATACCGATATTTCCTCAGCATTTGACGTCGATCGGATTTTCAAATTTCAACATTGGAGTGTTAAACTCAATCTACTCAGCGGTTCAGTTTTTCTCTAGTCCCATTATCGGGCACATGAGTGATATATTCGACAGCAAACGAGTATTACTTGTGTCACTGTTGACATGCTCTCTGTGTTATCCCCTTATGGGCGCCGCCGCCTCGTTTACTTCTGTAATTTTAATAAGAATGTTGATCGGTTTTGCAAAGCACACTCAGCTACTGTGTAAAAACTATATCGAGGAAAGCGCCGATGAACACGATCATATTAAAGGTTTTGGAAAATTGAGTGGTTTCACGTCTGTTGGATACATCGTGGGTCCGGTAATAGGAGGATATATTGTGGACTTGCAGAACGGTTTCTGGTACATGTGCTGCATGACTGGTTTTTTCTTCGTAGTGAACTCCCTGTTCGTTTACTGTTTACCAAAGCCGACGAAAACGAAGAAAAATCCGCTTGCCACGAGTTCTAATTTCATCCATAGTTTTAAGAACATTCCGTGGTCCATATGTTGGGATCTGTTTTTGCTGAAGTGTCTTACAGTATTTGCCGTGTTTGCGTTTTATATGAACTACAATCAGTCGGTAATCAAACGTTACCAAGTATCTTCAGTTATGGTCGGATACTCATTCTCGTTGCAAGGTATGGTGCGTTCGGTCACCGGATTTTCTATCCACCATATTGTAGCCCTGTTTCCTTCAAACTTCGATACATTAAATAAAATTAAAATTACCTATATCGTTATCATAGCTAGTATTTTATCTCTATATTTTGCTAGCAACTTTGGCATCTATTTGGTGTGTTTGATACCGTTGAACATCTGCTTGTGTTTCATTAGAATCATCAGTCATGAAGCGTTAATCGAGCGAACGAAAGACCACAATAAGGGGATAATTTTGGGGGCGTTTAATAACGTGACCGCGGTTGCTAGGTTCTTGTTACCATTGATATCCGGGTATATCGTTGATCGTTTTGATTTCGATAGCGTGTATATCATTTCAGTCGTGTGTCTCGTGATAGGCATTCTGGTGATCAGCTTACATAGCGACCAGCGTCGTGTGAAGACTGATTAGTAATTTCATTCCATCTCGTCAATTGATTAGTTTTGATCTCTAGAAAATTCGTCTGAGAGAATATACTTCATGCGTGAATTCTGTATCTGTGTTATTTGTTACTTGTATTTATTCATAAAGTTTTTGTATCAATGGAATGTGAATCAAGAGAGAAAATAGAAATATATTTGTCAGTGTTACCATAATAATGATTTTCAGATTATTTGGAACAGTTATTCCGAGTTGATGATTGGCCCGCTGGGATTGGTATTCAGACATCATGTATTAATGTTTCTTGTGTTTTGATTGGTTATGATACAGACAGTGAGATAGAGTTGCTACGAACTTTCTTGATAGAGTTATGAACAGTAGAAGAAACACGGTGGCTGAAATGAGTAAGAAAAATCCCACATCCAACAGGTAATACTGATACCAAGTTAGCTGGACGGCTGCAGATTGCAAATGTCGAGCTCCTTTATGTCGTATGACATACTCAATCCAGTAGATAGCGGTTTCCATTGGCGTTGAAGGTCGGTCCTTGTATATTTGTGATAGCAGTTTAGCCTTTTGCGCGTACCTGGAAAACAGGAATCTTGTGATTGCAGAAGATGATTGAGAGGAGGTGAACGTGAACTGGTCAAGGGGTGAATATCCTTTGGTGTCCCTGAACCCATTTTCATTGCCTGCAACTTTCGAGGCTCAACCATCCCTCCTCACTCGTTTGAGAACTTCATTCCAAAGCCGTAACCAGACACTTGTATTACGGGGAGACGCAAACCTAACTTCTGGAAAGGCGAATTTCAGTAAGAGAAGTAATTATAATAGTGTCCAGCAAAAAAAAAAAAAAAGGCTATCAATAGATTCTTCTCTTTTGCTATGAACTGAGTTGGCAGAAGGGAAATTCCCTCACTACTACCCCTTCTGGTTGTGGCTGTGCTTCATTCTGTGGTCCTATCGAAACGTTTGGTACCTATATTTCCGTCAGAAACACTTACTGAAAAGGATTAGTTACTACGGTAATGGGGTAATGGTGTTCTGAAGAGGGCTTGTAGCACCGCTGATAATTGCAAATTTTGTAAGAATTGTGCAAAAACCTCTAAAAGCATGAAATTTGGTATATAGGTGTTAGGATCAATTTTAAAATTAGAATCACCGTGGACTCCCTTTGATCCACAATATGGGGAGGAAGTGGATCAAAATTAGAGTTTAGCCTATAACTAGCCTAATATGTCTTAAAACACAAAATGTTTCAATAAAAATTGAAGCTTTTTCAATTTTTTATAGCGAGATCTCTTGTCATTTCTTCGTAATTGCCCCCTTCAAATTCCACGAATGGGAATTGAAACAACCCTGTTTATTCTTATGTACATAAACACATGCCTTAGAGGGGGAGGAGTGCAGATTTTTCAACATTTTATCCAACGGCTCCTAATTCCTGGAATAAAAGTGGCGATAATAACCCGTCGAACTGTTTCCCTAGGCCTGTACCTACTTTCTGGGAATTTTTCGTCCCCTCACCCCCAACCGTCAGATAAGTTATGAAATGTGTTTTTCTGTGTGTTTTGCTTGCTTTCAAAATGGATTGATGGATAAAATTTTCACGCTTTCAGGAAGACACGTAGCGAAATCGACAAACGTACTCGTAATGGTTTTGAAACCCAAGCCAATTTTGGTATTAGACTTTCACTAAACTCAAAATTGTGGTACATAGAAGAGGGGGCAGGACGAAATTTTCATAAATTACATCATGCATATCGAATAATACATCTTTTAGTTCTACGAATCCATTTTGGATATCATTTTGACTCTTTAGTTCAAAACTGTGACACCTGGGGGAACGGTAGTATTACCCGGATTTTGTTGATTTTGTTTTGAAACTAAACAAAATCTTACTTGATATTTAGCACAGTTCTTATTTTTTCCAATACTGTATCCATCAGTATGTGATCATAAAGCAACACCTCGCCAGCTCCGGCTGATTCTATGAATTTCAGATTCACAAATTGATCTGCACCAAGTGGTATACCGAGCATGGGAACTCCTTCATATATAGCTTCATTCATACCAAGAGCTCCACCATGAGCAATGAAGAGTTTTACGTTCGGGTGGGCTGAAATAAGCAAGTACGTATGTTATATTGTCTTTATATCAGTAAAACTGTCAAAAAAATTCAGTACTTTCGACCACTATTATTCATGATGATTAGATGTGTTAGAATTTGGTCAACATGTAGGTAACTCACAAATAACTGATACTCTGAGTTCTTACCTAAAATATCTCTCTGAGGCATCCAAGGCTTTGTCATGATGTTCTTCGTTTTACCAGGCAAATCTCCTTCCCACTTCCACAAAACTCGCTGAGGTAATTGTTCAAAAGCTTCGATAAAAGCGTCGCGTATTTGTGGAGGCATTGTATCAGCTCGCAACATGGAGCCCAAGCAAAAATAAATGACCCCATGGGGAGATTTGTTGAGAAATTCATCTATATCCTGCGCAATTTATAAAAGCAACTGTGGTACTGTTGAAATATGTCTTTGCTATTGTTATATATAGACTGCCATGTCTTAAATCGGAAAATCGCCCTCGAGCAGAAGTGCGTTAAGAAATGAAAGCTAGTTTAAGTTGGGGTAGAGTATGGGTAAAGTGTGCCCAATGCAACGTTATGAGAACACGTAGGGGGGCGGATAAAGAAGTGCTGGTTTATATTGTCTTGATAATTTGCAGCACTCTCTGGAGGTCTTGTATTTGCTTCATGATTTAATTAAAATGCTGTGATTAGCAAAACCAAGATTTCTAGGAAGCAAAAAGGACCTGTAAATTATCAAAATAGAGACCTTTTCACAATTAATTTACAACCCTGAAAATAGAGTGGATGGAAAATAAAAGTGTATTCTCAAAAAAACACGTTCAAACATTTGCCTCAGTTCGCTTTACTTCTAATTTTATGACTATAAAATCCTAAGGTGACAGAAGGATGAGCATATGAATATGAGCATCACTATCGAAATTCAAACGCCCAATTTTTATATGATGACACCAACCTGATACCTGCCGAACTTTTGTTAGAAGAACAAGCCTATAGTGATGTCAGAGTGTTTTTTTCTGTTTTCCATGATCCAGGAATGTAAAATAGAGGAATGGCACTTTGGTTTTGTTTACATATTTTGCCCCCAAGTTTGATAAGATTGATAACAAATATGAATAATTTTGCTAATTTTTCATCAAATTAACCGAGTTTTTGGCAATTGGTGGTGAAAAGTTGACTATGTATTATTAAATTTAATATTAGAAATAACGTAAATCCGAAATATATACCTACATAATTTAAAATGTTGACCATTAGTATAGCTAGTCAATTTTCAGATTATAATAATTCGCGAGAGAATGTTTGAAATTATACCAAAGTTGCTATATAAATAAAAATGTAAATAGGTACCGATTTCTACAAATTTCATTCTTATAATTTTAAATTTTTCACGCAATTCCACCTATTTTTCAGAAATCTCGACATAAATGGAAAAATTTATTAACTTCCCATTAGACTACATATGCATTTCATTTTGGTTTTTCCCCGCAATATTGATAAGGAGCGTTCCGGTGACGTCATGTGTCACTGTCAGATGAGTACATACAGTGTGGCCAGAACGATATTTTTGCTGCTAAATCTAACAAAAATTTTCATTTTCAACAGTGAAAATTTCATTTAACATCTTAACTCTCATTGAGAAACTCAATTTGAACGTTTTTTTTTTGAAATCTAGCAAAATTTAACCCAATTTGGGACATCTGAGAGCAGAATTCAATTTTCACTTTTTGCAACATTGAGTAAATTAACCACAAAATTATTCGTCTCCAGATAAGGATTAAGTGTACTTTTTGAATAACAGATTCGAACAGATTCTTCAGTTGTTCTCGCATTTTTTCTTTTTACTTCATTTTGTAGTGAAAACAGATGACAGTTATTACTTCTGTGTTATTAAGTGTCAAAAACTGAAAAATCTTAGAAAGTATAAAAAGCTAGGCTGATGAGTAAATTGAATAATTTTCGTTCCTGTTCCAGAACTTTGTAATCAAGGATCAACATGAAAAAACCAAAAAGGTAATTTAGTCATGTACTTAGTTACTCGTGTTCATCTTGTATAAATTCTGTATTCTGCTTTAAGCAACTGTGTTTGTATAGATTCTAATATTTTTCCTGAATTTTACCATATAATTTGTAGATGAAGCATTAAACTTATTACCTTCGGCAGTGGTGCTGGATCCTTAATATGGAGTCCTCCAACATCGATTACCGCTGGAACCAACGGCCGTGGTGAATTGAAGCTGAAATGACTAAAGGTGAGTATCAGGCTCACATTTTTAGCTATTTCCACGACTGAAGGAGTTTTTTCACCAAAATTACTTCGAACTATCTCGTCAGTTCGCGGAATCCAGTTCCAGTAATAATGATACAATACTTTGGTATACAATACCGTATTGTGTAATCTGTCTAAAAATGAAGGCGGTTTTTCAAAAGGTTGTAGGTGAAAGGTGTATGGTATGTATGACGGATGATTCGGATTTCCGACCATATTGGAACCCCACGGTGTCAATGGTAATGAGCTAAACTGAATAAAGGGCTTTTGAAATTGGTATGCGTATGCTAACAGCGCGTCGGTAATGAACAGTTCTGTTATCAGTATATCATAATTCTCGTTAGAATGAAACCATTTCTTCATCGGCTCACATTGAACCAACTGCTCATGGCCATCAGTCACATCCTTGAAAATTTTCAACGCAGCATCAGTTGTCCGTGAGATTGACATCAGCAACTCCATACTAAGAATCCCCGGTTCATCTGGAAATGTTGAACACTCACTGGTATTGATTTGATGATAATTTGTCACATTAATACATTTTGGAAATGGCGTGAAGACTGTAACAATATGACCACGATCTGCCAATTCTACTAGGAGAGAATTGAAGGCCATTAAGTGACTTTTGATGATACCAGGAAAGACGGCCACTATGTGAGCTAGTTCTGAGTGTTGAATTAAGGTGATTAGAATGCAGAAAAGTGAAATTTTCGGCATGTTTTGTATACCTATCCGTGTATCCGTGCGTTAACCTGCAAAGAAGCAAAGTGTGTGGGCAATCAGTTTAGTGAAGTGCGGGCAGGGATGAGAAGTTTAAGCCGATAACCGCCTAAGCCGAAGCTTAAAAGTCAGCCATTCGCTGTTCATTAAGCGCAAAGCCAGCCAAAAAGGATACGCTGAGCAGCTTAATGAAGACATTCACATTTTCTATCAAAAAGCCGAAAAAAATTCTGGTCAAAGTCTTAAAGGCATTATAATCACTAATCAATAAATGCGTTGTAATTACAAATCAATGACTCTGATCACTCATTTAGCGTCGCAAACTGCTCATTTTCATGAATATTTTCTATTTTGTGATTTCTCTATTAAATTTTGAATGATTTTGTTGCAAAATCAAATATAATACAGGCTATAAGCTATAATCTACCTGTGAACGAAGTGATGGTCTACATGATATAATTTATAATATAAATTTTTGAACTTTATGGTCGATTTCATGCGGAATTGAGTATAATGTTGAAAAAAGAAGCCGATAGCGAAGCGCTGAAAAGCTAATGATAAGGGCAAAAAGCTGAAGCTAAGCGAATGAGATTTTTGGAAAAACTTTTAAGTTTAAGCGAAAGTTTAAGTTTAACAGTTTAAGCTTCTCATCCCTGAGTGCGGGTGCTCTATGTTGTTGTGACAAATTCCACAGGTTAAACGCGAATTTGAACTACGCTTTCAAGATAGGTTATACAAACTATTGGTTTTTGAATCCGCATTACAGTCTGGAGTAAAATTAGATGAGTAATTAATAATTTATTGCTTGTAAGTTACCTCTATTGTTCTGTGACACCAGCTCCCTGCAATAGCATGCGAATCTTGTAAACTTGTGGATGCTTATTGAAGGTAAAAAATCTCTTTTAATAGGTGTATTTGTAGTGTAACATGCTTGTAATTTTACAGGTGAAATATTGATGTAAAATGTTGGCTTCCAAACGAATATGAGACTAATTGAAACCATACAAAGCGATAACTGAACTTCATTCCACTTCACGCGTGAATGAGTAGCACCTGATATTGTCCCGATAATACTAGTGTCGTTGGTAAGTACCTACGTAGTCGAGTATACTTACTTCTATAAAACAAAAAGAAAGAGTAATAAGTTGATAATTTTCACTTCCCAGCAACAAAAATGAAAATCTTCAGTCTAATTATTGTGTTACAAATTGAAAACCAAAATCTTCCAGGTGGATATCCCTTCAGTTCAAAGAGGGAAAGACACTGTTCCCATTTGCCATCTGACTCTACAGACTCGACTAGACATCTATGTTTAAACCTTTATTCAAATTTAAATGTTGAGGAGTTTCTCAAATTGTTATCAAAGTGTTAAAAGTAACTGAACATTGAATATACGGGACCAGTATATGAATGGGTAGTGCTATTAGGTACTTAATTAAGATAATCTATAGGTTGGTGGATAACCTACTTTAAATGTTGGTTAGTGTGTATCTGTAGTTAGTTTTCAAAACTGCTGAATTAACTTTTCCAAAATACATTTGTTAGCATGAGCTTGCGGTTGCAAGCTTACTTTTCATATCAAAAGGTGTTATGCTCAACTCTGAAGTATGTACTGGTCAAACACTTTGAAATTTCAAACAATTGCTCAATCCCGACTGTTAAATGTTGGTGTAGTTCACTATAATCTGACAGTAATATAATGCTGTAGAATTTTACTGTGATTAAAATTGACATTTGTAATGCTCATTCAGCCTCGTTTTACTTAAAGCGGATGAAATCAACTTTGTGTATGTTTTGACGCGAAGACAAAATGATACAGAATGAGTAACAGCTTCCTTAATGAAGCAATGAATTGAGATAAGTGAAATGAAAACAACATCCAACAATAGATATTGGAACCAAGTTAGATTAATTGCTGCAGATTGTAAATGCCCAGCTCCTTTGTGTCGTATCACGTACTCGATCCAGTAAATAGCCGTTTCCATAGGTGCTAATGGCCTATCCTTGTGTATCTGGGATAATTTTTTTACATTTTCTGTGTATCTAAAATTTAAAGAATATACATAAATTAATTTACATCTAGGTTTTACTCGAATTTCCAAAACCGAGAACATGAAAAGCGCATTTGTATATCTAAGTATTGCCGTTCCTCAAGTATCTTTATAATGAAATACAAGTTGCTGGTCAGATCTGGAGTGTGGATTAGTATTTCTGTGCCTATGATTGGTACTTTCAAAATTCTAGTCATATCAACTTCTTAAGTAATTGACTGTTCAAGTCATGTTTTACTTTTTTTCTTCTGTCTATCTGTTATTTCTTCTTTGTATGAAAATCGACATGGGTTACTTCACAAGATAAATGTCGTGAAACTTGGCATTTAACCATGCCAAAATTATGATGATGATGACAAAATGGAAAAAATGATATATTACTGTATGATTGGAGCGATTTGATACACAATTTTTTCCCCTGAAGAGATTGGCTGTTCTAACCAAGATCCAGCTGGATCAAGGTTAACATAGTCTGCCACTGCAAAAAATTGACTTCATTACTTATTGCACCTAACCCACCAATTATAATTATATATTCAGGAAAGTCTTGGAACTCGGCAAAATTTTAGTTTTGTTGTATTTACTTGGTAGATCAATTATTTTAGCAGACAGGAAATTTGGATTACTTGGAATTATTAGCAAATCCAAGACCTTTGGAGAGCGTTATAACCCATGAAAATGGACCCCTAAGGTCGGCGGACGTTGACTAAAAATCATCAACGTGTGTATCAATATAATTTTTTCCCCCTTTTTTGAGTTTTTGTAACTAATTATTTTGGAACACATATTGCATTAAACCCAACCATATGAGAATTATGACAATAACTTGAACAGAAATTATTCAGCCTAGACATTAGTCGAGTAGACATGTCAGTACAAATGTTGACTGTACAGTTAGGTCTACTTTTTTATGCACTGATACTACAGTGTTGATAGTAATATCGATACATGTTGACTATTATGTCAACTAAAATGTCGACTGTATGTGAAAATTTGTCAAAGTCTACTGAACGTGAGGCAATTCGCTGCGTACTACAATGTTTTATAGTATAATAACTGCATTTTACATCCGCTGAACACTTGTTCATCATTTTTTCTATAGAAATGTGTACTACACACTCGACAGTAAACGAAGCATCGACATTTGTATGTGCACTGCCCATGAAAATGTGTACTAAGATGTCCTGTATTTCAATACTGACATTTTATAGTCGACATTTCATACACACGTGTTTTGTGGAGAACTGCATTTTCAAGTCTTCAGCAATGCTAGATAATGGAAGTGCAATACACTAACACAGCCGGTCTGTCTTAGCATCACTTAAAAATCTTCCAGAGGCGTCTTTAATCTCGGGTTTGCGAGTACATATAAGCATGTACCTAGGTATTATGTAACTATCAATCTTGTGTTTATTCCCCTTAGTATTTCTTTGGATAGTCTTAAAGTGTCGCCCCTCAGAATTTTACACATTTGGCGCTTTCCTTTATTCCATAAAAACGAATAATGAATTTAATTTTAGATCTCACTTTGTGACGTTGAGAACAGTTTCTATTTTTGTCAGGATTGTATCCGTCGTTATATTCTCATAGTATAGAATTTCACCAGCTCCAAATGATTCAATAAACTTCAGGTTTACAAACTGATCTGCCTCAAGTGGTATACCAATCATTGGTACGCCTTTGTAAATAGCTTCATTCATACCCAGTGCTCCGCCATGTGTAATGAACAGCTTCACATTTGGATGAGCTGTAATAATCAGCAAGCACTAGTTACAAAATTACATCAATTTTTCTGGTATAGTTTTTCTCGCTGCAGCAAACTAAGAAGAATTCTTAGGGCACATTGTGGTATGTGTGTGTATAAGCAATTTCCTACACTAGTACTATTTCCAAGTCCTCCACCTCAATACATATATGTAGATAAATTACATTCCTACCTAAGATATCTCGCTGAGGCATCCATTGCTTTATCATGACATTCTTTGGTTTACGAGGAAGATCTGGCGCTTCCCACTTCCAGATTACCCGTTGGGGTAGTTGTTTGAAGGCATTTATAAAAGCATCCAGTTTTTGAAAAGGCATGGTTTTACCTTGCGTAATGGAACCCAAGCAAAAATAGATGACGCCTTCTGAAGCCGTGTTTAAAAATTCATCGATGTCCTGGAGAAATCACATCATTATATTCTTCAAAAAGTTCATCTAAGAAAAATGGTTTTACTGTTTAGCGAGGAAATTTAATATTTAATTGGTACAATTTACCTTCGGCAGCGGTGCTGGATCTTTTATAGGAAGTCCTCCAACTTCAATTACCGCAGGAATCGACGGCCATGGAGCATTCGAGCTGAAATGACTGAAAGTCAGTATTAGGCTCACATTTTTGGCTATTTCCGTTACCGGCGGAATTTCTTTCCCGAGATAAGTCTGTACTAGTTCATTTGTTCGTGGTGTCCATTTCCATGTAGTATGATACCATGATTTTAAGTACAGCATTGTATTGTATAGTCTGGCATAAAAAGAAGGAGATTTCCCAAAAGGGTCGCAATTAAGCGGGAATGGAATGTATGCTGGATTACTCGGATTTCCCACTATTTCAGAACTCCACGGTGTCTCTGGCAAAGTGCTGAATAAAATGAAAGGTGTTTGAAATTTATGTGCATACCCTAACAGTGCATCGGAAATGAATGCCTCTGTAACTAGCAAATCGTAAGAATCAGTTGTATGTAGCAGTTCCTGCAGTGGATCACATTTCAATATCTCCTCAAAACTGTCAATAAGATACATAAGCGACTCTAATAGGGCATCCGAATTCTTACTGATGGAGTGTGAAAATTCAACAGTGGAAAGTTCTTCTGGAATATGTAAACAGCTGCTAGTATCAATTTGATGATAATTCGTGGGAACATTTTTCTTGGGATATGATGTGACCACGGTTAGAGTATGTCTACGATTTGCAAGCTCCATCAGCAAAGCTTCAAAAACAATGAAGTGGCTTTTCAAAGGAAACGGAAAGAGAGCAAGTATGCGAGCTGAATTCGAAAGTTGGATGACTGTGGCTAGAAGCGCAAATAGGAAAAATTGGATGTACGTTCGCATTTTGCTATTTGTTGGAGTTTGTAACTGAAAAAAAAAATTACATTGTCAGCAGTTTGTACTTATTTGCACAATTTGTGAGTTGATAAATAATGAATAACCATAATTAAGGGAAAGTTGCCTATATTGGACCATTGTTTTCAGTGAGCTTGTACGCAGCCGCAGATACACACTTTATCTAACATGAAGTATACCATTCGACAAAGGGAATAAAGGTTTACATTTGACTAACGTTTGTAAACTCCATCGTTCTTTTGTAAGCGTGCAGAGACATTAAAAAAAAACTTTAAAAAAAACTTAAAAAAAAAAAAACTGAGGAAGGTCCAATTTATTGGACTACTGACCTCGGTATCTCAAATTGGACCGGTCCAATTTGCAGCGAGAGAACGTGCGCAACTGAAATCCTCCATGATATCTGCCTGGTCCATTTTAGGAAACTTCCACGTGATCCAATTATGGCACTCAGCGCTCACTTCATAACGCACCTTCACTTCATGCATACACAGACCCAATCTCACATATCTTTAGATTAAATTAAAGCTCTAACTTGAGCGCAATTCAGCAGTATATACCTTAATTTACTATACTTACTTCAGTTTTTTCTTCAACACTTTTTCAATAGCCGAAAAAACACGAGAAACTTCAGCATTTTCTTTCATCCACAACAATATGACAACCCGACATCAGTAGCTCCGGTTCTCATTTGCTATCAAATTCTTCTTACAATAGATGCGTTATATGTGGGAGCGGAAGCGCTACCTAGCACAGTTTTGGAGAAATAGCAATGGTCCAATTTAGGCGGCGGTCCAATATGGGCAACTCTCCCTTACTTATTGATATTACGCTGATGGAGTTCCGATAACGTTACGAATACAAGACGTGCGTTACGCGTTTACGAGAAAGTGTACTTGTTAACTTGCTAATTGTTCGAACTTCTGGTTCAAACCTGCAACAGTCCGAGCGAGCGCTTACAAGCGAGGCTATCCGCAACACAATAATTTGGGCCAAGTAGGTATGAGTCTAATACTTGAGCCGCGAACACACAAACCACAAGAATCAAACCATAGATGGCAGAAATACTCGTAGATACCAAAATGTCCGAGGAAGAATTCAAGACGACACTACTAGGCGAAATAGAAATATTAAAGAAACCGTATTAGAAACCAAAAAGTAAGTCGCAACGATGTCGCAGGATCTTTAAAATATGAATACGAGGATCTGAAAACAGAAAATAAAAGGTAAGATACAAAGTCGAAGAACTAAAACACTCCAGAACACGCAAATGAACAAAAGAGTAAACGACTTAGAGCAATATATACAAGACGTGATGACATCATAAGAACAGGAATACCGAAGACAGAAGACGAAAACCTACATCAGGTCGTTAAAAACATTGCCAAAAATCTGGAGGTCAACATCAAGGACCACGACATATCAACCTGCCAAAAAAAAAAAAAAACAACAGAATTAATCAAACATTCGAAGGCCAAACAACTAAGAGCTCGAAACACCGGCAAGCCTGTATATATTGCTAATCCCTTAACTAAACACACGATGGGATTGTTGCAAGAATCTAAAAATCTTCGAGGGATGGGAAAAGAGGAAGCCAAAATCTTCATTCGCGAAGACAAAAACAGCTACGCAGTCAAAATCGAGGATATGTCGCAACAAGAATGGATCCAAAAGTCGCAAGAAAGAACATCACTAGGCCGAGGAAGAAGCGACAAGAAAATGGGTCGGGCGTAGCAGCCGAGATAGACCAGAAAATAAAGGACAACGGGAAGAACAGCGCAACCAAAAGACAAACCAGAAACAGTAATGGAGCGACCTATTTGTAAATCAATCGCCACGAAGAACCAGTCAGGGACCCGCGCCCCAACGAAGACAGTGCCTCCATCGTCGACGAAGAGTGCGGAAACGACTAATAGACCTAAAGATGTTTAAATAACACGTCAAAAATCGGCTCATAGAGAGGAACTCACCTCACCTAGAAGGAGTCGTAGACTAAGAAGAGTATACCATTACTCCTGTAGTCGCTCAGTTTAATAAAATTAAAAAAGTGAAAAATTATGCCAATACAAATGTCAATACTTCTGTCAACGTCGACAGTGTTTCACAGGTAGTTTCATCTAATCATCCAGATTTGCAAGTTTTTTCCTTGTGGAAAATTTCTTCTATTTCAAGCTTAGCTTATTGAGTTTTGATACATTAAACGTACTTGAATTAGAAGCAAAAACTATAGCCCGATGTGAAGAGAGAAAAGAACAGAAAAAAGTGAAACTAATAAATTACTCATTTATTTTTAGTTTTCTAAGCTGGATACAACTCAACTGTAACGGAAAAACCATACGAGTAGATAGCTAATACACCATAAATCACATAGGTAACGTTTATAATTATATTCGCTGTACCCGCAGAAAATAACTGCTCTACAAAAGGTAGAAGATACTTTCATTAATTGACTGAAAGTTACTAATCTGTTAACCAACAACGTTATCAAATAAGAAAATTGAGGTTTAATTACGCAATGTTTTTGTATATCAGCATGATAAATATAGCTATGCGCTCTGTACACGTGAACTGTTGTATCTATATTACCTGTACAGTACTATAAAAATATTTTAACTTTGGATAAAATAACCTATCTTGATAATTAATTGTAGCTGGTATAGTAAGGTTTACAGTAGCTATATCTACAGCACACCTGTCTGATGTATGTAGAGTAATTTCGCTCACTAGCGACGGCATATAGGAACAGAAGGGTTTCTGGGGTAGACCCCCCCCCCCCCTAACCAAAGATGTCGAAAAGAGGATTTCAGAATGCATTTTAGCACATTAATTACAGCAGGAAGATAACGGATGTGATATAGCAATCACTATACTCCCTCTACCCCAAGACTGATATTACACCGATGATTCAGCTCCAGTATTCTTTTCTGTTATTAGAAATCCATCAGCGGCTATAAACGCACGCGACGAACTTTTAATTAGGAATAAGTACTGAATTGCATTAAACTTATACTATACTGAGTTAATTTTGTTTAAGTCTCGAGTTAGCTGCACTCACCTCATATAGTTGGATAGACTTCTCTGGGTAATAGTCGCGACATTTTGTGTGACGGTACTGCCTCCTATCACGGTTTAAAAACTTTGCCAGTATATGTTCTTGAAGACAAGAAGGGTGACAACTCATTTCTTTTCTTTCCATAAACTATTAATCTTTTCTAGTTTTTCTTTCTTTCTTTCACTTGAATAAATAGATTTTATTTGCCTGTTAATCAGTGTCGGTATCATCTTTGTTTTGGGCCCCGCAGCTGACACAATTTATCCTAGTAATAGTATAATTTGAACAGTCTGAAAAGCCCTTTCAATTCCGTTGAGAAGTATATAACCTATTTGAATTGAATTAATGAATTAATTTTGTTTGAATTTCGACAGGTTTTAGTTGAACAAGAGCCAACTACCAAGTGGATCAGTTTTTTTGACAGCAGAAAAAGACCCATAAGAAGGATTATGGCTGAAGTAAGTAACGCAATGCTCACATCTAGCAAATAATACTGATACCATGTTAAGTGAACCGTTGCTGATTGTAAATGTCGAGCTTCTTTATGTCGTATAACATACTCAGTCCAGTAGATGGCTGTTTCAATCGGACTTAAAGGTCTATCTTTGTGAATGAGGGATAATCGTTTGGCGTTTTCCCCATACCTGGAAAATGATAGGACATAATGAATATTGTACCTACTTGGTTGTAGAAAGATTGATTTCATGTAAGTCAATTTTCAACTGTATAGATAACAATGGCATAAGTAGGTTTAGCTACCACTCCAGCATGCATTGAGGAGATATGTCTTTTTAAATCCTTGATTGAACTATACTAAAGTAATATAGCTACCATTCCAGCATGCATTGAAGACATGTCTTTTTAAAAGTAATAACTGTTCAACAACTAATCAAAAGCATACTGTGCGCATGCACCTATCACTTCTCTTACTCTTTTTGCCTGAAGCAGGTACTTATATTTTAACTGGAGAATCTTACTTCGTGTTGTTTAATACCGCATTTATCATCATCAATATTGCATCCGTTGTGATGTCTTTATAATGTAATATTTCGCCAACACCGGCTGATTCGATAAATTTTAGATTCACAAACTGATCAGCTGTGAATGGTATACCAATGACCGGTACTCCTTCGTGAATGACTTCATTTGTACCCAATAATCCGCCGTGGGTAATGAAAAGTTTTACATTCGAGTGAGCTGTAAATAACGATAAATAATGCGGTTTGGTTACTTGGGGAAGGTGGCGATGCGCTATTGTATAAGAAAAAAAGGAGCAATAAAAATTTTTATCCTACGATATATCGCTGAGGATATTGTTGATATGATAATTGATTCTTGATACGGATATTTTGCACACTTCCTAACACGTCATTGTGGTAGGTCAAAATTTATAAACGCGTCGCGTTTCTGCGGAGACATAGTTTCAGCCTGCATAACGGAACCGAGGCAAAAATAGATAACACCTTCGGAGGACTCGCTGATAAATTTATCAATATCCTGCAGACATATGAGGCCAAATTGTAGTATTGAATTTTGTCATTTAATGCGGAACTCCGCGTTGAATGACAGTAGTGTCCTGGCTCTTACCTTGGGCAGTGGAGCTGGACTCTCAATATGAAGTCCTCCAACATCAATTACCGCTGGAACCGATGGCCGAGGCACATTCGTGCTGAAATGACTATAGCAGAGTATTAAACTTACATTTTTGGCTATTTCGGTAACTGATGGAGTTCCTTCTCCGAAATAGCGTCTGACTAGCTCATTTGTGTGGGGAGTCCATTTCCAGGAATGATAGAATAACGACCTCAAATAAAACTGTGTGTTGTATAGTCTGTCGTAAAACGAAGGTGATTCTCCAAAAGGCCGGAAATTCCAAGGGAATGGTACGTACGAAGGATAATTTACGTTTCCCACCCTCTGAGAAGCCCAAGGCATCAGCGGATATGAGCTAAGCAAAATGAATGGCGTTTGAAATAAATGAACGTATCCTAACATCGTGTCTGAGACGGACATTTCTGTCATTAACAAGTCGTAAGAATCAGTTGAATGTAACAGCTTCTGCATTGGATCGCATTTCAATATCTCCTCGGCGGAATCAACGATATGTGTAAATGTGTCGAACATTACATCTGAATTTTGACCAGCTGAATGTCTAAATTCAACTGTAAAAAGTTTATCTGGGAGGTGTACACAGTCGCTAGTATCAATTTGATGATAGTTTGCTGGAAGGTGTTTCTTAGGGTAGGGTGAGGTGACAGTGACATTGTGCCCTCGATTTGCAAGCTCCACAAAAAGAACGTCGAAAATGGTGAAGTGGCTTTTCAGCGGAATGGGGAAAAGTGCCAGTATGCGAGCTGAATAAGACGTTTGAATGGTAGGGATTAGAAACACCAGTACGAAAGTAGTAAAAGCACGCATTTTGTAACTTCTGTGCGATATAAATCTGAAAAATAAAGGTAAGTAGGCAGGCACGTATATTTCGTTTACTATATTTATTTATAAGTAAACATTATCTAGGTGTACACAAGAAAATGTTGGAGTGATGAAAAATAGTGAAATCAAGCATTAAGTTACTGACCTGAAAATTACTGAATGTAAAAATCAGTATAGGTGTAGGTACATTAATATCCTGTGGGCAACAGAATGATTTAAAAATATGTACACACAACATGCAAATAATTACCTTAATTTCAATGACCCGTGAGTTCTGAAGTACTGATTTCGTACTAGTATGATGGCAAACGTTAAACCTAAATTTCCTAAACTTCTCAGACAGGCCTAAAGTGTAAACAAGTAATATTCAGCCATCTTCATCAGTCTTATTGTGTTATCAGAAGGCGTCTGCTGATAAGATTATGTCTTGGGAGAATAGCGAAGATGCAAGCTAGGATTATTATGACTTAACGCGTGCAATGCAACTGTGGAACCGGAGTGGTAAGAGAGCAGTTGCTTCCGAGAGTTTTTCTTTTTTTTAATAAACGAAAAAAAAACACTCAAGTTTTCTGTTCTGGCCAAGGTATGCATATTTTTGGTTAGAAAGAAGCCATATGCGGAGTTTTTATAGAGATTTTTGTTCCTGAAAAAATGATAAGATAAAAAAAGGCGCATGGAAAGAAAGAGCGGCTGCCCATGTGCCTTTGAGGCAAAATTAGCATATACACTAGTCGTTTTTACATCCCAGCCACCACATTGGGTGTTTTCTCTGGTTATCTTTCTGTCTGACAGACTGTCTGAGTCTCGCTCCCTAGTTCGATCTTAGGGTAACAGACCTCGGTAGGTACCTAGAAGTTTTTCACCTTGTGTATTTGAAACTGTCTCCTATATTAGTTAAAATAAAACCAACGGATTTTTCGTTTCATCTGTAAAATATGGATTTGAATACACATACATAAACAAGAATGAATTGGTCAGATACAGGAAAATTTTTCCGATGGGCTGACTCAGTTTTTAGAAGATTTGGGACGTGCTGGAAGTGAGAGTGAAAGCCAAATGAGATGGTGAGAAGGGGAATAAAAGTGGAAAGTTGTACTGATGTTGCGCATTTTCCCGGTGGTTCACTATAGCTTTCTCTTGAATTTGTTGGAAGGCTGTCATTTTTGGTTTCCTTACGATTTTGTTTTTGTTAGCAGAGTTCCCTCACCAGTTGTAGATTTGCTCGCCTCCATAATTAGCACATTTACACGGTTCATTGGCGGTCTTCTTACATTGGCTAGTGTGATGCTTCTTACCGCACTTGACACATTTAGCTGGCCTGGAGTAGTACACACCTTTTTGTGTGCCCATACTGCTGACAGTACCCCAGCATTATGTTTTTATCGGTGGTTTTGTTTTGATTTTACTGTATAGCGTGGGTGTCATCTCCTCGATAAACTGCTTGTTAAATTGCGTTCTGGTTCGAGTTAGATCTAAAACGAGACAACGATATCAAAACAACATTTTATTATTTTTTACATGCTCAATTTTTCAGCCTAATTTTTACATTCATGACATAGCGCACTACATATCCTGCCAACAACAGGTCATCTTTCATATTGATGATGTACGTATACGTGTAAGGATATGTAGATTATAAACCAAGACTAAGAATGGTTCCTCTTTTGTTTTGTTTGGAAATCGTATGAGTAGCTGAATTTGATCCATACTGACATAGTTTATCTTTAGGACTCTCTGTTTAGAAGCGCTTTGCCTAGGCAGGTATCAAGAAGAAACTTTTCAAATTCCTGCATGGTGATTACACCTCTGACTTATACGGGTGGTAGTTTGGATGTCTTGTTCCTCAGTGCTTGTTGTAGCTTATCCCCTTTTTTGTTGACTCCTTTCCGGTTGAGGTGTTCAGTTCAGTGGAGCTGCGTTTAGTTTTTGTTTTTTTCGGTGCGGGTTTGCTGGCTTCTGTGTATAGAGCCAGTTTTTCTTGTGTCTTTCGTTGGTACTGGAGCTTTCCACTTGACGTTTTTAGCTAACGGATTCGTTTCTTCCTACTGTAAGCCGTAGATTTTCAGCTTGTTGTACTGTGGCTGTGTCCTCTGGAGCTGTAGTATTTATTGTTGTACCTAGTTGTTCGACTGTAGACATTGTGCTGCGTAAATTTTCCTTTCAAAGCGAAAGGCATTATCTAGTAAACTGATATATGCCTTACATATGGTGCCTTACTCAAATTACGTCGGGTTGCCTAACAACGCCACCTACTAATATGTCTCTAACGTTATACAGCTAGTACTGAAGATGACTTCGATCTGGTTGTCCAAACTACGATTGTTAGTTGTTTTTTTTGTTTTTTTTTCTAATATTGCTGTATATTTTTAACCTTAATTTTGACTTAATTACGCAGCGTGTTTTGAAACCCCGTTTCCCAGTTACGTCAATTTTGATACCTAATGATTAAAAAGTGATTTTGATTCCGTTTATTCAATTAAAAATTATAAAAGATAGTAGAAGAGTTCATTTATCGCCAGAACTTTTCAAAGTTGTCTAACTTCAATAGAATTGGAGAAAAATCATCTTCCTTTTAAGGTAGCGTTAATTGGGTACAGTACCTTATGAGACGCACACTCTGCTGCACATTGTAATGCGATTGCAGTTACTAATAGGGTGAACACAGATAAAATAATAATGATACAAATATGTAATAGGATTACTCTTAGTCGGCTTCACCCCGCTGTCACCACCTTCCTGTGTTGCCACGTGTACCAAGTCAAGGAGGCGAGGGATGAAGTAAGGAAGCGCAATGGCTGTGGGTCATTCGAATTCCTGGTTAACCCTGGGTGAGCGTTACCTCGATCAGAAAGGTATCCCATAGTGGTCCTGGCACGACAGTGCGAATTCACGTCAAGGAGATGTGAAATAATGGACCGGGCTAGCCTCAACGCGTCCCCTCTGATCGCTGACGCGATACTTGAAGGATAGTTTCCGGGTCCAGTGGTGCGGTGTCCGAAGAGCCACTTTGGCATGAGTGCATCGCCATACGCTCCACCAAGAGAAGTTCGCCTATGTGCTAATCGTTGATAAACAATTTAAGACGCGCGCTTACTTCGGTATATTCTATCCGGTTCTAATTGAACTTACTGTTATATTACGGGCCTTTGTTCATTTAATTCAAATAGGTACATTAAAACTTACCTACCTATACTATTTTGGAATTTGACTATAGTTTGTCCATTGACTGCGATTTAGCACCACAGGAAAGATGATGGCTAAGTTGATGAACAATATACATATTATGTCAAAATTCGTGACCTTTCAATTCATTAGGCGCCTCAAGATTTGAACTTATTTGTCCTCACCTCTGAACGTATTACTTCAAGATGTATTTTCCCGATTAAATGCTACAGAAAACGTGATAATTCGGCGGTCCTGAATTAAACCTTGAAACTTGATATTAAAGAGAAAAATAATACGTTTGTATACGAGTAGGTATATATGACCGATAAATATGCGTGAAACGTTGTTTTTCAATAAATCCAGTAATTTTTGTTTGCGGCTTGTCACTTGTAACGCAGCCCCCCCCCCTTCCACCAGTTCTCCCATTCTTGATTACTTGAACAGCTTTATAACGAAGTTATACTGTATTGAACGTGATCGTTATCTGTATGGTTAAAAATTAGTGAAGTTTATCATTTCTGGGTTAATTGAGAGCACGAAAGTAATAAATTCAGTATTAAAATGGACGGCACCGCGGATTTGAGATTACGGTGGATTCGACCTGAAAATGTTCCGTTTCCAAACGTGTGGCATCGTTTTGAAACCTCGTCTGCAAATGGCGAACGGACTTACAAAATCAGAATCGAAGATGTCACACCAGACCAGTGGAGCCAAGTTTGGGAATTATTCAGAAAATATTTTTACCCGGACGAGCCAATATGCAAGTAAGTCATGTAAAAATGGAATAAATATGAAGTTACGAAGGTTAATAGTAAGTTATAGAATTTATTCAGTTTGTCAAGAATGTAAATCATAGAAATAGGGGAAGGAGGGCGCATGACTTAGAATTCTATCTGACTTCTCCCGATTATAGGTAGAAAGACTATAAAGTAGAACATTAAGAGAGATTTTCCAGAAGCAAATTTCTCCAATTGTTTTCGTATTATGTTACTGTCGTCTCGTCAAACTAGCGTAAAGTTTGACACGGGCCACACGATTTCCAGGCGGAACCCCCAGCCATAATAACGTAACCAAATCGCCTTTTGCAATATCACACACATCCATTCAGTTTTTCTTGTTCAGAGATCACTAATGTCTATAATATTGTTGTATCTTGCAAGCAATTGTGTGTTTTTTTAAAAATAATTTTGAAGAAAGCTGATTTTGGAAAATCATTTTTCAATTAAAAATTATTTTGTAAGATATAAGAATATTTTATTATTACTTGCTGGCCATTTACTTCGAATTGTGTGGTCAAGGTGTTCGGGTGAACTTTCCTATAAAAGTGATCAGTTTTTGAATTCCGAGGAGGAGAATCACTATAAATATCTAAAACAAAATGTCAGCCTTATTGCAGTGTTAGACAACGATGAGAGTTCTCCGACAGTAATCGGAGGCTTAATGTTGAAAGTCCTTTCAAAAGGAGATCCACCAGCCTTCCAAGAGGTAATTATGCAACTTTCTTGTACATGTACATCTCGTTTTGCATCGATACATATGGTCAAACACCGATGTAATAAATTGTACTCAATATAGTTCCTCATCCTTTGCAATATTTGTAAATGAAACTGCCTTATACGCTAATGTAATATCATGGTTGTAGGTTATTGGAGATCCTGATCGCAGATTCGAGGGACTGTTCGATAAGTTACGGGAGAATGTGGACATCTTCAGACTATTCGAATCGGATTTTTATTTGCAAGACTGTGGAATCGTTGTGCACCCTGAGTTCCGCGGCCTAAACGTATCCACTCATTTATTGTTAGCCATGAACAAACTGTCTGTGGCTTGCGGTATTCCAGGAGGGATATTCTTTTTGAGTAGTATTAAATCCCAAAAAGCAGCAGAACGAGCCGGTTTCAAACTGCTCAGCGAGATCAATTACTGTGACTACGTCGACGAGAAACAGAGAATTATTTTTCCAGTACAAGAAACTAAGTCATTGAAGCTCATGTACATCAAGTTCTGAAATATTTGAAGATTTATAAGAATTGTATGCAAGGTTTACAAAAATAGTCCGAGAAATATTATTAGGTAATTTTAAGAAGTGCGTGTATGCTAATAAAACAAATTATGAGTTATTATTGATGGGAGATCGCCAAATCAGGTCGTCAGTGTCGAATAAGAATCAGTTGTCTTCTGTTTGAAGCATTTTTACTGTGAAAGTAACACTAAGATCTTAAGGATTCTTTCTGGTCACCGACGCGATACTCGGAAGACTTAGATTCCGTGGCTAGGGGTGCGGTGTCTGGGGAGCCACTTCGGCATGCGTGCATCCCCATTTGCTTCACCGAAGAGTAAAACTTTAAGGCGGATACTTTCCGGTGTTTTAAGAAGTTGGGTTCCATATGTACGTCCAAATTGGGAAGTTTGAGTAACCTAGCCATGGTGAATGGGTATACAGATCGTTGTAGTTTTACTTTCGGTACAACTGCAAATCACGTGATCATGATGAGTTCTTTAGCATATGTATTATGTCAATAGTCTATAATCTATTTGTATTACACTTTATTGCAAAAAAATCCCAACTTGCGACCTTGAAAGTCAACTGACATCAACAATTATTGATAACAACTTTTTGTGCTTCTCATGTTATTCTTATAGAGAATCAAGTCCAGAGTAAATTTTGTTTGAAAAGTTTTCTTCTGGGGCGAAAGAAAGCCAGTTCTAGTGCAACAACAACATTTTGGGGACTTTTCAAGGTGTCTATAGGTCATACAAATCATACAAAAGTCGTACAATCGGAATAATTCCTCTCTAAAATACCTACCCAAAATACGTGTATTCAAATACAATCATCAATAATTTTTTTTTTTGGTCATTAAACCTGCAAGAAGTAGTGAAAAAGGATCATACAAAAGTCATACAATTCAAAAATTGGAATCTGGTAGACATCCTGCAGAGACTTGAACATTTCTACCAAAAATTGGCTTTGTATGATTCTTGTCAAAATACTCAGCAATTTTTGAAGAGATATTGAATAAATGAATTTCTGTATTTAATTTTTTTTCAGTTTCGGCGAATTAGAATTAATTAAATTAAGTATTAGACGTAACATTTTACTGAGTAAAATAAAAAGCATTACAAGAGTTGTTAGTACTGACAAGAGTAATACACAACCTATATCTAGTAGGTAATACTGATACCAAGGTAAATGGACCGCTGCGGATTGTAGATGTTGAGCTCCTTTATGTCGTATCACATACTCAGTCCAATAGACAGCGATTTCCATCGGTGATACTGGCCTATCTCTATAAATTAGCGATATTTTCTTTGCATTTTCGGTATATCTGGAAAATACACCCACATTAATTAGTGCATTACCTGCTTATAATATGCATGAATACTACAAAAAATACATTCAATTTGAGTATTAGAGAGGTGCAGTAGCACTTCTGCAAATTTTTGGAGAGAGAAGGTAAACTATGAAAAATGTAAATGTTTGTTATTCAGAAGCCTAAAGTGAATGACAAGGTGCTTAAATACTAAAAGTTCATTCTTAATGAGAGACAGATTCGTCCCAAAATCCTAATATTCCCTCGAGTTGGTCAATGATTTCTCTGAAGTTATGAAAATGTGATAGTTCTTACTTCGTATTATTCAGTACGCTTTTTATTTTCTCTAATATTGTATCCGTCGATATACGATCGTAATTCAGGATTTCGCCTGCACCAGCTTCCTGGATGAATTTCAGGTTTATGAACTGGTCAGCAAAAAATGGTATACCAATCACAGGAACGCCTTCGTAAATTGCTTCACTTGTACTCAGAGAGCCACCGTGAGTTATAAATAACTTCACCTTCGGATGAGCTGAAATAAGAAATAAATAAGGACTCCTATATGCCACTATCTGAATTCTTCAAGTTACCATACTAGCTTAATAGCTGGAACTATAGGTGTCTTTGTGAAATCAGTTACAGACATGTGATTGTAGTATACGGTCCATTTCACTGGCCCCCCTTCATTTCAAATTTTGTGTTTAAAATTGGTTTATTTGTTCGTGGTTTTTTAGTGCTTGTTAGTGCAAGTACATATTAATTTTGTTGGTGTTCAACCCCTTCTATAATTTTTTTTTTTTTTTTTTTTATCTAAGTGAGAGGAGCGAGCTAAATAGTCACCCACATTTCGGAATTGTTCCTCCAAAATTGGTTCATTTGTTAGTGTATCCATAATGCACCGGTCAATTTCGTTAGGGCTCAATCCCTTGTGATGTTCCCAAAAAACCTTAGTCATTTGCGGTAAAGGAGCTAAGCTTCCTCCAAAATAGGTCGTTCCCAAAACAAAAATTATATTTTCACCCAATTTTACATAAGAAAGGTTATGTTCAATTTAAGGAAATTGAAAATTATCCATTTTGCTGCCATTACAATAACGTAGACCTTGGGGAGGGGATATAGAATTTTGGTAATTCGTCTGGTATCACTAATTTTTATGATTGGATAAAGGGTGCAAATTGGTACTGGATTGCTTCTCAGCCCCTGTACCTACTTGTCCCCGAAATCCTTTCCAGATATCTCCCGAACCCCTTGATTGCCCCATTCTCAACACGGTTTTTAATGTTTCATAATATTTTCAAAATCTTTCATTGAATAGTAGGTGTATTCTAAATCATCCAAGCGCAAAAAAAAAGTTCAGACTGCGATAAAACTAGAGTGCTTTTGAGGTACTAAATTCGTTTTTCGATTCTGTTTGCCTCCGACTTAAAATTTGAAGACACCAGTGAGGGGTTAAGAAACAAAAATTGCATTAAATGCAATATGGGTTTCGTTTCTCTGGTTTCTGAAGCCGTGAAATCTTTTTTGACCATTGATTGCTACTATGAAAATTAAGGAATTTATGTGGTGCGAAGTGAAAGCTGAAAAGAAAAATTAATTAGCAGTTTTGAGCTGGCATCGTTTCTTATATCCACGGAGCCCTAGAATCCATCTTTGACATCGCGGTTTCTAGCTGGCAAGAAAATTTAGCGCCCTAGAATAGGAACAGACGCTGGAATTGAGAAAGAATTTAGACGGTAGGATGGGTGTTGTTTCTCAGATTTTCAGGGTCATAATATCCATTTCTAATATTATTTTCAGTTAACATGTAAATAGAGGAATGTAGTTTGGGGCAAGGACTGGAAATGAGAAAGGTTTTATAAGTTGGGATAGGTAGATGTTGTTTCTTAGATTTTCAAAGTCTTAAAATCCATCTGGACATTGATTTTAAGTTACTGTGAAAGCTTATGCATCTGCGCCGAGAAGTGAGAGAGAGAGTGAAAATAGGAAAAGACTGATAGGTTCAAGATGGGTGGATATTAGGTTGTAGATTTTGCGGGTTGCTCAATTCTTGTAATATGCTAGCATTTGAAAAGGTCAAGTTAATCTGACAGGATACTAGTAGTCGATGCTTCCCTTCCCATTACTCGTGATTCACAATTACCTGCGAGTCATTTTCACAGCTGCTATCAAGACTGTGTTGTGCAAAAAAGTTGTATTACATATTAATATACACTACACTTGCACCTTTAATACTAAGAACTAAGCAGCTGAACTTGGCTCAGATATATCACATTTCACGATAGCTGAAAATCAATAACGTTGGAAATGATTTTACGGCCCCGAAAATATGACAAACAGTACCCATGTCAAAACTTATATTTTTCCTCATCTGTAACCCCTGCCAATACTCTTGACCTTCAGTTTTCATGGTAGCTGGAAACCAATGTCTGCGATGGATTCCACGGCTCCGGAACCCTGAAAAACGATAGCAATATTGCATTTCATACAATTCAATCACACGTTGGGGCTCCGAATTTCAAGTTAGGGGCAAACTGATACAAAAAAACGAATTCAGTGACCTTGGAATCCTAACTGATGATGTTTCGATATTATTTTTCGCACATGTACAAATTCGGAAAATAAACATAGGATTTCAAAAATACGACGAGACATAGAAAACGCAATGCGGAAAATTGTGGAATCGAGGGATGAGGAGCTATCGGGAATCTGAGGATGGATAGTTGGTATAGGAATTGGGAAGCGTGCTCGATGCTTACTTGGTCGGAACATGCATTACTGACACCAGCAAAATTATCAAAATTCTACATTTTCTCCTGTGAGACCTGTGTTAGTGTATACCTATAATGAAAGAAAAGTTCATTTTCAACTCCTTTTCTCTGAATGTTATACAAAAAAATTGAACATAACCTTTCTTATAAAAAATTATGCAGGAAACAATTTTTGTTAAAAAAAAAAAAAAAAAATCGGGCCCAATTTCCTACGAAAAAAAAGATGTAACATTCCGATTCTAAGTAGTTTTTTTTCTGACTCATACAAACAATTTTCACCTATAACTTCAGTTTTTTAACAAAAAACGTTTTCAATTTTTCTTATTTGCCCATGCACGTCGTCTTTTTGGTTCTAATTTGTTAGAGTATTCTGTGCACTGACGAAACACTATCAAATGAGACAATTTCAGATGTACAACTCAATACAGGCGAGGCTGCATTGTCTTCGCCCCTCCCACTATAATGGGGTAAATAGTGGAAAGGGAGCGGGCCCTGATAAAACAAGTGCCTTTGCTCAGGTTCACTGATACATGAGACAAAATTCTTGACCTTAAATTAGAAATGAGAAGGGAACTATTATGTCCCTGGCTTTCCATTTTGGAAATATCTTGGTGAGGTATTGAGTCCTAATGAAATTACCTCGCACACACAGGTGCATAAACAAAGCGATATTAAATAAACCTATTTTGGAGATCAAACTTCAAAATGGTGAGCTGCAATCTCGCAGGTTCTCACCTGTTTTTTTGAAAAAAGCAACAGGATTAGGTGAGCATAAACAAAGCACTAACAACTGAGCCTAGTTCAAACAAAAATTAGAAATAGAGGGGAGATGAGACGAAAGTTGTAGTACCCCATGCACACATCATGGATGCATATTTCACAATCTGCTGGTTACCGTCCTACCTAAAACATCTCGTTGGGGCATCCACTTTCTAATCATGATATTCTTCGACTTTTGAGGAAGCTCTTGTGCTTCCCACTTCCACAACACCCGCTGTGGCAGTTGTTTGAAGGCCTCCATAAAAGCGGCTCGTATTCGAGAAGGCATGGATTTAGCTTGCAATAAGGAACCCAAGCAAAAGTAGATGGCGCCTTCGGAAGATTCATTCAGAAATGTGTCAATGTCCTGCAAAAACGATAAGAAAGTCTGTAATGTTAAGCTAATTCTTTTCGTAACTTACAGGGGGAGGAATGGAATTGTTAACGTTACCGTCGGCAATGGAGCTGGATCCTTAATATGAAGACCTCCGACTTCGACTACTGCCGGAACAAGTGGACGCGGCGAATGAGAACTAAAGTGACTAAAGGTCAGTATTAGACTCGCATTCTTTGCTATTTCCTCGACTGATGGTGTTGTTTCTCCTAAATACTGTCGTACCATCTCGTCGGTCCGAGGAACCCATTTCCACGTGTGATAATACAATGATAACCAGTGTAATATTGTATTATGTAATCTCCCTGAAAACGAAGACTCCAGTCCCATGGGATTGTAATTAAATGTGAATTGGGTGTATGAAGGATTACTCGGATTTCCCACTCTATTTGAAGCCCATGGCATCAGCGGCAGTGGGCTGAACTGGATGAAAGGCTTCTGAAGTTTGTGAACGTAGCCTAATAACGCGTCTGTGACGAATATCTCTGTTAGGATCAAATCGTAACTCTCAGTTGTGCCAAGTAGCTTCTGCATTGGCTCGCATCGCAGTAGCTGTTCATGATTATTAACCACGGAGATAATACTTTCGAGTAATCGATACGACGTCAAGTAGATTTCAAGCACTGACTCGAAACTGAATGTTTCTGGGGGAAGACGTACGCAGGTGCTGGTATCGACTTGATGATAATTTGGTACCGGATTTTGTTTCGGAAAAGAAGTCATCACAGTGAGTATGTGCCCCCGATTGGCGAGTTCTTCGAGTAGAGCATTGAACATAATATAATGACTTTTGAGGGGGTATGGAAAAAGAGCCAGTATGCGAGCCGAGTTCGAAAACTGAATGCTAGAAATAAGCAGGAGTGTCACCACTGCGAGGAATGGAATACATGTCCGCATTTTGTATCCGTGTAAGATATGCCTGAAAACTGGAAGACATACTATTTTCAGTTGACTTAAATTTGCATTTCTATGGTGTTACAATTCTTCCTAGTTCATTTCAGAATTACCCCTTCCGGATCCCAGGGAGTGAATAAATTAATACTTTTGCATAAAGCCTAATTTTAGAATCATACAGCCTGCAACTCTTTAATGCTTCTTGTTAATGATATATGGATCTCTGAAAGTGCAGACATTTTTTGACATTTTCATGTCTTTACTTTGGCACACAAACCGGAAACACGTTACGTTTGAGGAGGAACAAAAAGGAATTATTATTTCCATGGAAATTTATTTTTATTCCAGTCATGTTAAATGGGAAAAACCTTTCATTTGGGGAGAAACGAAAAGGAATTATCACTTCCATGGAAATTCATAACGCTCCCCCAACACGCTCACCCCGACACAAAGCCAGTCCATATGATATAGCTCTTTTCCATGAAAATTTATTTTTTCTACCAGCCATGTCCTCATTGATCTTGATCTTTGCTGCGTCCTGCGCGACTACCATTTGCAGCCGTTTTGCTGTTGCGTGTTCACTTCGCTTTTTTTCGGCGGTACGGTCGTTGATAGTCGACATTCTCATGTCGGCGGAATCAGAGGAGCGGAAAGACATGAAAATGCTCTCCTGTGGTTGCTGGCGCGTCTGCAAACTGTTTCTTGTTGCTTGTTTACAGGAACGTACCAATAGTGGGTGGGGGCAACTCTACCCCTTCCACCATAGACATTTTTCACTCAGCAGTTGGGAAACTTTACCATTTCAGTCAGGCAGAGTTGGGAAAATCCCACCAGTCAAAAGGTGTTTTGTTTTTTGTTTTTGCTTTGATACTTGGAAATTGATGTGAGAAGTTTTGGGAAAATCCAACTAGTCGAAGGTTTATTTTTTGCTTTGATACTTAGGAATTAAGTTGAGAAGTTGGGAAAATCCTACAAGTCGAAGGTTTTTTGACATTTTCATGTCTTTACTTTGGCACACAAATGGGAAAAACGATACATTTAGGAGGAACAAAAAGGACTAACGGAAAGGAATCATCATTTCCATGGAAATTTATTTTTATTCCAGCTGTGGGTTTAACATAAACTGGAAAAACGTTACATTTGACGAGTAACAAAAAGGAATTATCATTTCCAGGGAAATTCATAATGCTCCCCCAACACGAAGCCAGTTCATATGATTTAACTCTTTTCCATGGAAATTTATTATTTCTTCCAGTCATGTCCTCATTGATCTTGATCTTTGCTGCGTCCTGCGCGACTACAGTTTGCAGCCGTTTTGCTGCTGCGCAGTCGCTTCGCTTTTTTTTTTTCGGTAGTACGGTCGTTGATCGTCGACATTCTCATGTCGACGGAATCAGAGGAGCGGAAAGACATGAAAATGCTCTTCTGTGGTTGCAGACGCATCTGCAAAAAGTCCAAAATATGCGCGAAAAACGTAAAAATACGCGCTAACGATATGGGTGTCATTTTAAAGAGCGCGAAGAGCTGTACCTTGTTACGTAAAAAAAAATAAATAAATAAATAAATAAAGTAAAAATAAAATCAGTTGGTCAAATCATTTATTTATAAGAAAAATTATTATAAAAAGAAGTGAGTTTTTGTAATAATTTTAGTCGAAACAGATACCACGAATCTGAATGAAGGCGGGCTTTGCGAATTGAATATTTTTTTTACAAAATTGATAGCATGAATCGGCGCTTGGAGCGCTACAGTAAAAAGGCGTAATTTTTTTTCCAGTTCTCTAGAGAAGAATCTAAGAAAGGTGTACTTTTTTCGACTTTTCAAGAAAGGTATCTTTAATATACCGTTTCTAACTCAATACAGACAAATATGCGATTTCATTAAAATCCGCTCCCTGGTTATAATTATTCGGTGATCACAAAACTTGGTGCATGACTTTATTTCGTGGTATATAGCATCCAGCAAGTTCGGATGTTTCCAAAATAAGGTTCACCCTATAACTCATTCGAGGTCTTAGGTATTTCTTAAGAAAAAATATTCTTTATACTTACCTACTCTTCGATTTCAAGTCACGTGCTTTTTATCAGCTGAATAACAGAAATAGGACATAAATTTTCACTGGAGGAGTGAAAAAGGAACACGGCTAATTTCTAATTATAATCCATACTTTTAGTTACCCTCAACTCAGAAGCAAATGTGCGTTACACTACAAAATACTTATTTCAACTAATCTACACGTGTATAGATACCTCAGCTACGTAAGTTGTAAGGTATGAGTGAACTTCTGAGACAAAGACACAATTCGAAGTTGATATTGCTAAATTCAAGAATGACGATTTTTTTGATACCCATGCAATACCTACTCTGGTGTTTCTCATAACAGTACCATGATAAGTAAATACTCCAACATATATCTACTGTTGGACGAGTGGTTCCCCCTGCTGTTTACAATTCCTCTTTTCACCTTAATCATAGCTACTTCTTGAGTAATTATCTTTCGTTATCGTTCGGTCTCTCTGTCTTTCGTCGTATCGATATTACCATGCCTATTATGGATTCACGTTGATATTTGTAGTTTGTCTTACGATCGATTAATACTCGTTCACATTATTTTATTGCACTGCCGTATTTCCTACTTAATCAGTTACCTGATCTCGTCACAGAGTTTTGCACTCTGCAACTCACAACTTTAGACTGGAAAGTCCAACACATAATCTGTAGTTTCAGGTTCAATAAAGGCCCTCTTGTTCTCTTAGAAAAATACTTCTTTTCTTGTATTGTCCTGTCTCTAATAGGAGTGTCGAAAAAGATCATGTTGCGTACTGAAAATTTTGAGCCAATATAAAACAATTTACCTTCCATAGAAAGGTAGATCAAAATGAAAAAAAAAAAAAAATAATAATAATAATAATAATAATAAAAAAATAAAAAAAAAAAGTTCTCCAACTATAGTGTATGTAAGTGTATACCTTGATACAGTTTATTGAAAATGAGTCTAGCGACCTGTCGATCCACTGGAATTGTGTCCATATTGTACGTACTTATTGAGTTTTCTTCTTTTGAGTTCCCTCTCTTATTTATCCATAGATTCTCCAATTTTTACGTGTGAATAAAATCATCATCAAAAATAAGTTTAGCGACCTTTGAAAACTCTGTTATCCATACTGACTAGTATAAACATTTCTGCTTTTCAGCTCTTTACTCTTCTCCTTACTCTCCTCAGATCCCTCAATGTTCATCGTAGAATAAAATCACAATTGAAAGTGAGTGCAGCGACCTTTCAAACTACCTACTGAAGTGGTGCCCGTCTTGAGTTTATTAATTTTTCTACTTTGGAACCCCACTCCCTTCCCCAAAAGCCTCAGTTTACATACTGGGGGAATCACCGTCAAATATGAGTTTTACGACCTTCCAATCAATGAAACTATATGCCTGTGTTTTATTTTATGGTAATTTTGATCCCGCACTCCCTGATTAGGTGCCATAATTCTCCTTCAAATTTGAATTCAGTGTTCCTGGAAACATTCCGTTTATAATACCATGATTTAATTATTCGTGCTATAAAAAAACGGTGGAAATTACGACCCCTACAGGACAAATGCGAGGTCAGTGGGTCACTACCATAGTCGTCCGACATCACCAATCGATATCAACTTTTTGCTCTTCATCTCATGTTAGCAGTGAATAGTTCGTTTCTAAAGTGCATTCGTCCTCTTTGAGAATGTTCTGTACATAAGAGAGAACTGAGTATAAAGGACTATTGAAGCGCGGACATACGAGTACATAGCTGGAAATCTTACGAGCCAAAATGAATGAAACTTTGTATTCATGTACTTACACATTTAGTCTAGCGTTTCCTAAGGACGTGTACAGTGTACTCAGATACATTGCTTAATAGAAAACGCGTTTAAGGTTCTTCTTTCATTACCTTGTGAAACTGGAAATTTTAAAACATGAGGATGCATTTGGATGCATTTGGATTAGGTGCATTTACAGCAACGAGGGCACAGACACATCTGCATTTCTCAACATGTCCGGAAAAGTACTTTGTTCTTCTTAAATTTGTTAAAAATTCGAAAAATTCTAGCGTGAAGGAATTTACTGTGGTCTCCCTGAAAAAATTTCGAGATACGCACCTGAGTTGGATATTAAATTTTTAACCTGTCTAAACAATTTTACATTTCTTGCTAGCTACTTTCACTTTTGAGACAAGGTTTTTATATAATTATAATAATAATAATAATAATTTTTTTTTTGTTTGCCTGTAGATGTTGATTTAGAATTTTTGTACATCTTCACCGCTAGAAGAAACCTAATGATGCTATTAATTTTGTTTCACTCTTCGCTTACCACGTTAGCTAACCCAAAAACCACATTTTGGAGACTTCTCACCCTGGTGGTACTGGAAGCTCTGGTTGGAGGGTTGCGAACTTATTTTCCCACCATCACGACGGTGGCTGGAAAATTTCAGCCCAAAATTGGATTTGTATGATTCTTGCCCGAATTCATTTCTCTGTTGAATGAGGTATGTTTCTGTTTTCACCGTGGAGAGTAAAGACGGCTCTTGTCTTAGATTCGCAAAGGGCAGATAAGAAGGACGAATTGGGGAAAGCCTCTGAAAAACGTCTTTCGAAGTTGGAAAATTCAGTAAAATCGACTCTTAGCTGGCAAAATCAGATCAGCAGTGTTTTTTCACTTGTCTGGAAAAATCTTGTTTTCAGTTGATGAAACTGAGTTGCCATATTCTCCCCCCAAAAAAGATAGCTTTGGTATTTCCATAAAACTTGGAAATTTTGGTCTCGTTCAGAGAAATAACCAGCATTTTTGAAGAAAAATGAATGAACGTCTGTATTTAATTTTCTTTCAGTTTCAAAGAATTAAGAAGAATTAAATTAATTAAAGTAATTATTAGACGTAACAGTTTCTTGAATAAAATAAAAAGTATTATAAGGATTGTTAGTACTGAAACGAGTAACACAAAACCTACATCTAGTAGGTAGTACTGATACAAAGGTAAATGGACCGCTGTGGATTGTAGATGTCGAGCTCCTTTATGTCGTATAACATACTCAGTCCAATAGACAGCAGTTTCCATCGGTGATAACGGCCTGTCTCTATAAATCAGCGATATTTTCTTCATATTTTCGGTATATCTGGAAAATATCAACACATTAATTAGTCAATTAAGTGTACTTATATGTCATATGAATACGTAGTACAAAAAATGTTTTCAATTTGAATAGAGAGGCACGACAGCGCTTCCACAAAATTTAGAAGAGGCGAGCAGAGAGTAAATCACGTAAAATATAAGAGTCTGTTGTACGATAGCGCACGCACAAATTTTTGAAGGAAGAAAAAGAACTTAAATCACGGAAAGTGTAAATACTTTGTTTTTAAAGAGTCCAAAGTGTACGACAAAATTTTTTATAATACTAAAAGTGTATTTGTAATGAGACAATGTTTCGTCTCCAAATCCTTATATTCCCTCTATGAGTTGATCTACTATGTTTTCTCCGTGATTTTAAGAGCAGGATGGTACTTACTTCGGATTGTTCAATACGCTTTTAATTTTCTGTAATACGGTATCCGTCGATATGTCACCATAATGTAGTATTTCACCTGCTCCAGCTTCCTGGATAAATTTCAGATTCACAAACTGGTCACCAAAAAATGGTACACCAATCACTGGAACGCCTTCTTGAATTGCTTCATTCATACCCAGAGAACCACCGTGAGCAATGAATAACTTCACCTTTGGATGAGCTGAAATAAGAAATAAAAAGACTCCTATAATTCAAAACAAATTTTCGCAGCCTTAATTTTTCACGAAGGTTGGTTGAGATGATGCTAATTTCTATCGGATAGTTCCGGAACGGAGCTAGCGGATAGAAAGCGTGCTATCCAGCGAGTGGAGGATAGTTCGCTATTTGCTAGCAGCAAACTATTCGGTAGAAATCTAGCATCGTGTCAGCCTAACTGCTATCTGCTAGCAGCAAACTATCTCATAGAAAACTAGCATCGTGTCAACATGCTCGTAGTTTTAGTACTCGACTGGGCTTCAGCTGTATTTGTATTCTGAATTCAGTTGTAGACATGTGATTGTAGTACACAGTCTCTTTCACCATCCCTTCCCCTTCATTTCAAATTTTATGTGAAAAAGGCTTACCTGTTGCTCTTGGTGCTCGTTAATGCAAGTATCCAGAATCCGGGGTGAATAGGTATATGAATCGAGTACCATAACCAATGTCGATTTGTACCCTACCTAGTTATGGAAGTTGTTACCACCGAAAAAATTACCGAAATTCTACATTTTTCCAGCGACGCTCGTGTTAATGTACAACAGAAAGGGGGTAACATTCAATTGTTTTTCTAAAAGTTCTGCAGTTATCACAAAAAAATCTAACATATCCCTTGGTATGAAAAGTTTAGCAAGTAATAAGTTTTGGTTTAAAAAACTTCTTATCAAATAAAAAGTTATCAATGGGTCTTATTTGCCTCGACTAAGTATACCTGCAAGTCGCTTTTTTGGGGTCGACTTGGTCTGTACTATTATACACCCTAACAAAACACTATCAAATGAAAATTTCTGACATCATACATAATACATATAGGTGGGGCTACCATTTTTCTTGTTCCTCCACACTACAAGCGAGTTAGATTGTGGACAGAGAGTAATCTTAAAAAATATATGAGTAGGGGAGACCGGGTCTAAATGTCACAAGGGTGAAATGTCTGAACGTCTGTATCTTAGTCGGTATTTAACGCTGTCTGGTGATAACTGAAGTAAATTATAGGAAAAAAAAATTCGCCGATGAAATTTTGTTATGAGATCGAAGTGCACTGGAGGACTCTATCATGAGATATCCGTGCTCGAAGTGTTTTACCTGATAACAATTTTAGTCCAGGAAAAATAGACAAAAAAACCTTTACAATTCGGACAAAATTGAGGACAAAGGTTTTCTTCTGCTGAAATGTGCTCCTTGAGGTAGTCTGTACATGCTGCGAAAATTCACCGCCCCAGACCCCGAGCGTGGCTCATGGGGGGGGGACGTCTGGATAATTTCAGTTTTTCTCATTTTTCTCGAAAATTATGCTTCCTAGCGAAAAATGTAAAGACACAAAAATTATTCCTCATAAAATTTCCTGTAATTTGATACCATATGTGACCCCGCAATGATGAACGATTCGAGCTGAAGTAGCTGATAACTTCCGAAAAATACTGTTTTTCCTCTTCCTATAAATTATTACCTGAGTTCCTCACCAAAATGCAGCTGCTCATTCTTCGTCACTATGGTAACTGTTGTTGAAAGCTGGGGCAGAGACTTTCGTGTCGCGCATGTCGCGCTTGCGACCTGTCAGATTTTCTTGCAACATGCTAAGAATTTGTCGGACCTCGGAAAGAAGCTTTTCTTCTCAATTTTTTCAGTTGCAGTGAAATAAAAAGAAAATCATTTTTATGGTTGAACAGCAACACCTATTGCAATGGCCTCTTAGTTTGCATCTTTGGTTCGTTCATCTTGAGTTCGTCACCTTGGTCTCCCCACTCAGTGGACTTGTTCGATAGTTCAGGTTAGACCAAGGGGGCCATTTCTCGGTTCTCCAAAGCAGTATATCCTATAATCGCCTCCTCCAGGGACACCTTCGTGTTTCCGAGGCACTCGGAGTTGTGTAACATTCCAATAGGTGTTGCTGTTCAACCATTTCGCTGCAACTGAAAAAATGGAGAAGAAAAGCTTCTTTCCGAGGGCCGACAAATTCTTGGCATGTTGCAAAAAAATCTGACACGTCACAAACGCGACGTGCGCGACGCGAAACTCTCCGCCACTGCTTCCAACAGCAGTTACCATAGCGGCGAAGAATGAGCAGCTGCATTTTGGAGAGAAACTCAGGTAATAATCTGTAGGAAGAAGAAAAACAGAATTTTTCGGTAGTTATCAGCTTCTTCAGCTCGAAGCGTTCAACTTTGAGGGGTCAAATATGGTATCAAATTACAGGAAATTTTATGAGGAACTGAAATTTTCCAGACGTTTTGTCCCTCCCTCCCCTCCCCACGAGCCACACTTGAGGTCTGGGGGCGGTGAATTTTCCTAGCATGTACAGACTACCTCAAGGAACATATTTCAACAGAAGAACCTTTGTCCCTAATTTTGTCCGAATTGAGGTCCTATTTTTCTTGGACTATTTAGCAAAACACAGTATCAAATGAACTTTTCACGGAGAGCAAAATTCAAAACGGTAAGCAGGTTCTCTCATGGTTTTGGAATTATGTGCAGGCTCAGTTGAGCACAAACAAGGAAGGCAAGAACAATCCTGGTTTAAAAAAATATTGGATAGGGAAGGGTGGGGAAATTATTTTGTAGTACCGCATACACGTTTCATCAGGGATGCATTCACTTACAATAAATTTCCAGGTTACGATACCTAAAATATCTCGCTGAGGCATCCACTTTTTAATCATGATATTCTTCGAATTTCGAGGAAGCTCTTGCGCTTCCCACTTCCACAGCACCCGCTGTGGCAGTTGTTCGAACGCCTCCATAAAAGCGTCTCTTATCCGAGGAGGCATAGATTCTGCTTGCAATAAGGAACCCAAGCAAAAGTAAATGACGCCTTCGGAAGATTCATTCAGAAATATGTCAATGTCCTGGAAAAAACATAACAATAACTTGTGATGTTAAGCTGACTAATTTTTTTGGTGATTGATAGGTTTCTCAGAGGAATGTGTGCATTAACGTTACCGTCGGCAATGGAGCTGGATCCTTAATATGAAGTCCTCCCACTTCGATTACAGCCGGAACATGCTGACGCGGCGAATGAGAACTAAAGTGACTAAAGGTCAGTATTAGACTTGCATTCTTAGCTATGTCCACAACTGATGGTGTTGTGTCTCCTAAATACTGTCGTACCATCTCGTCGGTCCGAGGAACCCATTTCCACGTGTGAAGATACAATGACAACCAGTGTAATATTGTATTGTATAATCTCTCTAAAAACGAAGACTCCATTCCCATGGGATTGTGATTAAGTGTAAATTGCATGTATGAAGGATTACTCGGATTTGCCACTCTATCTGAAGCCCATGGCATCAGCGAAAGTGGGCTAAACTGGATAAAAGGCTTTTGAAGCTTATGGACATACCCCAATAACGCGTCTGTGATGAATACCTCTGTTAGGATTAAATCGTAACTCTCTGTTGTATGAAGTAGCTTCTGCATTGGCTCGCATAGTAGTAGCTGCTCATGACTATTAATTTCGAACATGAAATTTTTGAGTTCATGAAGAGGCGTCAACTTCTTTTCGAGCACTGATTTGAAACTGTATCGTCCGCCAGGAGGAAAAAGTGCACAGGCGCTGGTTTCTATTTGATGATAATTTGGTACCGGATTTGGCTTCGGAAGAGAAGTCACTACAGTGAGTATGTGTCCTCGATTGGCGAGCTCTTCGAGTAAAGCATCAAATACAATAAAATGACTTTTGCGGGGGGTTGGAAAGAGAGCGAGTATGTGAGCCGAGTTCGAAAACTGAAAGCCAAAGGTAAATAGGAGTGTGACAGCTGCGAGAAATGGAATACACGTCTGCATTTTGTATCTGTGTAAGATATGCCTGAAAAATGAAAGACATATATTACCTAGGTATTTTAAGTTGAAGTAAAATTGCGTTTCTAGGGTTACAGTTCATCCTAGTTCACTTCAAAATTACGACTTTCACGAATTCTAGCCACCCCAGGAAGTGAATAATTGAATACTTCCGCATCACACACCTAGTCTAAAGCCTGATTTTGAAATCAGACAGCTTGCAGCGCTTTCTTCCTTTTAAACAACAGATGTAATATGATGCAAAGACCATAAACGATATTACCAACTCGCAATGAAGCTAAAAACACTTCTCTTCTTTTAAAGCCAACGGAATAAAATTCACAGAAAATAGGATGTGCCTAGAGGCCTAGATGCTCAACAACGAAAATGTGTGACTGACGCCACATTGATAGCAAAGCAGCGACTTGCACCTGCCGAAATTCTACTTTTTTGCCCCCTTCTGGAAAAAGTTCTAGCTACGCCCGTGTATCAGGTCCAGTTTGTCCGGTTGATTGAGGGAATGAGATAGAAACATAACGACACGCCTAAATCACGCTTTCTGTATCACCCCGTAGCATAAAAAAATACATTTTGTGGTATTTCTGAATACACAAGCATGCCACCGACATGTATCACTCTCATTTCTTTCCCGGAAATCTTCCAGTCAGAGCAAAAATTATTTTTTTTTAATCAAGATTTTAAATTGGCGACATAGTGAGAGAATGAGAATTAGAATTCGTGTTAAAGCCGAAGAGAGGGGGTTTTTGTACCTATTGTCCAGTAAAAAATGATTAATTTTCTCCTTTCTAACAGTATGCGTTTGGCATACCTATAAAAAAATGCACAAAATGACCCGTACATCAGTATCCAGAGATCATTGGTACGTTATGCTCGTGAAGCATATGAGCCGTTTTAGTCAGTAATTTGTTAACTTCTTTACGAAATGTTTAAATAAATATTTGAACTTAATATTGTATATTCATAAACGAACTATGTTCCCTTCAACAGGTCTTGTGTAAATCCGTATTTTTGTAGTTGAAATGTAAGAATTGCTGCAAATTTGTCAAAAACCAATAATATTTAAGGTTGGCGTTATTCGTAGGTATACTAGGTACCTACGGCGAAAGCGTTATTTGTAGGTATAGTACCATGACACACGATTTATCTTGTCGGTAGAGTACATTATCTTCTTGTGACAAATATTTCAGTATTGCAGTATGACCCACGAATTATAATGCACCTGTAAATTTTTTTGCAACCACCAAGCACCCTGCGGACATATACTGCGAAAACGGGAACACGACATTGCGGCTCCCTTCATTTTGTGTTCTCCGAGACTCTATTCCACCAACGACATTACAAGAGTACCCATACTTCTATCAGGAAGTCAACACCTTCTCTTCAAATATCAAATGACGTCAGAGTAAAAAGGGCACATAAGAGAGCATGTGCCCTTTATAGGGCGACCACGGATTTAGATTCTGCGTTCATTGCTGCATCAGTGAACACTTTCCCCAGTTCTGTAACGTGATTGGTTGGGTTATCTGCGGTTGAAATGCAGAAATGGAGAGAACACTGTTTACTTTATTAGGTAGAATGTGAGTGAAGTGGTGGAAAAATTAAGCAAAAATATTGGTGTTGTAGGGATTCTGAAGTAAGACAGTATTTTCAGCATATTTTATAGGATTTTACAGTTTCTAATTTGATGTAAAATTTGCAATGTCTCTAAAGAAACGGAAGGTGAGAGTCGAGGAATGGAAGCATACAAAGAACAAAGAAGCAGCAAGAGAATGACGCGGTAACGAGTGTTTCTTTCGTACTTTAATATTATAATATAAAAAATATTTTGTTATCCAGTCGGTACATTTCAGTTAGCTGAAGCATGTTTTATCTGACGAACAAGATTGTCGGATCATAAAAGACACTTAACTGCTCACTATATTCTCCTTTGTTTAGGGGAAAAAAGTTACATTCAGATGAAACCATTATCTAAGCGCGCAAGTAGGATGATATTATACTCGGAGCATCAACGAACAGTTTTGCCAACCGCATGCACAAATCGTTCAATACCCTACTGAAACTTCGCATCCAATTTTCACAAAACAACTCTTCGTTTTATGTGCCCTTTTTTTTACTCTGACGTCGTCAAATGAGAACGCTGCTGTTGTAGATAATGCTCATCATCACGGGTGAGATGAGGTTGTACTTCTTACGAGTACTCATGGTTTCTGGCGCGCTTTCATAAGGTGAAGAGGTGAAGACAGGTCTGCATCTACAACAGTAGCATTCTTATTTGATATTTCAACATCAATAACTCACTTTGTTCATGGAGGTTGAAAGTATATCCTACTGCATCCGCAAGTGTTGCGTGAATGTGCACGGAATGAAAAACTTTGAACTTCTTTTACACGAATGACAAAACTGATTTTTACATGTAGGAGGTACGTACGCTTTCTTTGAAACTCCAGTGCTCAGTGCTGATCACGTAATAGTGAGGTTGCACTTGTCTCTGAAGGAGTGATAAAAAATCACTGTAAACCGCTAATCATAATTATTAGAAGTTTGGCTATCCACACCTCGTAAATTCAAGGTGACCTATGCATCCAATGAATCGTCATTGAAATTTCGATGCCGATTTATTTGGTGCTTAACTACATACTTTTTATAGTACCTACTCAGGTTTTATTATAATACGGTGACTAAGAAATTCTGCTTGATTATAATCTTAGACGAATGGTTCCCCACCATTTTTTACAATAATTTCTCTTCCAACCTTATTATCATAGCTACTGTACCAAAAATTATCGCTCGCTATCGCTCTTGCACTCTCTTCCTCTCTCTCGTTATATCGATATAACTGTGGGTTTTAGGGATTCACGTTTGTATTCATATTTTAATTTTATAATCGATTAATACACAAATCTAATTGCACAGCCGTATTTCCTCCTTAAACTGTTACCTGATCCAGACACAAAGGTTTGTACTCCGCAGATGACAGCTTTAGACTGGAAGCCATACCCATAATGTAACTGTAGTTTCAGTTTTAATGGAGGCCCTCTTGGAAGAATACTTCTTTCTTGTAGTTTTCTGTTCCTTATGGGGACGTCGACGAAGAGATCATGTCGCATACCGAAAATTTTAAGCTAATACAACCAATTTCCTTCCGTAGAAACATAATTTAAAATTACAAAATGAAAAAGATTATTAAACCCAGAGAAACTTAAAATAATTCCAGTAGTTCACCGATTAGAATGTCTGTAAGTGTGTATCTAGATATACACGTGCGGATCCACGAGGGGGAGGGGAATTTCCCTCAAATGGTGAATATAGGAGGGAGAAATATTGCAACTTTGCAAACTTTTCAATCTGCCCCCCCCCCCCTAAAAAGTGATCGTCTGGATCCGTGGTTCATACAGTTTATCGAAAATGCGCCCAGCGGCGACCTGTTAATCCACTGAAATGATACCCACATTGTACTTATTGATTTTTCTTCTTTTGAGTTCCCTTCTCTATTTCTCCATAGATACTCCAATCCTTATGTGTGAGTAAATTCAAATTTAGCGACCTCTAAAGCTCTATTATGATACCCAGTATTGTTCATATTGACATTTCTGCTTTTCGCAGCCCCTTACTTCTCTCAGATCTCCCAATCTTCACATTAGAATAAAATCACCATTGAAAATGAGTTCATGGTTTTTTCGAATCACGGAAATGGTATCCATATTGAGTTTATTGATTTTTCCACTCTGGAACTCCACTCCTTTTCCTAAATGCCCCAATTTATAATTTGGGGTGAAATCACCACGAAAATGAGTTTGGCTACCTTCCAAACCAATGAAATCATATTATTTGTATTGTGTTTTATGGTATTTTTGACTCTCACCCCCTGGTTAACGGCCACAATATTCAACTGAGGGTCGACTCTACCGCCAATTTGAATTCACTGATCAAGGAAACACCCTGTGCTAATATAAGCAGTAAAAATTCCGACGTGAATAGAGGCCAGCTGTGGGGCCAGTGAGTAACTACCACAAATCGACCAAAATAAACATACAACTTTCACATGTTGATACGTTCAAGGACTTTATCTACACGAATTTAATTCATTACTTACAGAGTTCATTTACATAATACAATCTAATCTTGGCCTGCACACTATTGGCTTCTGTAGACAAAATTCTGATAAATTTTTCTGACAAAGTGTCCACTCTTATATTTCGGGGTAGAAGAGAATAGTTGTACTATAGAAATTGTAGGTACATTGGTATTGTAGCATTAAACTAGATGGAAATCATTTTTATAAAATAATTTCTCATGGAATAACAAGTGTCGCATTGTGGCCAAGTGGTGACGTGCCCGTTTCGCAATCCTTGTGTCTCGAGTTCGAGTCCCACCAACGCAGAAAAGCTAGTGAAATTCGAAAACCACCTCTCCCTAGCGAACATAGGGCTACAGTATCAATTGGGGTGGAAACATATAGCGCGTTCTGTAACCCTCGCCAGTTCTAACAAACAAGGCATTACAATCGGAGGACTTGTTACCACCAAATCAGAAAGATTGGTACTGTGCGTGTGCACATTGTGGACAGCTTACCTAGAGTCATCATGCGAACTACGGCTGCACACATTCGGCACAGAAAAAGAAAACTATAGTCTGTCCCAAATAAGAATGCCGAAAACAGTTGCGAGTACGATGGCATGCGGGGAAAGGAAAAGGTAGTTATTCACACAACACTAAAAACTGGAGCATAGATACTCTCCAAATTAAATCAAACAGTAATTGCCGTCATTTTCTGTAGATTTTTTTTTTCATACTTCTTTTTCAAGAAATGTAATGCGATCTGACATGCCCAGGCTTGTTGGGAACAAATCGATTTTGAGATCCGCTGCAAAGTGTGAACGGTCTCAACTGTTTTCGGCATGCTTATTTGGGACAGACTATAGCGCAACAAAACGGTGGGGAAAGTAATGGCAACCTATCCCAACTAACCTGTCCAGGAGATCTATTATGAAACTTTTATCACGATATCACAAATCCTTACAGTAGTATCTTGTACAGTAAACCGTATCAAGTTACCACTGTACTGATTTGTGGTATCGTGATAAAAGTTTCATAATAGGTCTCCAGAAGTGTCGCGCCTCAAGAAAACGCGACTGTCAACGTCCAGCATATCGGATACGGCGCCTGAAGAAGAAAGAACAATGTTTAAGAGATTACATTCGGTCTTGAAGGGGCGGTGACGCGCTAGTGTCGCAACTGTTCTGTGTTGGTAAAATGGATCTCTGCAGATGGTGTGTGTGAGAGTAGTGCGTGTAACAGCGCTCCATTTTACCTACATGCAAGTTACAAAAAAATTCTACCAGATGTCAGCCACTATTCTTTCAAGTCCGAATGGACGCAGCACTGATATGAACGTATGCATGTAAAATTGACATTAGGTGGTCATTCCAATAAGCGCAAATAGTCGACTAGGAGCCAAGAGCTTGGGAGAGGGGTTGACAAGTATTAAAAAAATTCTTTCACTCAAATACTGGTAACGTGTTAGTCTTGGAGAGAGGGGCTTCCGTGGATTTGATAATCAGCTTCCCTCCTTCCAAGTTCTTCCTATTTTCGTCTTTAGAAACATCCATGTGGTCAGCCAAGAGCCTTTGTTTTTGTAAATGTGACTGAGTGTGGATGTAAAAGTCCACTTCTTTTCGATCAGTATGTTTGCATGTACTCTAACTGGACTGCCGACTAGACAAAAATTACTATTTCTTTTCAACTCTTACTCCAACATGAATTGAATGCTAGGGTGCAGAAAGGACGTAAAAATGCTTACAGGTTCTTAACTATAGTCTTTTACATTTCCATTTGAATGTAGATGTTGCTGCGTCTTTTCCATTCTCACAAATGGCTCAAGACAGATAAAATGTCAAGAATTCTTCACCTTGTCTCAGAAATTTTTTTGTTAATATAATATGTGACCGTCCATATAATAAAAGGGCACTTTGGTCCAAAACGTAAATTTTACAGGAGACACTTTTGAAGATTCAAACGTGAATCTTGAGAACACGGTAACCTATCGACGCGCACTTTCGCGCTCTCTATCACGTAGTGATGTTAAAGGAGTGGAGATTTGTATCTCCGGAGTTTTATCCGGAGTGCGTTCGCGTTGCAATTTTGTACTTAGTCCGATTTTTGCAAATTATATAGTTTTTTAAATACCCTCGTAAATTTCGTTGAATTTTTTTTTCTGTCGTTTTCGAGTTTATAGTGTTGAAGAGTACCCTTTGACCTACCAAAATCGAACATAATCTCAAAATCGATTTTTTTTTGTACCGAAGTGCCCTTTTAGTATGGACAGTCATATAATATAGTAATGTGAAGGGTTATTTTCAGGCCATCTTCACTACTGTTCTACGTTATTAATGAAAAGGTGAAGAAGGACTATTTTTGTAGATAATCGGGTCTAGAGTAAATTTTCTTTGAAACGTTTTCTTATATCTACAGGTGAAAAAAGTGAGTTCTAACCAGGAAACCGCATTTGGAGGCTTCTTATCCCTATGTTACTGGAAGCTTTTGTCCGAGGTTCGCGGACTTATTCTTCCTCTATCTCGGCGGTGATTTGACTATTTCTGCCAAAAACGACTTTGGGTGCCTATATGCCACCCATCAATCAACTAGGAGAATGCAACAATTTGTTGCCTGTTTATACAGGATGAGAAATTGTTTTTGTTACTATCGGAAGAGTAATTGATAAAGAGAAAAAATGAAAAATGTGTGAGGATACAAGTTGATTTTTACGTATAATTTCGTGTGGTTTGAAAAAAAACAAAAATAGTTGATTGAATATTTTTTATACGCGATTTGAGGAGCGAACCAAGGTAGGTACTAGGCGAGTAATACTGGGTCAGGAATCGTTTTATGATTAGTGCTGTATTTTAGGTGGCCGAGTGGTGGAGTAGTGATAACTTATCAGTGATCTTGTTATCGTCGATACCATATCACGAAAACGACTACCGCTACAATACCGAGTATATACTCGGTATCGGCCGATACTATTCAGTATCGTTTTAAGCGATACGATACCAAATACCACATGATTATATAGGTACTCGTATCGTGCACTGCTCTGGTACACAGTGGCACACATATTTCAATGACAAAGAAAGGAGAACGAAGAATACAAAAATTGGTTGATATGACTTACCGGTTATTGTTTATTAAAATATGCCACGAAAATCTGTAAGAAAAACAACAAAGGTGGAATTTTCGGAGGAGGTGATGAAAAGTGCTGTCGATTTTGTGATTCGAAGAGAAGGTGGTGCCAGAAAGTCACTTTTCCTTCTTCTTCGATTTATCAGGTTACAATATTCGTTAAAATGTAATTTGAAACATATTTCACCCATAAAACTATTGTTATACGTTCATTTTAGCAATTATTTCAGTCAACGTGAATTTAGACTGAAATCATGCAAAGCTGATTCTTAGTAGAAATGTTCATATCCCCAGCCTAATGAAAGAAAAAAAGTCCTTGCCCCTCCGACCCGGAATTCCGGTACCAAAGAGGTGAGAAGCCTCTAAAACCTGGTTTATAGTTTCCGTTCATAACACATTATTTTATATCACCTTTATAAGAAAAAATTTCGAACAAAAGTTACTCTTGACCCGATTCTCTATAAAAGTGGTCCGTTACAGTTCTTTTGTAACTACTGTAGAAACATCGTGAAGAAGGCTTGAATATAGCCCTTTACATTACCATTGGTCTTACAGGCCCAGGTGGAAAGTTTCTGACATTCTGTCTGTTTCAGCTATACTTGTGCGAATAGAAAGGCCGCAATTACCCACTCAGGTTCCCGTACATCGGTATTATAACTAGCATCCACCATTGGAATTTTCTAGCCCCTTACAGCAACCCTTCTCTACACAGAGCACATGTAAGTGTGTGTTTTTTGGTGTTTCATTGATCGGTCGTAAAGAGAATTTCTGAAAGAAACTTATGATCTTTCATCCATTTGTGCTAATGACTTTAACGAGGTACTATCCCGGATATTCCTTAGCACTGAACTAATTTCTGATATCGGTTCGACCATAAATATACAACTCATCGCAGTTTCGCTGCATGAGTTTAACAAAAAGTATGAACAAAGACGACAAAACTTTGGATAGAATGGGTGTACCTCCCAAAATTGGAAAAGGATATGAGATACCCTGAAAAGAACCTGAAAAATGAATTCGGTGACAGCAGAAACCATTTAATCTCTTCTTTTGAAGATAGTTTTTTTTTAAATATCATAATGTTTCCAGCCGCTCCATATTGGGCACTGGACTGTGAGCCCAGAAAAGGCGCACAAATTCTGAGACCTCGGAGCACAGTTAGCACAAATTACGATAAAATTTGCGCCGTTAATTCCAACCCCCTATCTTCATTTGGGGTGGGACAACATTTCCCTGGCCCCCAAACCTTGTATTAAAATGTAGACCCATGGGGCCGGCACAAATTCTGGGACTTTGGAGCACAATTAGCACAAATTACGATAAAATTTATACCGCTAATTCCAACCTCCTACCTCAGTTTGGGGGGGGGGGCGTAGAATACAGCCATTTCAAATCCTTCAAAATATTTGCTGACTTCCTTGGTACTGTACCTAGGACTTTCCTACTGGTCAACTTTATTTCAAGTATTTTAGATCCCAATTTTTTCTCTCTGGTCAGTGTAATCACAACGCCTGCTGACCATGTATTACGCAAAACTACGAGTATGATCAGCAGACACATTATACTCGTTATGTGATGTCTTCAGTCAAGCTGGCAACAGCTGACAGTTAAACCGCCCTTGAGCTGCAGAAAAAATTTATAACGACCCGATTGATAATGTGAGGCCAATTGTGAGTGCATTTGTAAACATCACTCAGTAATCACACTGATGCTGAGTAATCACTTCGCACCCACTATTTTAAAATTATGAGATGCTGAACACTCACAAAAAATGTAAGTGGCCAAAAGTCTCAAAACGGTTGTGGTTTGTGATACATTTTGTGGGTGGCAGCTATTCGTTCCCCACAGAAGCACGCTGAGAATAATCAAAGATTCACTTTGTTCATATGGTTTGAAATTGTATATCCTGTTGCTTCTGCGTGTGTTGTGAATGCCTTATTTTACAGCGTACAACACGAACAATCTTAAACCTGAACTTGAAACGTGTTTGTATGAATGACAAAACTGATATTTTATATGTACCTAAGTACGTTTTCTTTTAACCCAGTACTCTTACGTAGCAATGCCAACTGTTAACAAATCGTCTTAGGTACCTATTTTCAGTACAATGGCAAAACTTGTGATTATGATGAGTTCTTCAGCAGAAGTGTTATGTCAATAGTCTGTAACACTTTTTTATCGAAAAGAAATCGTAAATTACGATCCAAAAAATCGACCCGCACGATAACTAAGTAGTTGTTGTGCTCCTCCTGTTAGCAATGAACAGTTCAATTCTAAGAAGCATTCGTGGTCTTTTAAATGTTCAGTACTTACATGTTGATATTTTCAAGGGCATTGTCTTTATTTCATTACTGACAGAGTTCATTTTTTATATAAATATACCTAGCTAAATCACAGTCGAATCGTAGTCCGTCAACAGTTGGCTTCCTTGGACAAAATTTTGATCGACTATTTCTAGTGAATAATCCACTCTTATATTTTCCTTTAGAAGAGAATAGTTATAGTCTACTAATTTACTTCCTCCTTAACTTTTATTATGTGCATGAATTTCTACAAAGTTCATATCATGAAAATTAGGCCGTTTTCTTCCTTAAAGAATTCTACGAACGAAAAAGGAAAACTTCCAGAGGGCAACATCAGGAAATATTATGCAGTTATAATTAATTTTACTGACAGGCCCAAATTTGTAGCCGTATGCAGTTTATTGTGATTTATGATAAAGACTAGATCGATTCGTGCACATGATGTAGGGTAAAATTTTAAGGAGAATTTGGCCCCGGTCCTCCAGCCCCTGGATGCAATGCCTGTGTTGACTACGTAAGGGAGCATTCATTATCGATATTTAGCCTTACAAATTTAGTCAACAGTTTTCGATTTTTCGACTGTGCTACACATTATTAAATTGTAAATACATTTGGTAGGGTAGTAAAAGAGGTTACATAGTACGCAAATCCTCAGAACATTTTCTGTCGGTGCTCAGTTTAGAAATGAAATCACTGAATTATGTAACGAGCTCGGTATAATTGTTGATAATCTATAAGGCCGTAACTGACAGAGTAGTGCATATAACGTCTAGTCTTTTTAGTCCCGCCCCCACCCCAAAAAAAAGAAGAAGAAGAAGAAATGGAAACAACAACAACAAGAACATGAATTTAGACTGAAATCATGCAAAGCTGATTCTTAGTAGAAATGTTCATATCCCCAGCCTAATGAAAGAAAAAAAGTTCTTGCCCCTCCGACCCGGTATTCCGGTACCAAAGAGGTGAGAGGCCTCCAAAATCTGGTTTATAGTGTTCTTAACACATTTTATTTATCACCTTTATACGAAAAAATTTCGAACAAAATTTACTCTTGACCAGATTCTCTATAAAAGTGGTCCGTTACAGTTCTTTTGTAACTACTGTAGAAACATCGTGAAGAAGGCTTTTGAATATAGCACTTTACATTACCATTGGTCTTACAGGCCAAGGTGGAAAGTTTCTGACATTCTATCTGTTTCAGCTATACTTGTGCGAATAGAAAGGCCGCAAATTATCCACTCAGGTTCCCGTACATCGGTATTATAACTAAAATCCACCATTGGAATTTTCTAGCCCCTTACAGCAACCCTTTTCTACACAGAGCACATGTAAGTTTGTGTTTTTTGGTGTTTCATTGATCGGTCGTAAAGAGAATTTCTGAAAGAAACTTATGATCTTTCCATTTGTGCAAATGACTTTAATAAGGTACCATCCCAAAAATTCCTTAGCACTGAACTAATTTCTGATATCGGTTTGACCATAAATGTACAACTCTTGCTGCACAACAAGGAAAGGGAACGAAAATGGAAGGAACTACAACCTTGATATCAATTTATAAGTCCTTAGAGCTTGCGAATTTGAATTCAGCGTTAATTGGCCAATTTAAAATTGTTGTATTCATAGCAGGGCGGGGCGGGAGCTCAGAGTGGGCGAGAGGGTTTAGATTTGAAAAATACAAAAAGCGCAATACAAGAATAAATTTATTTTGGATTATCATCACACAGCCGGTTGCTCGTCGTTAGTCTTAAAACTGGCATTGTAAACAAACGATGTAAGAAAAAAAACCTATCCTTCGTTATCGGTGGGGGGGGGGGGTACAGAGTATCATTTGTAATTGCAACCCCTTCTTCAACAAACAAACATTTTTCACTTGCGAGACAAGTTAAAGAAAAAATCTTTTTATTTTTGCTTCTCGACCGACACTTAAAATACTTGTACACTCGGGAAAAACAAAACAAACAAAAAAAACCTTTATGATGCTACTAATTTTATTTTGTTCTTCGTTTACCGAACTAACCCGAAAACCATGTTGTAAGGACGTCTCATCCCTGTGGTACTGGAAGCTCTGGGAGGTGGGGACTTATATTTCCTTCATCACAGCGATGACATGAACATAATATAGGGTTGTCGTGATCCCCTTGGCCCAATGAAGAAGCCCCGTTCAAACTCCGTTGGTGGACCTTCTCCCCTCGTAATCTGAAATATCCGTAAATTTTTTCTTTGACTGACTTAACTTGGTATTCCTTCTTTTCGCAGTGTCTATTCTACTTGGCACTTCTGATAGTTTGATTGCAAAGCAATTCTTTGCAACGAATTTTAAATGAAACGTCTCTCGACATTTTAAATATAATTATATATTAAATTTTCCCTATTCACGTAAAATAAACTAACCACAAGTGCCATGAATATCCTAAATGAAAAGAAATAGAAAAACTCCTACTTCAGTGTTTCAGTTTTGGTGGTCAATAGTTTTTTCTATTCCTTTGCTGATTCATGCACTGCAGTACAATAAATAGCATATTTAGTACATGAAGGGGTGGATTCGTCACTTAACGTCGTTTAAGTAATTACTTTCTGTATTCTCAAACATTTCCTATCTCCTCATCTGATCAGGGAAAAAAAAAGAAAGTAGCCACCCTCACCCTAAAACGAATATGAAAAATCTTCTTCACTAAATTGACCTCACTACCACCCTGTAATATCTGTTGAAAATTGGCTTTGTATGATTTTTGTCCAAGTTCATTTCTTTATTGAATGGGATCACTTCTTGTTCCACATCGAAAAGTAGGCTCTTGTCTTTTAAATTCGCAAATAGGCAGACAACAGGAACATATTGCAAGAACCCCGCCCCTCCTCCCGTCAAAAGATATCTGTGAACGTGGAGTATGCTATACACACTCCACGTTCACAGGCACAGCAAAGATATTCCTGCACCCTTGTACAGTATTTTTCCGATTTGCGCCTTCGAAGTGAAATGGCAAAAGTGAGTTTTGATTCTAAGCTACTCATTTTCAAGTTGGAAAATTCAATAAGATCAACTCTGAGCTGGCTAAATCGGGTCCGCAGTGTTTTTTCACTTGTCCATTTCTGAAAAGTTCATCAGTTGGCAAAATCTGATTTTCAGTTGTCGAAATTGAGTTGCCACCTCTTCCGACAAAATGTCGCTTTGGTAGATTCTTGAGAGATAATCGTTCTAATTTTGGAGTCGAAATGCCCAGCAATTTCTGAAGAGAAACTGAATGAATGAAATTATAATATTTAATCTTCTTTCAGTTTCGACGAATTCGGATTAATTAAATTAATTATTAGATGTAACATTTTCTTGACTAAGATATGTATAGAATTGTAAGAGTTATTAGTACTGAAATAAGGTCGATCTACTGGAATTGTGTCCATATTGTACTTACTTATTGAGTTTTCTTCTTTTGAGTTCCCTCTGTTACTTATCCATAGATTCTCCAATTTTTACGTGTGAATAAAATCATCATCAAAAATAAGTTTAGCGACCTTTGAAAACTCTGTTATCCATACTGACTAGTATAAACATTTCTGCTTTTCAGCTCCTTAATCTTCTCCTTACTCTCCTCAGATCCCTCAATGTTCATCGTAGAATAAAATCACCATTGAAAGTGAGTGCAGCGACCTTTCAAACTACCTACTGAAATGGTGCCCGTCTTGATGTTTATTAATTTTTTCACTTTGGAACCCCACTCCCTTCCCCAAAAGCCACAGTTTACAAACTGGGGGAATCACCGTCAAATATGAGTTTTACGACCTTCCAATCAATGAAACTATGCCTGTGTTGTATTTTATGGTATTTTTGATCCCGCCCTGCCTGGATGGGTGCCATAATTCTCCTTCAAATTTCAATTCAGTGTTCGTGGAAACATGCCGTTTATAATACCATGATTTAATTATTCGTGCTATTAAAAAACTGTGGAAATTACGACCCCTACAGGACAAATGCGAGGTCAGTGGGTAACTACCATAGTCGTCCGACATCAACAATCGATATCAACTTTTTGCTCTTCATCTCATGGTAGCAGTGAATAGTTCGTTTCTAAAATGCATTCGTCCTCTTTGAGAATGTTCTAGAAATTCGACTCTTAGCTGGCAAAATCAGATCAGCAGTGTTTTTTCACTTGTCTGGCAAAATCTTGTTTTCAGTTGATGAAACTGAGTTGCCATATTCAACCCCCAAAAAAGATTGCTTTGGTATTTCCATAAAACTTGGAAATTTTGGTCTCGTTCAGAGAAATAACCAGCATTTTTGAAGAAAAATGAATGAACGTCTGTATTTAATTTTCTTTCAGTTTCAAAGAATTAGGAAGAATTAAATTAATTAAAGTAATTATTAGACGTAACAGTTTCTTGAATAAAATAAAAAGTATTATAAGGATTGTTAGTACTGAAACGAGTAAGACAAAACCTACATCTAGTAGGTAGTACTGATACAAAGGTAAATGGACCGCTGTGGATTGTAGATGTCGAGCTCCTTTATGTCGTATAACATACTCAGTCCAATAGACAGCAGTTTCCATCGGTGATAACGGCCTGTCTCTATAAATCAGCGATATTTTCTTCATATTTTCGGTATATCTGGAAAATATCAACACATTAATTAGTCAATTAACTGTACTTATATGTCATATGAATACGTAGTACAAAAAATGTTTTCAATTTGAATAGAGAGGCACGACAGCGCTTCCACAAAATTTAGAAGAAAGCAGAGAGTAAATCATAAAAGTCTGTTGTACGATAGCGCACGAATAAATTTTTGAAGGAAGAAAAAGAACTTGAACCACGAAAAGTGTAAATGCTTTGTTTTTAAAGAGTCCAAAGTGTAGGACAAAATGTTTTATAATACTAAAAGGGTATTCGTAATGAGACAGTGTTTCGTCTCCAAATCCTTATATTCCCTCTATGAGTTGATCTAATATGTTTTCTCCATGATTTTAAGAGCAGGATAGTACTTACTTCGGATTGTTCAATACGGTTTTAATTTTCTGTAATACGGTATCCGTCGATATGTCACCATAATGTAGTATTTCACCTGCTCCAGCTTCCTGGATAAATTTCAGATTCACGAACTGGTCACCAAAAAATGGTACACCAATCACTGGAACGCCTTCGTGAATTGCTTCATTCATACCCAGAGAACCACCGTGAGCAATGAATAACTTCACCTTTGGATGAGCTGAAATAAGAAATAAAAAGACTCCTATAATTCAAAACAAATTTTCGCAGCCTTAATTTTTCACGAAGGTTGGTTGAGATGATGCTTATTTTTATCGGATAGTTCGGGAACGGAGCTAGCGGATAAAAAGCGTGCTATCCAGCGAGTGGAGGATAGTTCGCTATTTGCTAGCAGGAAACTATTCGGTAGAAATCTAGCATCGTGTCAGCCTAACTGCTATCTGCTAGCAGCAAACTATCTCATAGAAAACTAGCATCGTGTCAACATGCTCGTAGTTTTAGTACTCGACTGGGCTTCAGCTGTATTTTTATTCTGAATTCAGTTGTAGACATGTGATTGTAGTACACAGTCTCTTTCACCATCCCTTCCCCTTCATTTCAAATTTTATGTGAAAAAGGGTTACCTGTTGCTCTTGGTGCTCGTTAATGCAAGTTTCCAGAATCCGGGGTGAATAGGTATATGAATCGAGTACCGTAACCAATGTCGATTTGTACCCTACCTAGTTATGGAAATTGTTACCACCGAAAAAATTACCGAAATTCTACATTTTTCCAGCGAGGCTCGTGTTAATGTACAACAGAAAGGGGGTAACATTCAATTGATTTTCTAAAAGTTCTGCAGTTATCACATAAAAAACCTAACATATCACTTGGTACAAAAAGTTCAGCAAGTAATAAGTTTTGGTATAAAAAACTTCTTATCAAATAAAAAGTTATCAATGGGTCTTATTTGCCTCGACTAAGTATACCTGTAAGTCGCTTTTTTGGGGTCGACTTTGTCTGTACTATTATACACCCTAACAAAGCACTATCAATTGAAAATTTCTGACATCATACATAATATAGGTGGGGCTACCATTTTTCTCGTTCCTCCACACTACAAGCGAGTTAGATTGTGGACAGAGACTAATCTTTGAAAAAATATGAGTAGGGGAGACCGGGTCTAAATGTCACAAGGGTGAAATGTCTGAACGTCTGTATCTTAGTCGGTATTTAACGCTGTCTGGTGATAACTGAAGTAAATTATAGTAAAAAATTCGCCGATGAAATTTTGTTATAAGATCGAAGTGCATTGGAGGACTCTATCATGAGATATCCGTGCTCGAAGTGTTTTACCTGATAACAATTTTAGTCCAGGAAAAATAGACAAAAAACCTTTTCAATTCGGACAAAATTGAGGACAAAGGTTTTCTTCTGCTGAAGTGTGCTCCTTGAGGTATTCTGTACATGCTGTGAAAATTCACCGCCCCAGACCCCGAGTGTGGTTGGGGGGGGGGGGGGGTGGAACATCTGGACAATGTCAGTTTTTCTCATTTTTCTCGAAAATTATGCTTCCTAGCGAGAAATGTAAAGACACAAAAATTATTCCTCATAAAATTTCCTGTAATTTGATACCATATTTGACCCCTCAATGTTGAACGCTTCGAGCTGAAGTAGCTGATAACTTCCGAAAAATTCAGTTTTTCCTCACAAATTATTACTTGAGTTTCTCTCCAAAATGCAGCTGCTCATTCTTCATCACTATGGTAACTGTTGTTGGAAGCAGGGCAGAGACTTTCGTGTCGCGCATGTCGCGCTTGTGACCTGTCAGACCGGTCTCCGACCAACGCAACGTACGATATGCGATATGCGATATGCAACATGCAATTTGTGTCGCACGCATGTTTTCAAATGGAAACGCGCACACCAATGCAATATCATATTGCGCAACATCAAATCGCCACGATATACGTTGCGCGCGATATGGAAAACCATATCGCCAGATGGTATGTTGCATGGGACATTCCTAGAATCAATCATTTCTCATGGTTGGGGATGGTTGGTCGTTGTGTCGTGGGTTCAGAAAACTATGATTGGATAGGGCGTTAGTTGGGGAGGAGGTGGTCATGGTGGGGAAGGAAAAAGTCACGATGGAGGAGGGGAATGGTGGTGATAACCAAATTATTTCTGATCGCCAACTTCAAATTGCATCACTTCAGTGTGCGACTTGCATATTGCATGTTGCATGTTGCATATCGCATATCACATATCCTATGTTGCGTTGGTCTGAGACCGGGGTCAGATTTTCTTGCAACATGCCAAGAATTTGTCGGGTCTCGGAAAGAAGCTTTTCTTCTCAATTTCTTCAGTTGCAGTGAAATAAAAAGAAAATCATTTTTATGGTTGAACAGCAACACCTATTGGAATGGCCTCTTAGTTTGCATCTTTGGTTCGTTCATCTTGAGTTCGTCACCTTGGTCTCCCCACTCAGTGGACTTGTTCGATAGTTCAGGGTAGACCAAGGGGGCCATTGCTCGGTTCTCCAAAGCAGTATCCTAGAATCGCCTCCTGCAGAGAATTTTTTGGTAGTTATCAGCTTCTTCAGCTCGAAGTGTTCAACTTTGAGGGGTCAAATATGGTATCAAATTACAGGAAATTTTATGAGGAACTGCAATTTTCCAGACTTTTTGCCCCCCCCCCCGTCACACTTGAGGTCTGGGGGCGGTGAATTTTCCTAGCATGAGACTACCTCAAGGAACATATTTCAGCAGAAGAACCTTTGTCCCTAATTTTGTCCGAATTGAGGTCCTATTTTTCCTGGACTATTTAGCAAAACGCAGTAACAAATGAACTTTTCACGGAGAGCAAAATTCAAAACGGTCAGCAGGTTCTCTCATGGTTTTGGAATTATGTGCAGGATCAGTTAAGCACAAACAAGGAAGGCAAGAACAATCCTAGTTTAAAAAAAGATTGGATAGGGAAGGGTGGGGAAATTATCGTGCAGTACCGCATACACGTTTCATCATGGATGCATTCACTTACAATTTCCAGGTTACAATACCTAAAATATCTCGCTGAGGCATCCACTTTTTAATCATGATATTCTTCGAATTTCGAGGAAGCTCTTGCGCTTCCCACTTCCACAGCACCCGCTGTGGCAGTTGTTCGAACGCCTCCATAAAAGCGTCTCTTATCCGAGGAGGCATAGATTCTGCTTGCAATAAGGAACCCAAGCAAAAGTAAATGACGCCTTTGGAAGATTCATTCAGAAATATGTCAATGTCCTGCCAAAACGATAAGAAAGTCTGTAATGTTAAGCTAATTTTTTTCGTGACTTACAGGGGGAGGAATGGAATAAATTGTTAACGTTACCGTCGGCAATGGAGCTGGATCCTTAATATGAAGACCTCCGACTTCGACTACTGCCGGAACAAGTGGACGCGGCGAATGAGAACTAAAGTGACTAAAGGTGAGTATTAGACTCGCATTCTTTGCTATTTCCTCGACTGATGGTGTTGTTTCTCCGAAATACTGTCGTACCATCTCGTCGGTCCGAGGAACCCAGTTCCACGTGTGATAATACAATGATAACCAGTGTAATATTGTATTGTGTAATCTCTCCGAAAACGAAGACTCCAGTCCCATGGGATTGTAATTAAATGTGAATTGCGTGTATGAAGGATTACTCGGATTTCCCACTCTATTTGAAGCCCATGGCATCAGCGGCAGTGGGCTGAACTGGATGAAAGGCTTCTGAAGTTTGTGAACGTAGCCTAATAACGCGTCTGTGACGAATATCTCTGTTAGGATCAAATCGTAACTCTCAGTTGTGCCAAGTAGCTTCTGCATTGGATCGCATCGCAGTAGCTGTTCATGATTATTAACATCAAAGATAAAACTTTCAAGTAATCGATACGACGTCAAGTAGATTTCAAGCACTGACTCGAAACTGTATCGTTCTGGGGGAAGACGTACGCAGGTGCTGGTATCGACTTGATGATAATTTGGTACCGGATTTTGTTTCGGAAAAGGAGTCATCACAGTGAGTATGTGCCCTCGATTGGCAAGTTCTTCGAGTAGAGCATTGAATATAATAAAATGACTTTTGAGGGGGTATGGAAAGAGAGCCAGTATGCGAGCCGAGTTCGAAAACTGAATGCTAGAAATAAGCAGGAGTGTCACCACTGCGAGGAATGGAATACATGTCCGCATTTTGTATCCGTGTAAGATATGCCTGAAAACTGGAAGACATACTATTTTCAGTTAACTTAAATTTGCATTTTTATGGTGTTACAATTCTTCCTAGTTCATTTCAGAATTACCTCTTCCCGATCCCAGGAAGTGAATAAATTAATACTTTTGCATCACAGTCTATAGAACCTAATTTTAGAATCATGCAGCCTGCAACTCTTTAGTGCTTCTTGTTAATGATATATGGATCTCTGGATGTGCAGACATTTTTTGACATTTTCATGTCTTTACTTTGGCACACAAATGGGAAAAACGATACATTTAGGAGGAACAAAAAGGACTAACGGAAAGGAATCATCATTTCCATGGAACTTTATTTTTATTCCAGCCATGGGTTTAACACAAACAGGAAAAACGTTACATTTGACGAGTAACAAAAAGGAATTATCATTTCCAGGGAAATTCAGAATGCTCCCCAACACGAAGCCCGATCATATGATTTAACTCTTTTTTATGGAAAATTATTATTTCTTCCAGTCATGTCCTCATTGATCTTGATCTTTGCTGCGTCCTGCGGGACTACAGTTTGCAGCCGTTTTGCTGCTGCGCGGTCGTGTCGCCTTTTGTTTTCTCGGTGGTATGGTCGTTGATCGTCGACACTATCAAGTTGGCCGAACCGCGGAGTGGAAAGACATGAAAATGCTCTTCTGTGGTTGCAGACGCGTCTGCAAACTGTTTCTTCTCACTTGTTTACAGTGACGTACTGATAGTTGGGGCAACTCTTCCCCTTCCCCCTAGGTATTTTTCATTCAGCAGTTGGGAAAATTTACCATTTCAGTCAGGTGGAATTGGGAAAATCCCACAAATCAGAAGGTGTTGTTTCTTTTTTTTTTTGCTTTGATACTTGGAAATTGAGTTGAGAAGCTTTGGGAAAATCCAACAAGTTAAAGGTTTTTTGTTGTATTTTGTCATTTTCATGTCGTTACTTTGTCACACAAATGGGGAAAACGTTACATTTGAGGCGGAACAAAAAGGACTATTGAAAAGGGATCATCATTTCCATGGAAATTTATTTTTATTCCAGCCGTGGGTTCAACACAAACCGGGAAAATGTTACTGAGGAGGAACGAGAAGGAATTATCATTTCCAAGGAAATTCGTAATGCTCCCCCAACACGAAACCATTTTTTATGATTTATCGCTTTTCCATGGAAATTTATTTTTCTTCTAGCCATGTCCTCATTGATCTTGATCTTTGCTGCGTCCTGCGCGACTACAGTTTGCAGCCGTTTTGCTGCTGCGCGGTCGTGTCGCCTTTTGTTTTCTCGGTGGTACGGTCGTTGATCGTCGACATTCTCAGGTTGGCCGGACCGAGGAGTGGAAGGACATGAAAATGTTCTCCCGTGGTTGCTTACGTGTTTGCGAACTGTTTTTTGTTTCTTGTTTACAGTGACGTACCGACAGGGGATGGGGACAAGTCTCTCCCTTCCCCCGTAGGAATTTTTTACTCAGCAGTTGGGAAAATTTATCATTTCAGTCAGGCGGAATTGGGAAAATCCCACAAGTCAAAAGGTGTTTTGTCTTTTTATTGCTTTGATATTTGGGAATTTCGAGTTGAGTAAAAAAAAATCCAACGAGTCAAAAGTTTTTTTGTTTTTTTTTTTTGCTTTGATACTTGGGAATTTTGAGTTGAGTCAGTTGGAACTTACACAATTTTTGCCCCCCCCCCGCCCTCCCTTCCCCCAAGAAAAACTCTTTGGTGCGTTCGAGGTTGTTTAAAAAAAATATTTCCAACAGTTAGAATTTCGGAAGGGCGTCTTCCGTCCTGGATTTTAATGTAAGAATATTGTGGTAAACATACTCGCATAGATTCAAAAATCTTTTTCCTTTTTAATTTGCTAAAAAGTGGATGAACCTGCAACACCACAGACAACTCTTGAAAATAATAAATTAAATAAACAAAATGATTTTCAAAAATTGAGTCAAGTAATTTGCCAGTCAATATCAATTGATTAGTAAATCAGACGTCGAACATGTTACATAGTTCTGTGTTTTCTACATTCTTATTAATGTAGTTTCTCAAAAATAATTCTTGGTCCCTTTCTAGATATTTTTCACAATTTTCGTCGATACGTGGAACAATTGGGAATTATTTTGTGCAAAACTGACATATCTGGCTATGTCTATCATTTCACCATTTAATTTTTTTTCTTTATCTAACCCATAACCCGTTTGTAAATTACCTTCACCCCTCTGGGATGTAAAAGGTTATAATCAGAGAGCGGATTTCTATGTGCTAAAAACAGATGAAATATGCGCCGCATATATGTATATGCATCAAAAAAGTCCAAAATATGCGCTAACGATATGGTTGTCATTTTAAAGAGCGTGAAGAGCTGTACCTTGTTACGTACAAAAAAATAAATAAGTAAATAAATAAAGTAAAAATAAAATCAGTTGGCCAAATCATTTATTTATAAAAAAAATTATTATAAAATGATGTGAGTTTTTGTAATAATTTTAGTCGAAACAGATACCACGAATCCGAATGAAGGCGGGCTTTGCGAATTGAATATTTTTACAAAATTGATAGCATGAATCGGCGCTTGGAGCGCTACAGTAAAAAGGCGTAATTTTTTCCCAGTGCTCTAGGGAAGAATCTAAGAAATGTGTACTTTTTTCGACTTTTCAAGAAAGGTATCGTTAATATACAGTTTCCAACTCAATACAGACAAATATGCGATTTCATTAAAATCCGCTCCCTGGTTATAAATTATTCGGTGATCACAAAACTTGGTGCATGACTTTATTTCGTGGTATATAGCATCCAGCAAGTTCGGATGTTTCCAAAATAAGGTTCACCCTATAACTCATTCGAGTTCTTAAATATTTCTTAAGAAAAAATATTCTTTATACTTACCTACTCTTCGATTTCAAGTCACGTGCTTTTTATCAGCTGAATAACAGAAATAGGACGTAAATTTTCACTGGAGGAGTGAAAAAAGAACACGGCTAATTTCTAATTATAATCCATACTTTTAGTTACCCTCAACTCAGAAGCCAATTTGCGTTACACTACAAAATACTTATTTCAACTAAAATACACTGTGTATAGATACCTCAGCTACGTAAGTTGTAAGGTATGAGTGAACTTCTGAGACAAAGACGAAGGAGTGAAAAAATAAATCACTGTAAACCGCTAATCATAATTATTAGAATTTTGGCTATCCACGTCTCAGATTCAAATATTATGCGTTACACTACATTGGAAAATTCAAGGTGACCTATGCATCCAATGAATCGTCATTGAAATTTCGATGCCGATTTATTTGGTGTCTAACTACATGTCTACTCAGGTTTTATCATGATACCGTGATTAAGAAATTCTGATTGATTATAATCATAGACGAATGGTTCCCCACCATTTTTTACAATAATTCCTCTTCCAACCTTATTCTCATAGCTACTTGTACGAAAAATTATCGCTCGCTATCGCTCTTGCACTCTCTTCCTCTATCTCGTTATATCGATATAACTGTGGGTTTTATGGATTCACGTTTGTATTCATAATTTTAATTTTATAATCGATTAATACACATATCTAATTGCACGGCCGTATTTCCTCCTTAAACTGTTACCTGATCCAGACACAAAGGTTTGTACTCCGCAGTTGACAGCTTTAGACTGGAAGCCATACCCATAATGTAACTGTAGTTTCAGTTTTAATGGAGGCCCTCTTGGAAGAATACTTCTTTCTTGTAGTTTTCTGTTCCTTATGGGGACGTCGACGAAGAGATCATGTCGCATACCGAAAATTTTAAGCCAATACAACCAATTTCCTTCCGCAGAAACATAATTTAAAATTACAAAAAGAAAAAGATTATTAAACCCAGAGAAACTTAAAATAATTCCAGTATTTCACCGATTAGAATGTCTGTAAGTGTGTATCTAGATATACACGTGCGGATCCACGAGGAGGAGGGGAATTTCCCTCAAATGGTGAATATAGGATGGAGAAATATTGCAACTTTGCAAACTTTTCAATCTGCCCCCCCCCCTGAAAAGTGATCGTCTGGATCCGCGGTTGATACAGTTTATCGAAAATGCGCCCAGCGGCGACCTGTCAATCCACTGAAATGATACCCACATTGTACTTATTGATTTTTCTTCTTTTGAGTTCCCTTCTCTATTTCTCCATAGATACTCCAATCCTTACATGTGAGTAAATTCAAATTTAGCGACCTCTAAAGCTCTATTATGATACCCAGTATTGTTCATATTGACATTTCTGCTTTTCGCAGCCCCTTACTTCTCTCAGATCTCCCAATCTTCTCATATTAGAATAAAATCACCATTGAAAATGAGTTCATGGTTTTTTCAAATTGAGTTTATTGATTTTTCCACTCTGGAACTCCACTCCTTTTCCTAAATGCCCCAATTTATAATTTGGAGTGAAATCACCACGAAAACGAGTTTGGCTACCTTCCAAACCAATGAAACCATATTATTTGTATTGTGTTTTATGGTATTTTTGACTCTCACCCCCTGGTTAACTGCCACAATATTCAACTGAGGGTCGGTCCTACCGCCAATTTGAATTCACTGATCAAGGAAACACCCTGTGCTAATATAAGCTGTAAAAATCCCGACGTGAATAGAGGCCAGCTATGGGGCCAGTGAGTAACTACCACAAATCGACCAAAATGAACATACAACTTTCACATGTTGATACGTTCAAGGACTTTATTTGGCACATATCTACACGAATTTAATTCATTACTTACAGAGTTCATTTACATAATACAATCTAATCTTGGCCTGCACACTATTGGCTTCTGTAGACAAAATTCTGATAAATCTTGTCTGACAAAGTGTCCACTCTTATATTTCGGGTTAGAAGAGAATAGTTGTACTGAAGAAATTGTAAGTACATTGGTATTGTAGCATTAAACGAGATGGAAATCATTTTTATAAAATAATTTCTCATGGAATAACAAGTGTCGCAGTGTGGCCAAGTGGTAATCCTTGTGTCTCGAGTTCGAGTCCCACCAACGCAGAAAAGCTAGTGATATTCGAATACCCCCTCTCCCTAACGAACATAGGGCTACAGTATCAATTAGGGTGGAAACATATAGCGCGTTCTGTAACCCTCGCCAGTTCTAACAAACAAGGCATTACAATCGGAGGACTTGTTACCACCAAATCAGAAAGATTGGTACGGTGCGTGTGTACATCGTGGACAGCTTACCTAGAGTCGGCATGCGAACTGCGGCTGCACACATTCGGCACAGAAAAAGAAAACTATAGTCTGTCCCAAATAAGAATGCCGAAAACCGTTGTGAGTACGATGGCATGTGGGGAAAGGAAAAGGTAGTTATTCACACAACACTACAAACTGGAGCATAGATACTCTCCAAATTAAACCAAACAGTAATTGCCGTCATTTTCTGTAGATTTTTTTTCATACTTCTTTTTCAAGAAATGTAATGCGATCTGACATGCCCACGCTTGTTGCGAACAAATCGATTTTGAGATCCGCTGCAAAGTGTGAACGGTCTCAACTGTTTTCGGCATTCTTATTTGGGACAGACTATAGCGCAACAAAACGGTGGGGAAAGTAATGGCAACCTATCCCAACTAACCTGTCCAGGAGATCTATTATGAAACTTTTATCACGATATCACAAATCCTTACAGTAGTATCTTGTACAGTAAACCGTATCAAGTTACCACTGTACCGATTTGTGGTATCGTGATAAAAGTTTCATAATAGGTCTCCAGAAGAGTCGCGCTTCAAGAAAACGCGACTGTCAATGTCCGGCATATCGGATAGGGCGCCTGAAGAAGAAAGAAGAACAATGTTTAAGAGATTACATTCGGACTTAAAGGGGCGGTGACGCGCTAGTGTCGCAACTGTTCTATGTTGGTAAAATGGATCTCTGCAGACAGTGTGTGTTAGAGTAGTGCGTGTACCAGCGCTCCATTGTACCTACATGCAAGTTACAAAAAAATTCTACCAGATGTCAGCCACTATTCTTTCAAGTCCGAATGGACGCAGCACTGATATGAACGTACGCATGTAAAATTGACATTAGGTGGTCATTCCTATAAGAGCAAATAGTCGACTAGGACCCAAGAGCTTGGAGGAGGGGCTGACAAGTATTAAAAAAATTATTTCACTCGAATACTGGTAATTTGTTAGTCTTGGGGAGAGGGGCTTCCGTGGATTTGATAATCAGCTTCCCTCCTTCCAAGTTCTTCCTATTTTCGTTTTTGGAAACATCCATGTGGTCAGCCGAGAGCTTTGGTTTTTATAAAGGTGACTGAGTGTGGATATAAAAGTCCACTTCTTTTCAATCAGTATGTTTACATGTACTCTAACTAGACTGCTGACTAGACAGCCGACTAGACAAAAATTACAATTTCTTTTCTACTCTTACTTCAACATGAATTGAATGGCTAGGTTGCAGAAAGGACGTAAAAAATGTTTACGGGTGCTTAACTATAGTCTTTTACATTTACATTTGAATGTAGATGTTGCTGCACCCTCTCCATTCTCACAAATGGCTCAAGACAGATAAAATGTCAAGAATTCTTCACCTTGTCTCAGAAATTTTTTTGTTAATATAATATGTGACCGTCCATAATAAAAGGGCACTTCGGTCCAAAACGTAAATTTTACAGGAGACACTTTTGAAGATTCAAACGTGAATCTTGAGAACATGGTAACCTATCGACGCGCAATTTCGCGCTCTCTATCATGTAGTGATGTTAAAGGAGTGGAGATTTGTATCTCCGGAGTGCGTTCGCGTTGCAATTTTGTGCTTAGTCCGATTTTTGCAAATTATATAGTTTTTTATACACCCTCGTAAATTTCGTTGAATTTTTTTTTGGTTGTTTTCGAGTTTACAGTGTTGAAGAGTACCCTTTGACTTACCAAAATCGAACATAATCTCAAAATTGATTTTTTTTTGTACCCAAGTGCCCTTTTAGTATGGACGGTCACATAATATAGTAATGTGAAGGGTTATTTTTAAGCCATCTTCACTACTGTTCTAGGGTATTAACGAAAAGGTGAAGAAGGACTATTTTTATAGATAATCGGGTCCAGAGTAAATTCTCTTTGAAACGTTTTTTTATACCTACAGGTGAAAATAGTGAGTTCTAACCAGGAAACCGCATTTGGAGGCTTCTTATCCCTATGGTACTGGAAGCTTTTGTCGGAGGTTCGCGGACTTATTCTTCCTCTATCTCGGCGGTGATATGACTATTTCTGCCAAAAACGACTTTGGGTGCCTATATGCCACCCATCAATCATTTAGGAGAATGCAACAATTTGTTGGCTGTTTATACCGGATGAGAAATTGTTATTGTTATTATCGGAAGAGTAATTGATAAAGAGAAAAAATGAAAAATGTTTGAGGATACGGGTTAATTTTACGTATGATTTCCTATGGTTTGAGAAAAGAAAATAGTTGATTGAAATTTTTTAATAGGCGATTTGACGAGCGAACCAAGGTAGGTACTAGGTACACAGCAGAGCAGTGCATGATACCGATACCGAGTAATACTAGGTCAGGAATCGTTTTATGATTAGTGCTGTATTTTAGGTGGTGGAGTGGTGGAGTAGTGATGCCTTATCAGTGATCCTGTTATCGTCGATACCATATCACAAAAACGACTACCACTACAATGCCGAGTATAGTATCGGCCGATACTATTCGGTATCGTTTTAAGCCATAGGATACGGAATACCACATGAGTATTATACTCGTATCGTGCACTGCTCTGGTACGCAGTGACACACATATATCAATGACAAAGTAAGGAGTAGGATGAATACAAAAATTGGTTGATATGACTTACCGGTTATTGTTTATTAAAATATGCCACGAAAATCTGTAAGAAAAACAACAAAGGGGAATTCTCGGAGGAGGTGATAAAAAGTGCTGTCGGTTTTGTGATTCGAAGAGAAGGTGGTGCCAGAAAGTCACTTTTCCTTCTTCTTCGAATTATCAGGTTACAATATTCGTTAAAATGTAATTTGAAACATATTTCACCCATAAAAACTATTGTTATACGTATTTACAACTCTTGCTGTACAACAAGGAAAGGGAACGAAAATGGAGGGAACTACAATCTTGATATCATTTTATAAGTCCTTAGAGCTTGCGAATTTGAATTCAGCATTAATTGGCCGATTTAAAATTGTTGTATTTATAGCAGGGCGGGGCGGGAGCTCAGAGTGGGCGAGGGTTCAGATTTGAAAAATCCAAAAGCGCAATACAAGAATAAATTTATATTGGATTATCATCACACAGCCGTTTGCTCGTCGTTAGTCTTAACACTGGCATCGTAAACAAACGATGTAAGAAAATAAACCGATTCTTCGTTAGCGGTGGGGGGGGGGGGAGATACAGAGTATCATTTGTAATTGCAACCCCCTCCCTGAACAAACAAACATTCCTCACTTGCGAGACAAGCTAGAAAAAAAATCTTTTTATTTTTGCTTCTCGACCGACACTTAAAATACTTGTACACTCGGGAAAAACTAAACAAAACAAAAAAAACCTTTATGAGGCTACTAATTTTATTTTGTTCTTCGTTTACCGAACTAACCTGAAAACCATGTTGTAAAGACGTCTCATCCCTGTGGTACTGGAAGCTCTGGGAGGTGGGGACTTATATTTCCTTCATCACAGCGATGACTTGAACATAATACAGGGGTGTCGTGATCCCCTTGGCCCAATGAAGAAGCCCCCTTCAAACTCCGTTGGTTGACCCCCCCCCTCGTAATCTGAAATATCAGTAAATTTTTTCTTTAACTGACTTAACTTTGTATTCCTTCTTTTCGCAGTGTCTATTCCACTTGGCACTTCTGATAGTTTGATTGCAAAGCAATTATTTGCAACGAATTTTAAGTGAAACGTTTCTCGACATTTTAAAAATAATTATGCATTAAATTTTTCCTATTCTCGTGAAATAAACTAGCCGCAAGTGTTATGAAAATTCTAAATGAAAAGAAATAGAAAAACTCCAACGTCAATGTTTCAGCTTTGGTGACCAATAATTTTTTCTATTCCTTTGCTGATTATGCACTGCAGTACAGAGGGGTGGATTCGTCACTTAACGTCGTGTAAGTAATTACTTTCTGTATTCTGAATAATAAAAAGGTACTACAAACATTTCCTATCTCCTCATCTGATCAGGAAAAAAAAAGAAAGAAATTACCCACCCCCACCCTAAAACGAATATGAAAAATCTTCTTCACTAAATTGACCTCACTACCACCCTGTAATATCTGCTGAAAATTGGCTTTGTATGATTTTTGTCCAAGTTCATTTCTTTATTGAATGGGATCACTTCTTGTTCCACATCGAAAAGTAGGCTCTTGTCTTTTAAATTCGCAAATAGGCAGACAACAGGAACATATTGCAAGAACCCCGCCCCTCCTCCCGTCAAAAGATATCTGTGAACGTGGAGTATGCTATACACACTCCACGTTCACAGGCACAGCAAAGATATTCCTGCACCCTTGTACACTATTTTTCCGATTTGCGCCCTCGAAGTGAAATGGCAAAAGTGAGTTTTGATTCTAAGCTACTCATTTTCAAGTTGGAAAATTCAATAAGATCAACTCTGAGCTGGCTAAATCGGGTCCGCAGTGTTTTTTCACTTGTCCATTTCTGAAATGTTCATCAGTTGGCAAAATCTGATTTTCAGTTGTCAAAATTGAGTTTCCACCTCTTCCGACAAAATGTCGCTTTGGTAGATTCTTGCGAAAAAATCGTTCTAATTTTGGAGTAGAATTGCCCAACCATTTCTGAAGAGAAACTGAATGAATGAAATTATAATATTTAATTTTCTTTCAGTTTCGATGAATTCGGATTAATTAAATTAATTATTAGATGTAACATTTTCTTGACTAAGATATATAGTATTGTAAGAGTTATTAGTACTGAAATAAGTAACACACAGCCTACATCTAGCAGGTAATACTGATACCAAGGTAGATGAACAGCTGTGGATTGTAGATGTCGAGCTCCTTTATGTCGTATAACGTACTCAGTCCAATAGACAGCAGTTTCCATCGGTGATAACGGCCTGTCTCTATAAATCAGCGATATCTTCTTCATATTTTCGGTATATCTGGAAAATATCAACACATTAATTAGTCAATTAAGTGTACTTATATGTCATATGAATACGTAGTACAAAAAATGTTTTCAATTTGAATAGAGAGGCACGACAGCGCTTCCATAAAATTTAGAAGAGACGAGCAGAGAGTAAATCACGTAAAATGTAAGAGTCTGTTGTACGATAGCGCAGGCACAAATGTTTGAAGGAAGAAAAAGAACTTAAATCACGGAAAGTGTAAATGCTTTGTTTTTAAAGAGTCCAAAGTGTACGACAAAATTTTTTATAATACTAAAAGTGTATTCGTAATGCGAAAATGTTTCGTCTCCAAATCCTTATATTCCCTGTATGAGTTGATCTAATATGTTTTCTCCGTGATTTTAAGAGCAGGATGGTACTTACTTCGGATTGTTCAATACGCTTTTAATTTTCTGTAATATGGTATCCGTCGATATGTCACCATAATGTAGTATTTCACCTGCTCCAGCTTCCTGGATAAATTTCAGATTCACGAACTGGTCACCAAAAAATGGTACACCAATCACTGGAACGCCTTCGTGAATTGCTTCATTCATACCCAGAGAACCACCATGAGCAATGAATAACTTCACCTTTGGATGAGCTGAAATAAGAAATAAAAAGACTCCTATAATTCAAAACAAATTTTCGCAGCCTTAATTTTTCACGAAGGTTGGTTGAGATGATGCTAATTTCTATCGGATAGTTCGGGAACGGAGCTAGCGGATAGAAAGCGTGCTACCCAGCGAGTGGTGGATAGTTCGCTATTTGCTAGCAGCAAACTATTCCATAGAAATCTAGCATCGTGTCAACATGCTCGTAGTTTTGGTACTCGACCGGGCTTCAGCTGTATTTGTATTCTGAATTCAGTTGTAGACATGTGATTGTAGTACACGGTCTCTTGCACCACCCCTTCCCCTTCATTTCAAATTTTATGTTAAAAAGGCTTACCTGTTGCTCTTGGTGCTCGTTAATGCAAGTATCCAGAATCCGGGGTGAATAGGTATATGAATCGAGTACCGTAACCAATGTCGATTTGTACCCTACCTAGTTATGGAAATTGTTACCACCGGAAAAATGACCGAAATTCTACATTTTTCCAGCGAGGCTCGTGTTAATGTACAACAGAAAGGGGGTAACATTCAATTGTATTTCTAAAAGTTCTGCAGTTATCACAAAGAAATCTAACATATCGCTTGGTACAAAAAGTTTAGCAAGTAATAAGTTTTGGTTTAAAAAACTTCTTATCAAATAAAAAGTTATCAATGGGTCTTATTTTCCTCGACTAAGTATTAGTACCTGCAAGTCGCTTTTTTGGGGTCGACTTTGTCTGTACTATTATACACCCTAACAAAGCACTATCAAATGAAAATTTCTGACATCATACATAATATAGTTGGGGCTTCCATTTTTCTCGTTCCTCCACACTACAAGCGAGTTAGATTGTGGACAGAGAGTAATCATTGAAAAAATATGAGTAGGGGTGACCGGGTCTAAATGTCACAAGGGTGAAATGTCTGAACGTCTGTATCTTAGTCGGTATTTAACGCGGTCTGGTGATGACTGAAGTAAATTATAGTAAAAAATTCGCCGATGAAATTTTGTTATGAGATCGAAGTGCATTGGAGGACTCTATCATGAGATATCCGTGCTTGAAGTGTTTTACCTGATAACAATTTTAGTCCAGGAAAAATAGACAAAAAACCTTTTCAATTCAGACAAAATTGAGGACAAAGGTTTTCCTCTGCTGAAATGTGCTCCTTGAGGTAGTCTGTACATACTGTGCAAATTCACCGCCCCAGACCTCGAGCGTGGCTCGTGGGGGGGGGGCGGAACGTCTGAACAATTTCAGTTTTTCTCATTTTTCTCGAAAATTATGCTTCCTAGCGAAAAATGTAAAGACACAAAAATTATTCCTCATAAAATTTCCTGTAATTTGATACCATATTTGACCCCTCAATGTTGAACGCTTCGAGCTGAAGTAGCTGATACCTTCCGAAAAATTCAGTTTTTCCTCTTCCTACAAATTATTACCTGAGTTTCCCTCCAAAATGCAGCTGCTCATTCTTCGTCACTATGGTAACTGTTGTTGGAAGCAGGGCAGAGACTTTCGTGTCGCGCATGTCGCGCTTGCGACCTGTCAGATTTTCTTGCAACATGCCAAGAATTTGTCGGACCTCGGAAAGAAGCTTTTCTTCTCAATTTTTTCAGTTGCAGTGAAATAAAAAGAAAATCACTTTCATGGTTGAACAGCAACACCTATTGGAATGTTACACAACTCCGAGTGCCTCGGAAACCCGAAGGTGTCCCTGCAGGAGGCGATTCTAGGATACTGCTTTGGAGAACCGAGCCATGGCCCCCTTGGTCTACCCTGAACTATCGAACAAGTCCACTGAGTGGGGAGACCAAGGTGACGAACTCAAGATGAACGAACCAAAGATGCAAACTAAGAGGCCATTTTTGTCCATAATTTGTCCAAGATGAACCTGCTGTGTTAGTTCACGAGATCAAAGCTAGAGGAGCTTGAGGGAGCCAGGTACTAAAGAAAAGAGAGTCGCAACTTGCATTAGCCCAAGTAATTAACCAAAACAAATCAATCACTCACTTCAATTTCCACGACGTTCCATGTTCATATTGAGATTGGACATCGTGTTTGCGGTGGATTTTTAAATTTAAATTAAAATTTTAAAATCGAATAAACTACGCCTGTTGGATTTTTTAAAACTGGATAAAAATTAAAATTAAGAAATCGGTAAAATAAAAATCAAAAAAAAATGAGGAAGAAATCGAAAGTCCGTCTTACAAAAAAATCACTGGTAGTCACCTGATAAAGCCGCGCGATAAATGAAATGAATTTCTAGCACGGCAACAGGTTGCAGAAGAGTCTTTCTAAAGTTAAAGACGACATTTAGCCGGTAGGGGGCGTGTTAGGTTCATTCATCTTGAGTTCGTCACCTTGGTCTCCCCGCTTAGTGGACTTGTTCGACAGTTCAGGGTATACCAAGGGTATTGTAGGGGGCTATGGCTTGGTTTTCCGAAGCAGTGTCCTAGAATCGCCTCCTTCAGGGACACACCTCCGTGTTTCCGAAGCACTCGGAGTTGTGTAACATTCCAATAGGTGTCGCTGTTCAATCATCAAAGCGATTTTCTTTTCATTTCATTGGGATTGAAAAAATTGAGAAGAAAATCTTTTTTCCGAGGTCCGACAAATTCTTGGCATGTTGCAAAAAAATCTGACATGGTCACAAGCGCGGCATGCGCGACATGAAACTCTCCGCCACTGCTTCCAACAACAGTTACCATAGCGGCGAATAATGAGCAGCTGCATTTTGGAGAAAAACTCAGGTAATAATCTGTAGGAAGAGGAAAAACGGAATTTTTCGGTAGTTATCAGCTTCTTCAGTTCGAAGCGTATATGGTATCAAATTACAGGAAATTTTATGCCGAACTGAAATTTTCCAGACGTTTAACCCCCCCCCCCCCCACCCCCGACCCCGAGCCACGCTCGGGGTCGGGGGGCGGTGAATTTTCACAGCATGTACAGACTACCTCAAGGAACACATTTCAGCAGAAGAACCTTTGTCCCTAATTTTGTCCGAATTGAGGTCCTATTTTTCCTGGACTATTTAGCAAAACGCAGTAACAAATGAACTTATCACGGAAAGCAAAATTCAAAGCGGTAAGCAGGTTCTCTCGTAGTTTTGGAATTATGTGCAGGATCAGTTGAGCACAAACAAGGCAAGAACAATCCTAGTTTTAAAAAAATTGGATAGGGAAGGGTGGGGAAATTAACTTGTAGTACCGCATGCACGTGTCATCAGGAATGCATTCACTTACAATTTCCAGGTTACGATACCTAAAATATCTCGCTGAGGCATCCACTTTTTAATCATGATATTCTTCGAATTTCGAGGAAGCTCTTGCGCTTCCCACTTCCACAGCACCCGCTGTGGCAGTTGTTCGAACGCCTCCATAAAAGCGTCTCTTATCCGAGGGGACATAGATTCTGCTTGCAATAAGGAACCCAAGCAAAAGTAAATGACGCCTTTGGAAGATTCATTCAGAAATATGTCAATGTCCTGAAAAAAACATAACAATAACTTGTGATGTTAAGCTGACTAATTTTTTTGGTGATTGATAGGTTTCTCAGAGGAATGGGTGTATTAACGTTACCGTCGGCAATGGAGCTGGATCCTTAATATGAAGTCCTCCCACTTCGATTACAGCCGGAACATGCGGACGCGGCGAATGAGAACTAAAGTGACTAAAGGTCAGTATTAGACTTACATTCTTAGCTATTTCCTCGACTGATGGTGTCGTTTCTCCGAAATACTGTCGTACCATCTCGTCGGTCCGAGGAACCCATTTCCACGTGTGAAGATACAATGACAACCAGTGTAATATTGTATTGTATAATCTCTCTAAAAACGAAGTCTCCATTCCCATGGGATTGTAATTAAATGTAAATCGCGTGTATGAAGGATTACTCGGATTTCCCACTCTACTTGAAGTCCACGGCATCAGCGGCAGTGAGCTAAACTGGATAAAAGGCTTCTGAAGTTTGTGAACGTATCCTAATAACGCGTCTGTAATGAATACTTCCGTCAGGATCAAATCGTAACTCTCAGTCGTGCTAAGTAACTTCTGCATTGGCTCGCATCGTAGTAGCTGCTCATGACTATTAATTTCGAACATGAAATGTTTGAGTTCATGAAGAGACGTCAACTTCTTTTCGAGCACTGATTGGATAGTGTGTCGTAGTCCGCCAGGAGGAAGAAGTGCGCAGGCGCTGGTGTCTATTTGATGATAATTTGGTACCGGATTTGGCTTCGGAAGAGAAGTCACTACAGTGAGTATGTGTCCTCGATTGGCGAGCTCTTCGAGTAAAGCATCAAATACAATAAAATGACTTTTGCGGGGGGTTAAAAAGAGAGCGAGTATGTGAGCCGAGTTCGAAAACTGAAAGCCAAAGGTAAATAGGAGTGTGACAGCTGCGAGAAATGGAATACACGTCTGCATTTTGTATCTGTGTAAGATATGCCTGAAAAATGAAAGACATATATTACCTATTTTAAGTTGAAGTAGAATTGCGTTTCTAGGGTTACAGTTCATCCTAGTTCACTTCAAAACTACGACTTTCACGAATTCTAGCCACCCCAGGAAGTGAATAATTGAATACTTCCGCATCACACACCTAGTCTAAAGCCTGATTTTAAAATCATACAGCTTGCAGCGCTTATTTCTTCCTCTTAAACAACAGATATAATATGATGCAAAGACCATAAACGGCATTACCAACTCGCAATGCAGCTAAAAAAATTTCTCTTCTATCCGGCCATGGGCGTAGTCAGCGAGGGACAAGGGCTCTTGGATTTTGAAAAAAAATTATGTTCCAGTGCTCACAAGATCATTTTCGAATATTTAAAGCCAACGGAATAAAATTCGCAGAAAATAGGATGTGCCTAGAGGCCTATAGATGCTAAACAACGAAAATGTGTGACTGACGCCACATTGATAGCAAAGCAGCGACTTGCACCTGCCGAAATTCTACTTTTTTGCCCCCTTCTGGAAAAAGTTCTAGCTACGCCCATGTATCCGGTCCAGTTTGTCCGGTTGAATGAGGGAATGAGATAGAAATATAACGACACGCCTAAATCACGCTCTCTGTATCACCCCGTAGCATAAAAAATACATTTTGTGGTATTTCTGAATACACAAGCATGCCACCGACATGTATCACTCATTTCTTTCCCGGAAATCTTCCAGTCAATGCGAAAATTAATTTTTCTTGAATCAAGATTTTAAATTGGCGACATAGTGAGAGAATGAGAATTAGAATTCGTGTTAAAGCCGAAGAGAGGGGGTTATTGTACCTATCGTCCAGTAAAAAATGATTAATTTTCTCCTTTCTAACAGTATGTGTTTGGCATACGTATAAAAAAATGCACAAAATGACCCGTACATCAGTATCCAGAGAGCATTGGTACGTGATGCTCGTGAAGCATATGAGCCGTTTTAGTCAGTAATTTGTTAGCTTCTTTACGAAATGTTTAAATAAATATTTGAACTTAATATTATATAGTCATAAACGAACTATGTTCCCCTCAACAGGTCTTGTGTAAAGTTGAAATGTAAGAATTGCTGCAAATTTGTCAAAAACCAATAATATTTAAGGTTGGCGTTATTCGTATGTATACTAGGTACCTACGGCTAAAACGTTATTTGTAGGTATAGTACCATGACACACGAATTATCTTGTCGGTAGGGTATATTATCTTCTCGTGACAAATATTTCAGTATTGCAGTATGACGCACGAATTATAATGCACCTGCACATTTTTTTTGCAACTACCAAGCACCATGCGGACATATACTGCGAAAACGGGAACACGACATTAGCTCCCTTCATTTTGTGTTCTCCGAGGCTCTATTCCACCAACGATATTACAAGAGTACCTGCATACTTCTATCAGCAAGTCAACACCTTCTCTTCAAATATCAAATGACGTCAGAGTAAAAAGGGCACATAAGAGAGTATGTGCCCTTTATAAGGCGCCCACGGATTTAGATGGCTGTATTTCTACGGCCCCCCCAAAATGAGGTAGGGGGTTGGAATTAGCGGCACAAATTCTATTGTAATTTGTGCTAATTGTGCCCCGAAGTCCCTGAATTTGTGCCGCCTCCCGTGGGTCTACATTTTAATAAAAAGTTTGGGGGGCCAGGGAAATGTTTCCCCCCCCCCCCCAAATGAAGATAGGGGGTTGGAATTAGCGGCACAAATTTGTATTTTATTTGTGCTAATTGTACTCCGAAGTCCCAGAATTTGTGCCGCCTTCCGTGGGTCTACATCTTAATGAAAAGTTTGGGGGGGGGGGCTAGAGAAATGTTAGCCCCCCAAATGAAGATAGGGGGTTGGAATTAGTGGCACAAATTTTATCGTAATTTGTGCTAATTGTGCTCCAAGGTCTCAGAATTTGTGCCGCATTTTCTGGGCTCACAGTCTAGTGCTCAATTTGGGGGGGCTGGAAAAATTATGATTTTTTAAAAAAACGATCTTCAAAAGGAGAGATTAACTGGTTTCTGCTGTCACCGAATTCATTTTTCAGGTTCTTTTCACGGTATCTCATATCCTACTCCAATTTTGGGAGGTACACCCATTCTATCCAAAGTTTGGTTGTCTTTGTTCATACTTTTTTTAAACTCATGAGGTGAAAGTGCGATAGTTTCAGGCAACGACACTTCTGTTTTTGCGCATCGGATTTGGCAACAATGATAACGAAGAAACCCGTGGTGAAAGTAAAAATAGTGTGGATATGGGCCACGACCCCCCCCCCCCTCAGGAAGGGGTGGGGCTCGGATGTGATGGCACGAATTTTTACCTAATTTGTGCTAAATGTGCTCGAGGTTCCCACAATTTCTGCCCCCTTCATCAGGCATTTTTTTGGGCGAGAAAATTTTCCGAGAATTTCGGGGTCCGGATCCGGCGAAATAGGATCGAATTGCCGAGACGAATTCAGAACCGTCGTCAAAACTGATTCGCAGGCTATTTCTGACCCAGTGTAGCCACAGCCTTCAGTGTAACCGCATATGTGACTGTATCTCGGCAACGGGTGGTCAGCGCCTGATTTGGTCGTTGTATTCGAACTCAGCGCGAAAAATTGAGTAGGAATTTGTAGTTATCTCATCTGTTTGGAATTTTAAAAATTTTGAAAATTTCTCCATACTTACATCAGGCATTTTTTTGGACGAGAAAATTTTCCGAGAATTTCGGGGCCCGGATCCGGCGAAATAGGATCGAATTGCCGAGACGAATTCAGAACCGTCGTCAAAACTGATTCGCAGGCTATTTCTGACCCAGTGTAGCCACAGTCTTCAGTGTAACCGCATATGTGACTGTATCTCGGCAACGGGTGGTCAGCGCCTGATTTGGTCGTTGAATTCGAACTCAGCGCGAAAAATTGAGTAGGAATTTGTTGTTATCTCATCTGTTTGGAATTTTAAAAATTTTGAAAATTTCTCCATACTTACATCAGGCTTTTTTTGGGCGGATAAATTTTCCGAGAGCTTCGGGGCCCGAATCCGGCGACATAGATTCGAAATGCCGAGCCGAATTCAGAACAGTCGTCAAAATGGTTTCACAGGCTCTTTCTGACCCAGTATAGGCCCCGCCCCAAGTGTAACCGCATTTTTGACTGTATCTCGGCAACGGGGGGTCAGCGGCAGATTTGGTCGATGAATCCGAACTCAGCGCGAAAAATTGAGTAGGAGTTTGTGGTTATCTCGTCTTTTTTGAATTTAGAAAATTTAGAAAAATTCTCCATACTTATACATCAGACATTCTTTTGGCCGAAAAAATTTTCCGAGGGCTTCGGGGCGCAGACCCGGCGAAATCTATTCGAAATGCCGAGACGAATTCAGAAGCGTCGTCAAAATTGATTCACAGGCTATTTCTGACCCAGTATAGACCCTGCCCCCAGTGTAACCACATTTTTGACTGTATCTCGGCAACGGAGGACCAGCGCCTGATTTGGTCGACGAATTCGAACTCAGCGCGAAAAATTGAGTCGAAAACAGTCTTTAATTCAAAATTTTTAATTTTTTCGGATTTTGAAAATATCTCAAAATTACATCATGTCTTTTTTCTGGCAAAAATATTTTCGGAGAGATTCGGCGTCGGCGCTGGTGCTAGTTACTCAGTTTTTCGTGACAAATTTGAATCTGTCGTCAAAATTGAGCTGCAGTCATTTTTTCACCCAAATTGACCAATACTTCCAACTAGTACGAGTGTATCCCGAGAACGGAGCGTCCCTGCCGAATTTGAACACCCAATTGAAACTCAGCGTGAAAAATTGGTTCAAAAACAGTCTTTATTTCAAGATTTTTGGTCTTTTCGAATTTTGAAAATTTCTCCATACTATACATCATGTCATTTTTGGGGCCACAAAATTTTTGCTGAGCTTCGGCGTTGGCGCGTGTGCTAATTACTCAATTTTTCGAGGCGAATTCAAATCCGTTGTCAAAATTGAGCTACACTCATTTTTTCACCCAAATTGACCAATTTTTCCAACGTTTTCGAGGGTATCTTGAGAACGGAGCGTCGCCGGGAAATCTGAACGCCGAATTCGAACTGATCATAAACAATTAAGTCGAAGATCTCGGATAATTTTTTCGCCCAAAATAATGCCTGATGTATAGTATGGAGAAATTTTAAGAATTTTCGAATTTCTAAAATACTGAGATAGCCACCTTATCCTACTAAATGTTTCGCGCCGAGTTCGAATTCGTCGACCAAATCAGGCGCTGACCCTCCGTTGCCGAGATACAGTCAAAGATGTGGTTACACTGGGGGCGGGGGCTATACTGGGTCAGAAATGGCCTGTGAATCAATTTTGACGACGGTTCTGAATTCGTCTCGGCATTTAGATTCTATTTCGCCGGGTCCGGGCGCCGAAGCTCTCCGAAAATTTTTTCTCCCAAAAAAATGCCTGATGCGTACGGAGCAATTTTCAAAATTTTCGAAATTCCAAAAACTTTAGATAACAAGAAATTCCTACTCACTTTTTCGCGCTGAGTTCGAATTCGTTGACCAAATCAGGCGCTGACCCTACGTTTATAAAATACAGTCAAACTTGTGGTTATACTGGGGGCTGGGCTATACGGCGTCAGAAATAGCCTGTGAATCAATTTTGACGACGGTTTTGAATTCGTCTCGGCATTTAGATTCTATTTCGCCGGGTCCGGGCCCCGAAGCTCCCGGAAAATTTTTTCTCCCAAAAAAATGCCTGATGTGGTACGGAGCAGTTTTCAAAATTTTCGAAATTCCAAAAACTTTAGATACAAGAAATTCCTACTCACTTTTTCGCGCTGAGTTCGAATTCGTTGACCAAATCAGGCGCTGACCCTACGTTTATAAAATACAGTCAAACTTGTGGTTATACTGGGGGCTGGGCTATACGGCGTCAGAAATAGCCTGTGAATCAATTTTGACGACGGTTTTGAATTCGTCTCGGCATTCCGAATCTATCTCGCCGGGTCCGGGCCACGAAGCTCTCGGAAAATCTTTTCGCCCAAAATAAGGCCTGAGGTTATATATGGTACAAATGAAAGGCTTTCACCCAAAAATCAGCGCCACTTGACTTAGTCGAAAAAAATCAGAAGGGGGTTTTATGAACACCAGTTTAGCACGAAGATGTTGATCAAGAAGCTCATTCGGAAGAGTCAGCGACATGTAGAACAGATCCGATTCAATTTCTGCGGGAAAATTTGTTGGGCGGGGGTGTCACAATCCTTAGGAGAGCGTGTTCCCCGCAATATCCCACCAAAATTACAAAAAGTGTACCGGTTCTCAACCCACTTTCTCTATTCGAAAACTAACATCTCTCCGAATCGCCTACATCGTTCATCGAAAGCTGCGAATCTGACGCCGTCATTTTTATTATTATTTTTTTTTGGGGGGGGGGGAAGAGATTTTCGGAGAGCCTCAGAATTGGAACCAGATGAAAATGTCTATTTGTCCTTTATTCATAAACTCTTCTATCTTATCTCATTTTTCTTTCATTCATTCCTCCTTTGCCTTTTTACACTCTCTCTTTATTTCATTCCTCGTATTGAGAAATTTTCATAATTTTAAAAATTCCAAACATATGAGATAACAACAAATTGCTACTCAGTTTTTCGCGTTGAGTTCGAATTCGTCGACCAAATCAGGCGCTGACCCTCCGTGGCCGAGATACAGTCAAAAATGAGGTTATACTGGGGGCGGGGACTATACGGGGTCAGAAATAGCCTGTGAATCAATTTTGACGACGGTTCTGAAATCGTCTCTGCATTTCGATTCTATTTCGCCAGAAACGGGCCCCAAAGCTCTCCGAAAATTTTTTCGCCCAAAAAAAGGCCTGATGTTATACAAGGTTAGTCGGTTTTCCTTCCACCATAGGAAAACTAGTTTTTCTCGAAAACAGGTGCACGTTGTTTCACCAGGCGAGCGGTCTCTTTGACAAGAATTTCATGGGAAATATTCGGGGAAAACTCCGATGGTTTTTGAAGAATTTTGTGAAGAATCTTCCGGAAAAATTTTCCAAGTCTCCGAAAAATTTCATCGGAAATCCTGGAGAAAAATTTCTATTCAGGAGAAATTTGCGATGATTTTCGAAGAATCTCATCGCAAATTCTTAGAAATATTCTCCAATGTTTTCCAAGAATGTTCATCTGCATTCTTCGAGAAAATTTCCGGACAATTTTTGAAGAATTTCATACGAAATATTCGAAGAAAAACTCTGATGGTTTCTGATGAATTTCATCGAAAATCTTCTGGAAAAATGTTCGATAATCTCCGAAGAATTTCATTGTAAATCTTCGGAAAAAATCTCGGATGATTTTTAAGCAATTTCATGGTAAATTTTCGGAAATCTTTAGAAAAAATCTCTATTTTTTCCCAAAAAACTTTATAAAAATTCTTTGAGAAAATTTCCTGAGAATTTTTGGAGAATTTTATCAAAAGCACACTGAGGGAATAACACCGAGAGTTTTGAAGAATTACACCGAAAATCTTTAGAAAAAACCTTCGATTATTTCCAAGGAATTTCATGAAAAATATTCGAGACGATTCCTTTGATTTTCAAAGACTATTTCCGACGAACTTTATCGAAAATATTAAAGGTAAATTTCTGATCATTTTCAATGAATTCTATCAGACAAATTCTGTCAGAAATTTTAGCGAAAATCTCCAATCATTCCAAACAATTTTATTAAGAATCATCGAGAAGAATCTCAAATTTTGATGCTTTTCAGAGATTTTCGTCAAACATACCCGGGGCGAATCTCCAGTGATTTCTAAGGAATTAATCAGAAGTCTTGGAGAAAAAATGTGATGATATCCGGAGAATTTCATTGGAAATATTCAGAAAAAAGTTCAGTGTTTTCTAAAGAATTTTCTTGAAAATCTTCGGGAAAATTTTCCCTTAATTTTTAGAAAATTGCATCGGAAATTTTCAGGAAACAACTCTGATGGTGTCCGAAGAATCTCATCGAAAAATTTTAGAGAAAATTTCCAATGTTTCCAAAGAAAGTTCTTTCTGAAGAAAACCTCCGCAAGAATTAGAGAAGATACTTCTCAATGATTTCCGATAAAATCCTCTGGGATGGTTACCGAGTTTTCCTAAAATCTTCCACAAATTTCTCCTGAAATAAGCGGATAATGTTTTTCATTGATGTCTGATAAAATTCATAGAAAATGATCGGAAATTTACCCTTAATATTGAAATAATCTTCGAAAATCAAAGGAATCGTCCCGAATATTTTTCATGAAATTCCTTGGAAATAATCGAAGGTTTTTCTGATGATTTTCGGTACAATTCTTCAAAACTCTTGGCATTATTCCCCGAGAGCGTTCAATATAAATCTCCAAAAATTATCAGGAAATTTTCTCAAAGAATTTTCATGAAACTTTTTGGGAAAAAATTGAGATTTTCTCTAAAAATTTCTGATGCGATTTTTCGGAAATTATTGGAAATTTTTTCTAAAAATTTTCGATGAGATTCTTCGGAAATTATCGGAGCTGCTTTCGGAGAATTTTCTAAAATATCGAAATTTCAAATATATGAGATAACAAGAAATTCCTACTCAATTTTTCGCGCTGAGTTCGAATTCTTCGACCAAATCAGATGCTGACCCTCCGTTGCCGAGATACAGTGAAAAATGTGGTTAAACTGGGGGCCGGTGCTATACGGGGTCAGAAATAGCCTGTGAATCAATTTTGACGACGGTTCTGAATTCGTCTCGGCATTTCGAATCTATTTCACCGGGTATGGGCCCGAAGCTTTCGGAAAATATTTTCGCCCAAAAAAATGCCTGATGTATATTTATGGTATGGAACCGCCAATCTTCATTTGGGGGGCCAATATGTCTGCGGCCCCCCAAACTTTTCATTAAGATGTAGACCCACGGGAGGCGGCACAAATTCTGGGACTTCAGAGCACAATTAGCACAAATAAAATACAAATTTGTGCCACTATTTTTTTTAGACCTCACGTTTGCTTGTGGGGGGTGGCTAGCATTTTACCGGCCCCCCAATCTTATTCGTGAGCTGTAGGTTCAAAGAAGGGGGCACAAAATGTGGGACCCTTGAACACAATCAGCACAAATAAAGTACAAATTTGTGCCACTATTTTCGAGATCCCACCTTTGTTTGGGGGGGGGGCTAACATTTCACCGTCCCCCATTTTATTTTTGGGCTGTAGGTCCAAGGAAGGGGGCAGAAATTGTGGGAACCTCGAGCACATTTAGCACAAATTAAGTAAAAATTCGTGTCATCACATTCGAGCCCCCACCCCTTCCTGAGGGGGGGGGGTCGTGGCCCATATCCACACTATTTTTACTTTCACCACGGGTTTCTTCGTTATCATTGTTGCCAAATCCGATGCGCAAAAACAGAAGTGTCGTTGCCTGAAACTATCGCACTTTCACCTCATGAGTTTAAAAAAAGTATGAACAAAGACAACCAAACTTTGGATAGAATGGGTGTACCTCCCAAAATTGGGGTAGGATATGAGATACCGTGAAAAGAACCTGAAAAATGAATTCGGTGACAGCAGAAACCAGTTAATCTCTCCTTTTGAAGATCGTTTTTTTTTTTTAAATATCATAATTTTTCCAGCCCCCCCAAATTGAGCACTAGACTGTGAGCCCAGAAAATGCGGCACAAATTCTGAGACCTCGGAGCACAATTAGCACAAATTACGATAAAATTTGTGCCGCTAATTCCAACCCCTTATCTTCATTTGGGGGGCTAACATTTCTCTAGCCCCCCCCAACTTTTCATTAAGATGTAGACCCACAGAAGGCGGCACAAATTCTGGGACTTCGGAGCACAATTAGCACAAATAAAATACAAATTTGTGCCGCTAATTCCAACCCCATATCTTCATTGGGGGGGGGGGTCAACATTTCCCTGCCCCCCATCCCCCCCAAACTTTTTATTAAAATGTAGACCCACGGGAGGCGGCACAAATTCTGGGACTTCGGGGCACAATTAGCACAAATTACAATAGAATTTGTGCCGCTAATTCCAACCATCTACCTCATTTTGGGGGGGGGGCTGTAGAAATACAGCCGATTTAGATTCTGCGTTCATTACTGCATCAGTGAACACTTTCCCCAGTTCTGTAACGTGATTGGTTGGGTTATCTGCGGTTGAAATGCAGAAGCAGAGAGAACACTGTTTACTTTATTAGGTAGAATGTGAGTGAAGTGGTGGAAAAATTAAGCAAAAATATTGGTGTTGTAGGGATTCTGAAGTAAGACAGTATTTTCAGCATATTTTATAGGATTTTACAGTTTCTAATTAGATGTAAAATTTGCAATGTCTCTATAGAAACGGGAGGTGAGAGTCGAAGAATGGAAGCATACAAAGAACAAAGAAGCAGCAAGAGAACGACGTGGTGAGGAGTGTTTTTTCTTTCGTTCTTTAATATTATTAAATAAAAAATATAGTACATTAATCGATGGAACATCATTTTGTTATCCAGTCGGTACATTTCAGTTAGCTGAAGCATGTTGTATCTGAGGAACAAGATAGTCGGATCATAAAGGGCACTTAACTGCTCACTATATTCTCCTTTGTTTAGGGAAAAAATGTTACATATTCAGATGAAATCATTATCTAAGCGCGCAAGTAGAATGATAATACTCGGAGCATCAACGAACAGTTTTGCCAACCGCATGCACAAATCGTTCAATACCCTACTGAAACTTCGCATCCAATTTTCACAAAACAACTCTTCGTTTTATGTGCCCTTTTTTTTACTCTGACGTCAAATGAGAATGCTGCTGTTGTAGATAATGCTCATCATCACGGGTGAGATGAGGTTGTACTTCTTACGAGTATTCATGGTTTTTGGCGCGCATCCATAAGGTGAAGACAGGTCTGCATCTACAACAGCAGCATTCTCATTTGATATTTGAAGAGAAGGTGTTGACTTACTGATAGAAGTATGGGTACTCTTGTAATATCGTTAGTGGAATAGAGCCTCGAAGAACACAACACGAAGGGAGCGCTTCCGCAGTATATATGTCGGCATGGTGCTTGATGGTTGCAAAAAAATGTACAGGTGCATTATAATTCATGCGTATTGTCGGGTCTACATACTCTTTTCAGTAATTTTTATGAAATGAAATTGGGTGAAGCTACCAGTCGCGTTGTGAACTCGAAAACGCGAGAAAAAAAATTTCAACGAAATTTACGAGGGTATAAAAAACTGTAATTTTCAAAAATCGGACTAAGCACAAAAATACAATGCGAATGCTATGAAAAGTTTGAAAACAGTGTAACTCACTGTGTGACGTCAGAGTTGAAGGTCGAATAACGGAACTAAAGTTAAGTCCAAAGGTCGGAAATAGGGGGGGGGAAGCAAAAAAGTTTTAAATCAATGTTTTTAAACGTTTTAAGACAACGAAAAAACACATTGATAACAACATGTTTATCAATAACTCACTTTGTTCATGGAGGTTGAAAGTATATCCTACTGCATCCGCAAGTGTTGCGTGAATGTGTACAGAACGAAAAACTTTGAACTTGTTTTACACGAATGACAAAACTTATTTTTACATGTAGGTAGTAGGTACGTACGCTTTCTTTTAAATTCCAGTGCTCAGTGCTGATCACGTAATGGTGAGGTTGCACTTGTCTCTGAAGGAGTGAAAAAAAAAATCACTGTAAACCGCTAATCTTAATTATTAGAATTTTGGCTATCCACGTCTCAGATGCAAATATTATGCGTTACACTACATTGGTAAATTCAAAGTAACCCATGCATCCACTGAATCGTCATTGAAATTTCGATGCCGATTTATTTGGTGCTTAACTACATACTTAGTACCTATACTCAAGTTTTATTATGATACCGTGACTAAGAAATTCTGATTTATTATAATCTTAGACGAATGGTTCCCCACCATTTTTTTCCTTTAATTTCTCTTCCAATCTTATTATCATAGCTACTGTACCAAAAATTATCGCTCGCTATCGCTCTTGCACTCTTTTCCTCTCTCTCGTTATATCGATATAACTGTGGTTTACAAAGAAAGGAGTACGATGAATACAAAAATTGGTTGATATGACTTACCGGTTATTGTTTAGTAAAATATGCCACGAAAATCCGTAAGATAAACAACAAAGGCGGAATTTTCGGAGGAGGTGATGAAAAGTGCTGTCGATTTTGTGATTCGAAGAGAAGGTGATGCCAGAAAGTCACTTTTCCTTCTTCTTCGATTTATCAGGTTACAGTATTCGTTAAAATGTAATTTGAAACATATTTCACCCATAAAAACTATTGTTATACGTTCATTTTCGCATTTATTTCAGTCAACGTGAATTTAGACTGAAATCATGCAAAGCTGATTCTTAGTAGAAATGTTCATATCCCCTGCCTAATGAAAGAATAAAAGTCCTTGCCCCTCCGACCCGGAATTCCGGTACCAAAGAGGTGAGAAGCCTCCAAAACCTGGTTTATAGTTTCCGTTCATAACAAATTATTTTATATCACCTTTATAAGAAAAAAGTTCGAACAAAATTTACTCTTGATCAGATTCTCTATAAAAGTGGTCCGTTACAGTTCTTTTGTAACTACTGTTGAAACATCGTGAAGAAGGCTTGAATATAGCCCTTTACATTACCATTGGTCTTACAGGCCAAGTTAGAAAGTTTCTGACATTCGATCTGTTTCAGCTATACTTGTGCGAATAGAAAGGCCGCAAATTACCCACTCAGGTTCCCGTACATCGGTATTATAACTAGCATTCACCATTGGAATTTTCTAGCCCCTTACAGCAACCCTTCTTTACACAGAGTACATGTAAGTGTGTGTTTTTTGGTGTTTCATTAATCGGTCGTAAAGAGAACTTTCCATTTGTGCAAATGACTTTAACGAGGTACTATCCCGGAAATTCTTTAGCCCTGAACTAATTTCTGATATCGGTTTGACCATAAATTTACAACTCATCGCAGTTTCGCTGAATGAGTTTTAAAAAAAGTATGAACAAAGACAAAACTTTGGATAGAATGGGTGTACCTCCCAAAATTGGAAAAGGATATGAGATACCCTGAAAAGAACCTGAAAAATGAATTCGGTGACAGCAGAAACCATTTAATCTCTTCTTTTGAAGATCGTTTTTTTAAAATATCATAATGTTTCCAGCCGCTCCATATTGGGCACTGGACTGTGAGCCCAGAAAAGGCGCACAAATTCTGAGACCTCGGAGCACAGTTAGCACAAATTACGATAAAATTTGCGCCGTTAATTCCAACCCCCTATCTTCATTTGGGGTGGGGCAACATTTCCCTGGCCCCCAAACCTTGTATTAAAATGTAGACCCATGGGGCCGGCACAAATTCTGGGACTTTGGAGCACAATTAGCACAAATTACGATAAAATTTATACCGCTAATTCCAACCTCCTACCTCAGTTTGGGGGGGGGGGCGTAGAATACAGCCATTTAAAATCCTTCAAAATATTTGCTGACTTCCTTGGTACTGTACCTAAGACTTTCCTACTGGTCAACTTTATTTCAAGTATTTTAAATCCCAATTTTTTCTCTCTGGTCAGTGTAATCACCCCCGCCTGCTGACCATGTATTACGCAAAACTACGAGTATGATCATCAGACACATTATACTCGTTATGTGATGTCTTCAGTCAAGCTGGCAACAGCTGACGGTTAAACCGCCCTTAAACCGCCCTTTGAGCTGCAAAAAACCTTTATAACGACCCGATTGATAATGTGAGGCCAATTGTGAGTGCATTTGTAAACATCACTCAGTAATCACACTGATGCTGAGTAATTACTTCGCACCCACTATTTTAAAATTATGAGATGCTGAATACTCACAAAAAAATGTAAGTGGCCAAAAGTCTCAAAACGGTTGTGGTTTGTGATACATTTTGTGAGTGGCAGCTATTCGTTCCCCACAGAAGCACGCTGAGAATAATCAATGATTCACTTTGTTCATATGGTTTGAAATTTATTGTATCCTGCTGCTTCTGCGTGTGTTGTGAATGCCTTATTTTACAGCGTACAACACGAACAACCTTAAACTTGAACTTGAAACTTGTTTGTATGAATGACAGAACTGATATTTTATATGTACCTAAGTACGCTTTCTTTTAACCCAGTACTCTTACGTAGCAATGCCAACTGTTAACAAATCGTCCTAGGTACCTATTTACAGTACAATGGCAAAACTTGTGATTATGATGAGTTCTTCAGCAGAAGTGTTATGTCAATAGTCTGTAACACTTTTTTATCGAAAAGAAATCGTAAATTACGATCCAAAAAATCGACCCGCACGATAACTAAGTAGGTACTTGTTGTGCTTCTCGTGTTAGCAATGAACAGTTCAATTCTAAGAAGCATTCGTGGTCTTTTAAATGTTCAGGACTTACATGTTGATATTTTCAAGGGCATTGTCTTTATTTCATTACGGACAGAGTTCATTTTTTATATAAATATACCTAAGTAAATCACAGTCGAATCGTAGTCCGTCAACAGTTGGCTTCCTTGGACAAAATTTTGATCGACTATTTCTAGTGAATAATCCACTCTTATATTTTCCTTTAGAAGAGAATAGTTAGTTATAGTCTACTAATTTACTTCCTCCTTAACTTTTATTATGTGCATGAATTTCAACAAAGTTCATATCACGAAAATTAGGCCGTTTTCTTCCTTAAAGAATTCTACAAACGAACAAGGAAAACGTCCAGAGGGCAAAATCAGGAAATATTATGCAGTTATAATTAATTTTACTGACTGGCCCAAATGTGTAGCCGTATGCAATTTATTGTGATTTATGATAAAGACTAGATCGATTCGTGCACATTATGCAGGGTAAAATTTTAAGGAGAATTTGGCCCCTGTCCTCCACCCCCTTGATGCAATGCCTGTGTTGACTACGTAAGGAAGCATCCATTATCGATATTTAGCCTTACAAATTTAGTCAGCAGTTTTCGATTTTTAGACTGTGCTACACATTATTAAATTGTAAATACATTTGGTAGGGTAGTAAAAGATGTTACATAATACGCAAATCCTCAGAACATTTTCTGTCGGTGCTCAGTTTAGAAATGAAATCACTGAATTATGTAACGAGCCCGGTATAATTGTTGATAATCTATAAGGCCGTAACTAACAGAGTAGTGCATATAATGTCTAGTCAATTTAGCCCCCCCCCCCCCCCAAAAAAAAATGGAAACAACAACAACAACAACAACATGAATTTAGACTGCGAAATCATGCAAAGCTGATTCTTATTAGAAATGTTCATATCCCCAGCCTAATGAAAGAAAAAAAGTTCTTGCCCCTCCGACCCGGTATTCCGGTACCAAAGAGGTGAGAGGCCTCCAAAATCTGGTTTATAGTGTTCATAACACATTTTATTTATCACCTTTTTATACGAAAAAATTTCGAACAAAATTTACTCTTGACCAGATTCTCTATAGAAGTGGTCCGTTACAGTTCTTTTGTAACTACTGTAGAAACATCGTGAAGAAGGCTTTTGAATATAGCCCTTTACATTACCATTGGTCTTACAGGCCAAGGTGGAAAGTTTCTGACATTCTATCTGTTTCAGCTATACTTGTGCGAATAGAAAGGCCGCAAATTATCCACTCAGATTCCCGTACATCGGTATTATAACTAAAATCCACCATTGGAATTTTCGAGCCCCTTATAGCAACCCTTCTCTACACAGAGCACATGTAAGTTTGTGTTTTTTGGTGTTTCATTGATCGGTCGTAAAGAGAATTTCTGAAAGAAACTTATGATCTTTCCATTTGTGCAAATGACTTTAACGAGGTACTATCCCGGAAATTCCTTAGCACTGAACTAATTTCTGATATCGGTTTGACCATAAATTTACAACTCTTGCTGCACAACAAGGAAAGGGAACGAAAATGGAAGGAACTACAACCTTGATATCAATTTATAAGTCCTTAGAGCTTGCGAATTAGAATTCAGCGTTAATTGGCCGATTTAAAATTGTAGTATTTATAGCAGGGCGGGGCGGGAGCTCAGAGTGGGCGACGGTTCAGATTTGAAAAATCCAAAAAGCGCAATACAAGAATAAATTTATATTGGATTATCCTCACACAACCGGCTGCTCGTCGTTAGTCTTAACACTGGCATCGTAAACAAACAATGTAAGAAAATTAACCGATTCTTTGTTAGTGGGGGGGGGGGTGGCGGGGCAGAGTATCATTTGTAATTGCAACCCCCTCCCTCAACAAACAAACATTCTTCACTTGCGAAACAAGCTAGAAAAAGAAATGTTTTTATTTTTGCTTCTCGACCCTGACACTTAAAATACTTGTACACTCGGGAAGAACAAAACAAAACAAAAAAAACCTTTATGATGCTACTAATTTTATTTTGTTCTTCGTTTACCGAATTAGCCCGAAACCCATATTGTAAAGACGTCTCATCCCTGTGGTACTGGAAGCTCTGGGAGTTGAACATAATACAGGGGTGTCGTGATCCCCTTGGTCCAATGAAGAAGCCCCCTTCAAACTCCGTTGGTTGACCCCCCCCCCCCCGTAATCTGACATATCAGTAAATTTTTTCTTTGACTGACTTAACTTGGTATTCCTTCTTTTCGCAGTGTCTATTCCACTTGGCACTTCTGATAGTTTGATTGCAAAGCAAATCTTTGCAACAAATTTTTAATGAAATGTTTCTCGACATTTTAAAAATAATTATACATTCAATTTTCCTTATTCTCGTGAAATAAACTAGCCACAAGTGTCATGAAAATTCTAAATGAAAAGAAATAGAAAAACTCCAACTTCAGCGTTTCAGTTTTGGTGGCCAATAATTTTTTCTATTCCTTTGCTGATTCATGTACTGCAGTACAATAAATAGCATATTTAGTACATGAAGGGGTGGATTCGTCACTTAACGTCATTTAAGTAATTACTTTCTGTATTCTCAAACATTTCCTATCTCCTCATCTGATCAGGGAAAAAAAAAAGAAAATAGCCACCCTCACCCTAAAACGAATATGAAAAATCTTCTTCACTAAATTGACCTCACTACCACCCTGTAATATCTGTTGAAAATTGGCTTTGTATGATTTTTGTCCAAGTTCATTTCTTTATTGAATGCGATCACTTCTTGTTCCACATCGAAAAGTAGGCTCTTGTCTTTTAAATTCGCAAATAGGCAGACAACAGGAACATATTGCAAGAATCCCGCCCCTCCTCCCGTCAAAAGATATCTGTGAACGTGGAGTATGCTATACACACTCCACGTTCACAGGCACAACAAAGATATTCCTGCACCCTTGTACAGTATTTTTCCGATTTGCGCCCTCGAAGTGAAATGGCAAAAGTGAGTTTTGATTCTAAGCTACTCATTTTCAAGTTGGAAAATTCAATAAGATCAACTCTGAGCTGGCTAAATCGGGTCCGCAGTGTTTTTTCACTTGTCCATTTCTGAAATGTTCATCAGTTGACAAAATCTGATTTTCAGTTGTCGAAATTGAGTTGCCACCTCTTCCGACAAAATGTCGCTTTGGTAGATTCTTGCGAGAAAATCGTTCTAATTTTGGAGTCGAAATGCCTAGCAATTTCTGAAGAGAAACTGAATGAATGAAATTATAATATTTAATTTTTTTTCAGTTTCGACGAATTCGGATTAATTAAATTAATTATTAGATGTAACATTTTCTTGACTAAGATATATAGCATTGTAAGAGTTATTAGTACTGAAATAAGTAACACACAGCCTACATCTAGCAGGTAATATTGATACCAAGGTAGATGAACAGCTGTGGATCGTAGATGTCGAGCTCCTTTATGTCGTATAACGTACTCAGTCCAATAGACAGCGGTTTCCATCGGTGATAATGGCCTATCTCTGTAAATCAGGGACAATTTCTTCGCATTTTCAGTATACCTAGGAAATTCCAACATATTTATTATAGTCTGTTAGCTAGTACCTACCTACCTGTAATATGAACATAACATAAATTCAATTGGAATGGAGAGGTATGGCAGCACAAATTTTTGAAAACAAATGGTAAATCACAAAATGTAAATGTTTTGTTACTGAGGACCCCAAAGTGAACGACGAAATGTTTTGATACCAAAAGTACTTTCTTAATGAGATACAGATTTATCCCAAAATCCTAATATTCCCTCGAGTTGATCTGTGGTTTTTGTGTGGTTATAAGAGTGGGATATTTCTTACTTCGTATTATTCAATACGCTTTTTATTTTCTGTAATATGGTATCAGTCGATATGCGATCATAATTGAGTATTTCGCCTGCTCCAGCTTCCTGGATAAATTTCAGATTCACGTACTGGTCAGCAAAAAATGGTATACCAATTACAGGAACGCCTTCGTAAATTGCTTCATTTATACCCAGGGAGCCACCGTGAGCAATAAATAATTTCATTTTTGGATGAGCTGAAATAGGAAAAATAAACAAAGACTCCTGTTATTAAAGAACCAATACTCATATTCTGAACTGTTCAAGTCACCACACTAGGTTGTTATATTCTACTGGACCTTAGGTGTCTTCGTACTTAGAAGTCAGTTACAGACATGTGCTTGTATCTACTGTATGGTCCATTTTGCCATCCCTTTGCATTTCAAATTTTGTATTCAAAATAGGCTTACTTGTTAATGCTTTCTTAAAGCTTGTTAGTGCAAGTAATAATAATGTTATTCATGGGTTCAATGCCTTGTCATGATGTTTCCAAAAAACCGTTGTACTCCATTTCGCATTCGAAGTCAAAATGGGTCGTTAACGAACCACTATCATAAGAGGCAATTTCTGACATCCAACTCAATATAGGCGTGGCCGCCATTATCTCGGTCCCTGCCTCTGTAATAGGGGTAGGTAGTGGAAAGAGAATGAGCTAGGACAATGTGCCTATACTCACGTGTATTAGCAAATGCGACAATTCTTATTCCCAAATTTGAAATGGGAAAGGAGCTGATAGTCCTGACGAAATGAACTCGTACACACAAAGATGCACTAACAACATAAAATTATGGAGAGCAAATTTTAGAATGGTAAGCTGCTGTTCCAATGATGGCCCTCTCCCAGTTTCGGGAAATATTTGCTGGATTAGTTGAGCACAAAGCACAAACAACTACGCCTAGTTCAAACCAAATTTAAATTGAGGGGAGGGAAAATGAACTTGTACCCTGAGCTCGTTGCATCAGGGATGCATTCATTCACAATTTACATGTTACCATCCTACCTAAAACATCTCGCTGGGGCATCCACTTTTTAATCATAATATTCTTTGACTGTTGACGAAACTCTTGCGCTTCCCACTTCCAGAGCACCCGCTGTGGCAGTTGTTCAAAAGCCTCTATAAAAACATCTCTTATTCGAGGAGGCATAGAATTAGCTTGCAGTAAAGAACCCAAGGAAAAGTAAATGGCGCCTTCGGAAGATTCATTTAGAAATTTGTCAATGTCCTGCAAAAACCATAAAAAATACCTATAATGTGAAGTTTACTAATTCTTTTCATGGCTTACAGGCATACCAGAGGAATGGGTGTATTAACGTTACCGTCGGCAGTGGGGCTGGATCCTTAATATGAAGTCCACCAACTTCGATCACAGTCGGAACATGTGGACGCGGCGAATGAGAACTGAAGTGACTGAAAGTAAGTACGAGACTCACATTCTTAGCTATTTCCACGACTGACGGAGTTGATTCTCCGAAATACTGTCGTACTATTTCGTCGGTCCGAAGACCCCATCTCCACGTGTGATAATACAGTGATAACCAGTGTAATATTGTATTGTGTAACCTCTCTAAAAACGAAGAATCCTTTCCCATTGGATTGTAATTGAATGTAAATTGCATGTATGAAGGATTACTCGGATTTGCCACTCTATCTGAAGCCCATGGCATCAGCGGAAGTGGGCTAAACTGGATAAAAGGCTTTTGAAGCTTATGGACATATCCCAATAACGCGTCTGTGATGAATACCTCTGTTAGGATCAACTCGTAACTCTCAGTTGTATGAAGTAGCTTCTGCATTGGCTCGCATCGTAGTAGCTGCTCATGACCATGAACAATCAACATTGAAGTTTCGAGCAAACGATGAGGCGTCAAGTAGACATCGAGCACTGATTTAAAACTGAATAAACCTGGGGGAAGTCGTATGCAGGCGCTGGTGTCGATTTGGTGATAATTTGGTACCGGATGTTGCTTTGGAAAAGGAGTGACCACAGTGAGTATGTGCCCTCGATTGGCAAGCTCTTCGAGTAAAGCATCAAATACGATAAAATGACTTTTGAGGGGGAATGGAAAGAGAGCAAGTATGCGAGCCGAGTTCGAAAACTGAATGCCAGAGGTTAGTAAGAGTGTGACCGCTAGGAGGAATGGAATATACGTCCGCATTTTTTATTCTTGTCAGGTGTGCCTGAAAAATGAATCACATAATATGTTCAGTTGAATTAAATATTTGCATTTCTAAGGTTACTATTCATCCTAGTACCAAGAAGCGTTTCCTTGCGTTTCTTAAATTTTACGACAAAATTATATCATTTCGAATCCTAACTAGCCCAGAAACCGGAGCACGATTGGCCAGTTTCTAGTGCATTTCCAATAATGCTACTTAGTGGTGCGGTTTTTCTTACGTGAGCCCACTATCCGTTTCCGCCTCCCCCGCCCATTTCTGAGCATATGCCTCCCCCAAAGCTTTCCACTTCCTTCTGTCGAGTGCCAGTCTTTTCCATCATGGTCCCTTTTCAGCTACAAATTCGTCTTCCCACCTTCTGAATGGTCTTCCCCTCCCCCTTCTATTTCCGCACGGCGTTCAGTTTAGCGCTATATTTTCCCATCTTCCTTCCTCCCTCCTGCTAATGTGACCCACGTAGTCCCACTTCAGTTTTTTAATTCTGTATCCAATATTCTTCATTTCCGTTTAACCCCTTATCACTGCAGCCTTCTTTCTTTACCCCCAATAAACTCCTTTCCATAGCTCTTTGCGTGCATCTTAGTTTCTCGACCTGCTTCTTTGTGGAAGCCCAGGTTTGGGCGCCATACGTAATGGATGGTAGCGTACGCATCTCCCATACCCTCCTTTTTAGTCCGATGTTAGTTTTGCTATTTATAATGTGTTTCAGAGCCCAAAAATTTTTCCATTCTTGTTTAATCCGAATACTTAGTTCCTTTTCCCTTCTCTTTTTAAACGAAATTAATTGGCCCAGATAACTCACTTCTTCTACACAGGTTATCTTTTCCCCTCCTATCCGTAATGTTTTTTCCTCCCCGTTTGTAATCCACTGGGTCTTATTCAAATTTATTCTTAACCCTGCCTCTTCGCTTTTTATACTCAGCTCCGCCCCTAACTCTTCCAGCTCTCTTGCATTGTTTGCCAGTAACACTACTCGTCGGCCAATCTTAAATTACTTAGGTATTCCCCGTTTATCTTAATCCCTTGTTCCTCCCAGTTTAGCCCCCTAAAGATCTCTTCCAGCACGCAATTAAATAAATTTGGAAATAAGGGGTCGCCCTGTTTTACCCCTCTTTTTACCCCTAATTTTCCTCCCCTCCTGTCCATCTTGATGTACGCTTCCGTTCCCGAATAAATATTTTGTAGGAGTCTCTTGTAATTCATTCCTACTTCCTGATTATTTAAAGCCTGCCACATGAATCCATGCTCTACCGTGTCAAACGCCTTCTGGAAATCGATCAGGAGAATGCATGCTTCTCTTTTATACTCAATTGTTTGAGAAAACAATCGAGTGCATTTCCAAAGAAAGGTTTAAATTCACACTGAGGACCATAACATTAAAATTGGCGACCTCAAAAACCTATAAATTATGGACGCTCTTTTAATTTTTTTTTCTACCCTTCTCACATATTTCAGGACCTACGGATGAGAGGTGATGAAGTCCAGTTTTTTTTTTTTAATGCACTTTGACGATAAGTGGAACCATTGGGAATAATTCTGAGCAAAATTAGTGTATCTAGCTTCGTCTATCATTTCGCCATTTAACTTTTTCTGATTCGACCCAAAACCCTTTTAAATTATCTATATTTGTTTAACTTCACCCCTCTTGGATTCAAGGTTAAAATTATTCATTGATCTCGAAACTTGGTACATAATTTTATTTTGTGGTATAGCATCCAGAAAATACGGATATTGTCGAAATAAGATCGCCCCTAGAGCTCATTCAAATTCTGTCTCATATATTTAAGTTAGGATACTAAGACTTTGGATACTTAGGTACTGTCAGTGGTCAACTGCCTATAGAAAGCAGGCAAATTTTTAAAATAATTCATCGTTGTATTATAAAACCGATAGATTTTAACACCGCATAATTTTAAGCATTTCTTAAGAAAAAATATTTATATACTTACTTCGATTAAAAGTGACTTCGTCTACAGAAATAACAGAAAATGGAAATCAGTTTTCACTGAAGGAGTGCAAAAAGAACACTACAAACCATTAATCATAATCCATACTTTTGGCTACCCTCAACTCAGGAACAGAAATGCATATTGAAATAATGACGGGTTTCTAATGGTAATACCGTGACTAATAAACGGGAATTGATCATAATGTAATTGTTGTAGTTTCAGTTTTAATGGAGACCCTCTTGCCCCCTTGTAAGTATATTTCAGTAGAGTAAAAGTGGGGCGGCTGGCGCAGGTCTCCCGTGTATTTTTAAATGGAGTGACGTCACAGTCGATGCTAAAAGCCCTGGTTCCCCTGCAAACCTTGAGTATGCAATCCGCGTACTGTATTCGAAGAAAATTTCGTCTCTCTCGTGTTTCGCTCGGTTGATTTCCATCTGCATCGTGTATGACTAGGTATGTACTTACCGAGTGATGAACAGTGGACCCATCAGCAGCCCCCTCCCCTCCCTATGGTTGAACCGAGTGTATTTTTGCGTACATTAATAATTGGAATACAAATTGCATCAGACTCTTGGTCTTGGAAATGGTAGACGCAGGCGTCGTATATGGATAGGCACTTGGGTAGGTACTTATCGTGTGATGAAGAGTGGACCCGTTTACTGCCCCCTCCCCTCCCTCACGCTTGATTAGAATTTATTTTCGTAACTTTCATCTCTCTCAAAGTATAGGTTACTAGTTGTGTTGTATATGGGATACTTACGGCGTGGATATGTCAGTATAGGTAAATGGGTAGGTTAGAAAAAGGTTCACGACCCAGACTCCGGGGAAACTACAATCCAGAGTGTCCCTCGTCTTCCCCCTTGATCCAGATGGTGTCCCTCGTCTTCCCCCCTTGATCCAGATGTCCAGGTGTCGTATACTTACCGTATGATGATGATAGTATGCAGATAAATGGGTATGTTAGAAAGAGGTCCGTCTCCCAGACTCTAGGGAAACTACAATTCAGAGTGCCACTCCCTCCCCCTCCTCATCCCCCTTGTTGAGTCGGTTCAGATTTTCACGCTCCGCGGTTGAAACGAGTATACTTTTGTATATAATTGCCAGCCATGACCCCAGACCCCTCTTCTCCCCATTATCCACACAATCCAGTTTCCCACACATGGTGGAGCCTGTATTTTTGTATATAATAATAATAATAATAATAATAATAATAATTGGAATATGAAATATAACACATATGGCGGTAAGAGTGAAAAAGTGTCTGTTTGTCTCCTACCCTGAGGGAACCACAGATTACAGCTCCCCTCCCTTCCCTTGTGATTGAACCTATATTTTCGGGTATAATAATAATAATAATAATAATTGGAATATGGAATATATCACGACCAAAGGTAGGCTGCAGGAACCATGATGGTGAGAGGGGAAAAAAAAAAGGGAATGTTTGTCTATACCCCTTGTCTTGAGACTGAGAGTACCACAACCCAACCCCCTCCCCTCCGGATGAACCTGTATTTTCGATATAATAATTGGAATATGAAATATATAACACATGGCGGCTACAGGGAGAAAGGGAATATTTACCTATGCCTCTGTCCCGAAGGTACCACAACCCAGCCCCCTCTCCCTCTCCTCATCATACCAACACTCGAAAAGAGGTCGTTTCACGAATCGAAGTATTAGGAGAGTATGAATTATTCACAGGTCTTTCTTTCCTACCAAACTTTAGATGAGTCATCAAAAAAAAAAATTATTAAATATCGAAATTCCAGACAGGTCTAAACTTGTCGCGCTCTTATCAGGAAGATATTTTCGCACGATGCGACGACTGAGTCGTCGGTGGCTGTACAGAAAAAATATATCTATACATGGCGTATTGCGTTTATTGCATCATCCTAATTAATTCTCTTTGTGCTTTACCAATCCGTAGGTGAAATAGTACGATAATATGTAGTTTGGATGTGTCAATTCGCGTTATAAATTATTAGATTTTCGAATCTGTCTTATCAAAAAGTAAAAATTATCTCCAGCCTGGATTGAATCATTATTCGGCGCGGCGCGCTTTTAGCTTCGAATCTTTATCGCTGAATATTTTCCAACATATATCGGGGGTTGTTTGGATATTTTTTTTTTTTTTTTGAAACTCTCATTTAGCCCCAGTTCAACCAGTCGTGTAGATATGAGGAAATTTGATGTCCGAGCATAAAGTGTAGTATAGTGTAGCTGAAGCTACTGACTCCCTGGTGTAAACAGGAGGTTATAAGAGTCGCTGAACATTTTCCAATACATATGGTGGATGCTTAGGTATTTTTGAAACTTTCATTTAGTCCCAGTTTGACCAGTCGTGTAGAAATGAGGAAAACACTTGTTCGAATATGAAGAGTATAATATAGTATAACATAGGCAGGTCCCCGATGTAAACAGGAGATTCGAACCCCGACTTTGTGTACCATAATTCACATACGCAACAAGATGTTCCAGCTCCCTCCCATTCCATTTCCTAAGAAATCCTCGCTTTATCTGTTTGTGTTCTAAGAATTTGTGTGTATCTGTATGCCCAGGTGCATGTATTAGATGGTTGTGAGAATGGAAAAACGAATATTTGTCTCCAGACCCCTATGTACCACAATCTAAATACCCAACAAAATGTTCCAATCCCTCCCTCTCCCCATCTCTCAAGAAATCGTTGTTTTATCTGTTTATGTTCTAAAACGCGTGTATTCCTGCATGATGATGGAGAAAATGGTTGCAGAAATGGAATATGAAGTATAGAGTAATGGTAAAGTGACACTAATTCTCATAACATATGTAGGCAACTAAAGGTTACAAAGAAAAAAAGATGCTCTTGGTTAATTTACAGTTTATTTTGTGTGTGCATGTGTGTGTGTGTGAATGTTATTGATATAAAATAATGGTACAAACAGGAGTAACTTAATATCTCGTGTAAACTGTGTAGGTACATTATGAAAATACCCTATAACCTAATGGTAATGTAATTTATGTAAATAATGCGTGTTTCGGGTAATTTATCACTCATTTCTCAGTACAAAGAGTAGTAAGTTGGAATATTTGCCTTGATTCGAGTCAGTAGAATTAATTATCATTGAAATTGTAACTAAAATGATAAAAAGTGTGGAAAAATAGGTAAAATTTGATATTTTCTGAATAAATTGTCGGTTTTGTGGTACATAGGGGTCTGGTAGATGATTTGAGGAACAGAGTAACTGGTTAATTCTAGCTGGTAAAGTTAATATCTGTTGACAAAATAGTTAAAACGAGAAAAAGTGTAGAAAAAAAAAGAGAGAAAAAAAAAAGGGAATTTGAATATATTGCAAAAGTGCACTGTCAGGTGTGTACTGTATATATTACCCACAAAAGGGAGAAAAGGGAAATGTTTGTTCCCTGATCTAGAGCCCCCTCGGGAAGTCTTAGTATACATGGAATGTGTGTAAAATGTGTTGATTTGTTGATAAATTCTATAGGCTGTGTGTTTGTTAGATGTTTTGAGGAGTAGAATAACTGAATTATTTACTAATAATTATACCCAGTATAGCCAATGCCTGGTGGAAAATATAGCTAAAACGAGAAAAAGTGAAGAAGAAAGAAAAAAAAATTTTGAATTATAAATTAGCACGAGTCTGTATTGTCAGGTGTATATGTCAGAGCCTGTAGATTATATGGGAGAGGGGAAAAGAGAATGTCTGTTCAATAGCCCGTATGTACCACAATTCAGAGACCCCTCGAGAAGTTTCAAAATGCGTGAAAAGAGTGAATAGTGTGTGAAATGTGTTAATTTCTGGATCCATTGTTGGTATTCGAGTTGATTTCTATGTGATAGCTGATTCAAGGAGTAAAGGGACTAGATTACCATATTTTTCGAATAAATTGTTGGTTTTCGAGTTGGTTCATGTCTGAGAGATGATTCGAGGAGGAGATGGTCTGGATTATTTACTAATAATTATACCCAGTATAGCCAATGTCCAGTGGGAAATGTAGCTAAAACGGGAAAAAGTGGAGGGAATAAAATGAATTTGAATATTATGTTATCATGAGTAAGTGCTGTCAGGTGCATGTCAGAGCCTATAGATTATATGGGAGAGTGAAAAAGAGAATGTTTGTCCCCTGTTGTCTATGCTTCATGATTCAGAGCCCTCTGAAGAAGTTTTGAAATGAGTGTAAAATGTGTCAGTTTCAGAATAAATGTTGTAGATAGTAGGTTTGTGGTACATGATTCAAGGAGTAGAGTGTCTGGTTTATTTATTAATGATAAAAAAAATTAATTGGAACACATGAGGAGTCTGTACTGTCTCGTGCGTGAAGAGGATGTACGTATAGATTACACAAGGAGTGAAAAGGGAAATGTCTGTCCCATACCCACTGTGTACCACAATCTAGAACTCCCTCAAGAGGTGTTGAAATGAGTAAAAAGTGTGAAATTTGTCAATGTCTGAGTAAAGAATGGGTTTCCAATTTGGTTTCAGTTTAGTAGATGGTGGAAGGAGTAGAAGTCTACAATACTTGCTAATGAATCACACCAGTAGAGCCATTTGTTATTAGAAGTAGAAAATAATAGTTTGATTGGAGCTCTCAGGTATTAGGAAAAAGTCGTGTTCTTAGATGTTAAAATATTCAAAGTTGACGCAATTGCATACTATTAAAGTTGAAGGGGTAAGAAGAAAAAAGAGAAGAAAAAAAAAAGGAATGATATTATTGTCTAACTGGGAGACTCAGGGGTGTAGTAACAAGTGATATAAAAACATAAGAATAACATATGTATTTATTTGAAACAGCGAACCGGATTTGAAAAGAGAGAGGGGGGGGGAGAGGGAGAGAAATGATTGAAAACAATAAGATTTTATATTCGCGGAAGTTAGTTACCAGGGAGATTAGGACAATGCAAAATTGTCAGTTGTCTGAAGATTATGATGAAGTGGGTACAGGATAGGTGGGTATTGTTAGAGGGGATCAGGGAACAGTTATAGTTCTTACAGGAACTGGAAGTTGGGAAAGAAGGTTAATTTCCGACACTAAAAGCAATCAAATCTAATTCAAAGTGTGGGAAAAGTGTGGATAGTAGCAGAAAGGGGGGAATTTGGAAATGTTGATATTATAGAAAATCCCAAGTCTATCGGGAAAATGTGAACTGTGTAGGTAGGTAGATGAGCATGTTTAATTTCTTATATTTTTACTCTGTTATTTGTAATAGGTATAACCATCTATATGGCTATCAGTTGGCTGTCTAGTCTATTCAGTGTATCCTTCCACAATTAAACGATAAAATTTGAAAATAGACATAAAATTGATTGAAAAGTATGTAAAGAGGTACTCAGGTATAAAGTATTCTATATTTATCTGTATTTATCTGTTTATTTAGCTACTTTTATTCATCAAGAGTTTGTTTTCGAGTTGGTTTTTGTCAGTCAGTCCCCTAATGTGTAGTGGGACTTTTATCATTGTTGAAAATTGTGGGAAAATGGACAATAAATGAAACAAGTTAGTTAGAGAGGGAGGGGTAAAGAGAAAGTTTCAGGATATATTTACCGAGGGAATGTAGCAAAAGTATGTTAATTTGTCGAAAAAACTGATAGAAAATTGTTTTAAAATGGAATATGTAGCATTTTGATATCGATATGCGTTCTGTTAATAAGCCTCTGTACATTTAAAAGGTCAGAATATTCGTAAATGGTCGGGAAAATGTGTAGGTAAGGTATGGTGTACACCTGTTTCAGGTGAAAAGGTAGCCAAGTTGAAAAATTATTATTGGATTTCAGTTCGATACAAAGGGGATAATTCTACTATTTTTCGAGTATAATGTGTTCAAATCAAAATTGTACCCCTCTTACCCGTTGTCACCTATGTGTATAGGTTATTCTGTAACCTGATTGTTACATATTTGATACATAGTATGGGGGAAACATGAAAAAGAGAAAGAAATATACACATCTAGATGGCTTCTTATCAAAAATTTGCGAAGTTGTAGAAAAATAGTCAAAACTGGCAAAAAAATGGATAAATCTCAAATATTTAGTGTTTTTCTGTATCACATTATTCTGTTAAGAGAGGAGTAGGTATATACTTGTGTATACCATGTAATAGGCTACCTAGACACCCTTGTTATTTACAAATAGCCAGTCAGCCAGTCAGTTGAGGAGAGAAAAATATTAATAAAGAGAAAATAGGCTCGAATATTGGGTTATCTATACTTATACCTGTAGATTATTATAAAACCTGGATGTTTTGTCTTTGATATACAATTCAGTGAGATGAGTAAACGAAATAGTCAGGTGTATAATATTATGTATCTACCATCTTTGTTGGAAAATGAAAATTAATCGAGTTGATAAATTTAACAATCTCAAAGTAATGTTTGATATAAATGTTGTCATAATGGAATATGGTTGAAAATTAGGATGATCTGTTATCCAAGATATTCAACAAATAATCGCTGCTATACTACAAACCGTGTATTTAGGTTATTGTGTACCAGTTACATAAAAAATACAGTGGGGGTAGAGAAAGAAAATGGAAAGGGTAAGAGATAATATCTACATGTGTGAGGAAATCAACTAAAATCTGATTGGTTTAATTCAAGTAGTACAGAGGTGATGTTCTGAGAGCCAGAAATTTCTAGAAGATCGGAATTCTCAAACTTTGGTGAAGTAATGATTACTTTTTCTTGGAATTAGGTAGGTATTATTTATATTGTATTTATTATCTATTGTGTTGTATAATTACTATATAGACTGGTAGGTCAGGAGAATTGGAATAGAGGTTTCATAAATAATCAGGGAAGGTAGGTATTAATTTGACTGAGAAATGGGTAAAATTAGGGAAAACACTAGATGAATCTGACTAAAAGTGCTCTAAATTTGAATATTTGCTATTTTTTTGTTAGAGGTGAAACAGATAATGGAGGAGAAGAAGTTGTACCTATGTTACTAGGATAGTATAATGAGTTAAAAAGTTTTGAAAGGGTAGACATATAGTAGAAAAAGAGCAAAGAGTGGCTTCCCCTCCCTGTCTCCCAATGAAGAGAAAATAAACAAAGAAAAAATAGTCAAAATACTGTTGTACACAACGTATATTTACAATGAATACGACATCTTCATCTTATATGTATAGGAATATACCACTTAATCTATTTCATAAGGGCAAATGTAGTACATGCTTAGGTATAAGTATATCATTAGCCTGTTAAATAGTCGCTTCTCTATACAAATCAGACATATCTATTTATCTAATCATAAAAATGGTTTCTATGGTGAAACGAGTCGAGAAAACTGGATTTTATAGTCTTGACTGTATTAATTATTTTGGATTTTGCAAAAACTTTCAATTCTGCAAAAATTTGTTGACATATGATGGCATCTAAATTCGCGCATAGAATGTGTACATTATCTAGTTCTGGAAGATGCTCAATTTCTATGCCGTACAAAGAGTCAACATTACCTTCTATGCTCGACTTTTGTAAAAAATAGTTCACAATCCTGGAAAACAGGTACTTTGTATATAGCTGGTATTTGAGAAGCAGTTCCAGTTTCAGGGAAATTACTTCATAATTGGTTATCAGCTCAGTATATGAGGCAGTATCAAAATGAATTATCACGTCATCTTGATCAAATACACCGATGCTTTTTGTTGATTGGTCCAATTTTAGCGAATATTTGCCAATATTAATGACCATATTCAAATTTACAGAAGGTAGTAGGGCTTCTTGTAAATCAGGTCGGCTGTCGGGGTAATCATATCCCCCTCTTCCTGATGCAAGATGCAGCAAATCATAAATATGTTTTCGATGCTTTTTAGCAAATGAAAACCATTGTGTCACTGATAATTCCATTTTCTTCGAACATCCTTCTTTTCCTAAGTTGAATATTTGAAGTACTGGTTGGAAGCTGTTATTCGGGTCTATTCCAATATGGATGAAAAATTTGCTTTTCTTTGCTCCTATGATGTCTGATTGAAGCAACAGTTCCATTGTCACAACTTCACTATTATTAATACGCGCAAGTATGAGTATGTAAAGCACTATTTTGATCAGGTAGCTAAAAGAAACGTCCGACCCAAACCAAGAACTACACAACTATGAAGAAAATTTGGAAATTTCTGGTACCTAATATATAAATATTACTCGTATTTTTCATTCTACCTCTCACCAATCAGATAATTTTTATATTATATTACCTTCTTTTCAGTCTCTGTCTAATTAAAATACGATGTAAAATTAAATTTATGAACATATTTGTAATAAGTATAGGTGTTAAAATATTCAAAGTTGACGCAATTGCATACTATTAAAGTTGAAGGGGTAAGAAGAAAAAAGAGAAGGAAGAAAAAAAAAAGGAATGATATTATTGTCTAACTGGGAGACTCAGGGGTGTAGTAACAAGTGATATAAAAACATAAGAATAACATATGTATTTATTTGAAACAGTCTCTGTTACAAAAGCTTCTGTGTTCCACCAATTTCTCTACCCTGTTTTCACCGCGGAAATGAGATAGACATCGCTTACATTACTAATTTTAATAGTCTCGTGAGGCCCCAACTAACGAAACACCATGAATTTATCGAAGTATGCAAGCGATGTCTATCTCATTTCCGCGGTGAAAACAGGGTAGAGAAATTGGTGGAACACAGAAGCTTTTGTAACAGAGACTGTTTCAAATAAATACATATGTTATTCTTATGTTTTTATATCACTTGTTACTACACCCCTGAGTCTCCCAGTTAGACAATAATATCATTCCTTTTTTTTTTCTTCCTTCTCTTTTTTCTTCTTACCCCTTCAACTTTAATAGTATGCAATTGCGTCAACTTTGAATATTTTAACACCTATACTTATTACAAATATGTTCATAAATTTAATTTTACATCGTATTTTAATTAGACAGAGACTGAAAAGAAGGTAATATAATATAAAAATTATCTGATTGGTGAGAGGTAGAATGAAAAATACGAGTAATATTTATATATTAGGTACCAGAAATTTCCAAATTTTCTTCATAGATGTGTAGTTCTTGGTTTGGGTCGGACGTTTCTTTTAGCTACCTGATCAAAATAGTGCTTTACATACTCATACTTGCGCGTATTAATAATAGTGAAGTTGTGACAATGGAACTGTTGCTTCAATCAGACATCATAGGAGCAAAGAAAAGCAAATTTTTCATCCATATTGGAATAGACCCGAATAACAGCTTCCAACCAGTACTTCAAATATTCAACTTAGGAAAAGAAGGATGTTCGAAGAAAATGGAATTATCAGTGACACAATGGTTTTCATTTGCTAAAAAGCATCGAAAACATATTTATGATTTGCTGCATCTTGCATCAGGAAGAGGGGGATATGATTACCCCGACAGCCGACCTGATTTACAAGAAGCCCTACTACCTTCTGTAAATTTGAATATGGTCATTAATATTGGCAAATATTCGCTAAAATTGGACCAATCAACAAAAAGCATCGGTGTATTTGATCAAGATGACGTGATAATTCATTTTGATACTGCCTCATATACTGAGCTGATAACCAATTATGAAGTAATTTCCCTGAAACTGGAACTGCTTCTCAAATACCAGCTATATACAAAGTACCTGTTTTCCAGGATTGTGAACTATTTTTTACAAAAGTCGAGCATAGAAGGTAATGTTGACTCTTTGTACGGCATAGAAATTGAGCATCTTCCAGAACTAGATAATGTACACATTCTATGCGCGAATTTAGATGCCATCATATGTCAACAAATTTTTGCAGAATTGAAAGTTTTTGCAAAATCCAAAATAATTAATACAGTCAAGACTATAAAATCCAGTTTTCTCGACTCGTTTCACCATAGAAACCATTTTTATGATTAGATAAATAGATATGTCTGATTTGTATAGAGAAGCGACTATTTAACAGGCTAATGATATACTTATACCTAAGCATGTACTACATTTGCCCTTATGAAATAGATTAAGTGGTATATTCCTATACATATAAGATGAAGATGTCGTATTCATTGTAAATATACGTTGTGTACAACAGTATTTTGACTATTTTTTCTTTGTTTATTTTCTCTTCATTGGGAGACAGGGAGGGGAAGCCACTCTTTGCTCTTTTTCTACTATATGTCTACCCTTTCAAAACTTTTTAACTCATTATACTATCCTAGTAACATAGGTACAACTTCTTCTCCTCCATTATCTGTTTCACCTCTAACAAAAAAATAGCAAATATTCAAATTTAGAGCACTTTTAGTCAGATTCATCTAGTGTTTTCCCTAATTTTACCCATTTCTCAGTCAAATTAATACCTACCTTCCCTGATTATTTATGAAACCTCTATTCCAATTCTCCTGACCTACCAGTCTATATAGTAATTATACAACACAATAGATAATAAATACAATATAAATAATACCTACCTAATTCCAAGAAAAAGTAATCATTACTTCACCAAAGTTTGAGAATTCCGATCTTCTAGAAATTTCTGGCTCTCAGAACATCACCTCTGTACTACTTGAATTAAACCAATCAGATTTTAGTTGATTTCCTCACACATGTAGATATTATCTCTTACCCTTTCCATTTTCTTTCTCTACCCCCACTGTATTTTTTATGTAACTGGTACACAATAACCTAAATACACGGTTTGTAGTATAGCAGCGATTATTTGTTGAATATCTTGGATAACAGATCATCCTAATTTTCAACCATATTCCATTATGACAACATTTATATCAAACATTACTTTGAGATTGTTAAATTTATCAACTCGATTAATTTTCATTTTCCAACAAAGATGGTAGATACATAATATTATACACCTGACTATTTCGTTTACTCATCTCACTGAATTGTATATCAAAGACAAAACATCCAGGTTTTATAATAATCTACAGGTATAAGTATAGATAACCCAATATTCGAGCCTATTTTCTCTTTATTAATATTTTTCTCTCCTCAACTGACTGGCTGACTGGCTATTTGTAAATAACAAGGGTGTCTAGGTAGCCTATTACATGGTATACACAAGTATATACCTACTCCTCTCTTAACAGAATAATGTGATACAGAAAAACACTAAATATTTGAGATTTATCCATTTTTTTGCCAGTTTTGACTATTTTTCTACAACTTCGCAAATTTTTGATAAGAAGCCATCTAGATGTGTATATTTCTTTCTCTTTTTCATGTTTCCCCCATACTATGTATCAAATATGTAACAATCAGGTTACAGAATAACCTATACACATAGGTGACAACGGGTAAGAGGGGTACAATTTTGATTTGAACACATTATACTCGAAAAATAGTAGAATTATCCCCTTTGTATCGAACTGAAATCCAATAATAATTTTTCAACTTGGCTACCTTTTCACCTGAAACAGGTGTACACCATACCTTACCTACACATTTTCCCGACCATTTACGAATATTCTGACCTTTTAAATGTACAGAGGCTTATTAACAGAACGCATATCGATATCAAAATGCTACATATTCCATTTTAAAACAATTTTCTATCAGTTTTTTCGACAAATTAACATACTTTTGCTACATTCCCTCGGTAAATATATCCTGAAACTTTCTCTTTACCCCTCCCTCTCTAACTAACTTGTTTCATTTATTGTCCATTTTCCCACAATTTTCAACAATGATAAAAGTCCCACTACACATTAGGGGACTGACTGACAAAAACCAACTCGAAAACAAACTCTTGATGAATAAAAGTAGCTAAATAAACAGATAAATACAGATAAATATAGAATACTTTATACCTGAGTACCTCTTTACATACTTTTCAATCAATTTTATGTCTATTTTCAAATTTTATCGTTTAATTGTGGAAGGATACACTGAATAGACTAGACAGCCAACTGATAGCCATATAGATGGTTATACCTATTACAAATAACAGAGTAAAAATATAAGAAATTAAACATGCTCATCTACCTACCTACACAGTTCACATTTTCCCGATAGACTTGGGATTTTCTATAATATCAACATTTCCAAATTCCCCCCTTTCTGCTACTATCCACACTTTTCCCACACTTTGAATTAGATTTGATTGCTTTTAGTGTCGGAAATTAACCTTCTTTCCCAACTTCCAGTTCCTGTAAGAACTATAACTGTTCCCTGATCCCCTCTAACAATACCCACCTATCCTGTACCCACTTCATCATAATCTTCAGACAACTGACAATTTTGCATTGTCCTAATCTCCCTGGTAACTAACTTCCGCGAATATAAAATCTTATTGTTTTCAATCATTTCTCTCCCTCTCCCCCCCCCCTCTCTCTTTTCAAATCCGGTTCGCTGTTTCAAATAAATACATATGTTATTCTTATGTTTTTATATCACTTGTTACTACACCCCTGAGTCTCCCAGTTAGACAATAATATCATTCCTTTTTTTTTTCTTCTCTTTTTTCTTCTTACCCCTTCAACTTTAATAGTATGCAATTGCGTCAACTTTGAATATTTTAACATCTAAGAACACGACTTTTTCCTAATACCTGAGAGCTCCAATCAAACTATTATTTTCTACTTCTAATAACAAATGGCTCTACTGGTGTGATTCATTAGCAAGTATTGTAGACTTCTACTCCTTCCACCATCTACTAAACTGAAACCAAATTGGAAACCCATTCTTTACTCAGACATTGACAAATTTCACACTTTTTACTCATTTCAACACCTCTTGAGGGAGTTCTAGATTGTGGTACACAGTGGGTATGGGACAGACATTTCCCTTTTCACTCCTTGTGTAATCTATACGTACATCCTCTTCACGCACGAGACAGTACAGACTCCTCATGTGTTCCAATTAATTTTTTTTATCATTAATAAATAAACCAGACACTCTACTCCTTGAATCATGTACCACAAACCTACTATCTACAACATTTATTCTGAAACTGACACATTTTACACTCATTTCAAAACTTCTTCAGAGGGCTCTGAATCATGAAGCATAGACAACAGGGGACAAACATTCTCTTTTTCACTCTCCCATATAATCTATAGGCTCTGACATGCACCTGACAGCACTTACTCATGATAACATAATATTCAAATTCATTTTATTCCCTCCACTTTTTCCCGTTTTAGCTACATTTCCCACTGGACATTGGCTATACTGGGTATAATTATTAGTAAATAATCCAGACCATCTCCTCCTCGAATCATCTCTCAGACATGAACCAACTCGAAAACCAACAATTTATTCGAAAAATATGGTAATCTAGTCCCTTTACTCCTTGAATCAGCTATCACATAGAAATCAACTCGAATACCAACAATGGATCCAGAAATTAACACATTTCACACACTATTCACTCTTTTCACGCATTTTGAAACTTCTCGAGGGGTCTCTGAATTGTGGTACATACGGGCTATTGAACAGACATTCTCTTTTCCCCTCTCCCATATAATCTACAGGCTCTGACATATACACCTGACAATACAGACTCGTGCTAATTTATAATTCAAAATTTTTTTTTCTTTCTTCTTCACTTTTTCTCGTTTTAGCTATATTTTCCACCAGGCATTGGCTATACTGGGTATAATTATTAGTAAATAATTCAGTTATTCTACTCCTCAAAACATCTAACAAACACACAGCCTATAGAATTTATCAACAAATCAACACATTTTACACACATTCCATGTATACTAAGACTTCCCGAGGGGGCTCTAGATCAGGGAACAAACATTTCCCTTTTCTCCCTTTTGTGGGTAATATATACAGTACACACCTGACAGTGCACTTTTGCAATATATTCAAATTCCCTTTTTTTTTTTCTCTCTTTTTTTTTTCTACACTTTTTCTCGTTTTAACTATTTTGTCAACAGATATTAACTTTACCAGCTAGAATTAACCAGTTACTCTGTTCCTCAAATCATCTACCAGACCCCTATGTACCACAAAACCGACAATTTATTCAGAAAATATCAAATTTTACCTATTTTTCCACACTTTTTATCATTTTAGTTACAATTTCAATGATAATTAATTCTACTGACTCGAATCAAGGCAAATATTCCAACTTACTACTCTTTGTACTGAGAAATGAGTGATAAATTACCCGAAACACGCATTATTTACATAAATTACATTACCATTAGGTTATAGGGTATTTTCATAATGTACCTACACAGTTTACACGAGATATTAAGTTACTCCTGTTTGTACCATTATTTTATATCAATAACATTCACACACACACACATGCACACACAAAATAAACTGTAAATTAACCAAGAGCATCTTTTTTTCTTTGTAACCTTTAGTTGCCTACATATGTTATGAGAATTAGTGTCACTTTACCATTACTCTATACTTCATATTCCATTTCTGCAACCATTTTCTCCATCATCATGCAGGAATACACGCGTTTTAGAACATAAACAGATAAAACAACGATTTCTTGAGAGATGGGGAGAGGGAGGGATTGGAACATTTTGTTGGGTATTTAGATTGTGGTACATAGGGGTCTGGAGACAAATATTCGTTTTTCCATTCTCACAACCATCTAATACATGCACCTGGGCATACAGATACACACAAATTCTTAGAACACAAACAGATAAAGCGAGGATTTCTTAGGAAATGGAATGGGAGGGAGCTGGAACATCTTGTTGCGTATGTGAATTATGGTACACAAAGTCGGGGTTCGAATCTCCTGTTTACATCGGGGACCTGCCTATGTTATACTATATTATACTCTTCATATTCGAACAAGTGTTTTCCTCATTTCTACACGACTGGTCAAACTGGGACTAAATGAAAGTTTCAAAAATACCTAAGCATCCACCATATGTATTGGAAAATGTTCAGCGACTCTTATAACCTCCTGTTTACACCAGGGAGTCAGTAGCTTCAGCTACACTATACTACACTTTATGCTCGGACATCAAATTTCCTCATATCTACACGACTGGTTGAACTGGGGCTAAATGAGAGTTTCAAAAAAAAAAAAAAATATCCAAACAACCCCCGATATATGTTGGAAAATATTCAGCGATAAAGATTCGAAGCTAAAAGCGCGCCGCGCCGAATAATGATTCAATCCAGGCTGGAGATAATTTTTACTTTTTGATAAGACAGATTCGAAAATCTAATAATTTATAACGCGAATTGACACATCCAAACTACATATTATCGTACTATTTCACCTACGGATTGGTAAAGCACAAAGAGAATTAATTAGGATGATGCAATAAACGCAATACGCCATGTATAGATATATTTTTTCTGTACAGCCACCGACGACTCAGTCGTCGCATCGTGCGAAAATATCTTCCTGATAAGAGCGCGACAAGTTTAGACCTGTCTGGAATTTCGATATTTAATAATTTTTTTTTTTGATGACTCATCTAAAGTTTGGTAGGAAAGAAAGACCTGTGAATAATTCATACTCTCCTAATACTTCGATTCGTGAAACGACCTCTTTTCGAGTGTTGGTATGATGAGGAGAGGGAGAGGGGGCTGGGTTGTGGTACCTTCGGGACAGAGGCATAGGTAAATATTCCCTTTCTCCCTGTAGCCGCCATGTGTTATATATTTCATATTCCAATTATTATATCGAAAATACAGGTTCATCCGGAGGGGAGGGGGTTGGGTTGTGGTACTCTCAGTCTCAAGACAAGGGGTATAGACAAACATTCCCTTTTTTTTTTCCCCTCTCACCATCATGGTTCCTGCAGCCTACCTTTGGTCGTGATATATTCCATATTCCAATTATTATTATTATTATTATTATACCCGAAAATATAGGTTCAATCACAAGGGAAGGGAGGGGAGCTGTAATCTGTGGTTCCCTCAGGGTAGGAGACAAACAGACACTTTTTCACTCTTACCGCCATATGTGTTATATTTCATATTCCAATTATTATTATTATTATTATTATTATTATTATATACAAAAATACAGGCTCCACCATGTGTGGGAAACTGGATTGTGTGGATAATGGGGAGAAGAGGGGTCTGGGGTCATGGCTGGCAATTATATACAAAAGTATACTCGTTTCAACCGCGGAGCGTGAAAATCTGAACCGACTCAACAAGGGGGATGAGGAGGGGGAGGGAGTGGCACTCTGAATTGTAGTTTCCCTAGAGTCTGGGAGACGGACCTCTTTCTAACATACCCATTTATCTGCATACTATCATCATCATACGGTAAGTATACGACACCTGGACATCTGGATCAAGGGGGAAGACGAGGGACACCATCTGGATCAAGGGGGAAGACGAGGGACACTCTGGATTGTAGTTTCCCCGGAGTCTGGGTCGTGAACCTTTTTCTAACCTACCCATTTACCTATACTGACATATCCACGCCGTAAGTATCCCATATACAACACAACTAGTAACCTATACTTTGAGAGAGATGAAAGTTACGAAAATAAATTCTAATCAAGCGTGAGGGAGGGGAGGGGGCAGTAAACGGGTCCACTCTTCATCACACGATAAGTACCTACCCAAGTGCCTATCCATATACGACGCCTGCGTCTACCATTTCCAAGACCAAGAGTCTGATGCAATTTGTATTCCAATTATTAATGTACGCAAAAATACACTCGGTTCAACCATAGGGAGGGGAGGGGGCTGCTGATGGGTCCACTGTTCATCACTCGGTAAGTACATACCTAGTCATACACGATGCAGATGGAAATCAACCGAGCGAAACACGAGAGAGACGAAATTTTCTTCGAATACAGTACGCGGATTGCATACTCAAGGTTTGCAGGGGAACCAGGGCTTTTAGCATCGACTGTGACGTCACTCCATTTAAAAATACACGGGAGACCTGCGCCAGCCGCCCCACTTTTACTCTACTTATTTCTTTCTTCCTGTACTCAATAGGAAGGTCGACGAAGCGAACATGTCGCACACTGCAAATTTTAAGCCATTATAAAAAATTTACCTTCCGTATAAATGTAAATCAAACTTGCAGGGGAAAGAAAGGGAAAAAAAGAGAAAAGAATTATTAAACCCAGAGAAACTTTGAAAAACTCTAGTAGTTCGCCAACTGTAGTGTATGAAGTGTATACCTAGGTATAGTTTATCTAACATGAGTCTAGCGACCTGTCAAATCATTTAAATGATACCTATATTGCACTCATTGATTTTTCTTCTATTGAATTCTCTCCCCTACTCCTCCATAGGTGACTCAGTTTTGACGTGCGAGTGAGATCATTATCAAAAATAAGTTGAGCGACCTTTCAAAACTCTGCTATGGTACCCATATTGTTAAATTCACATCGATATTTTTGCTTTTCAGGCCTTTACTCTCCTAGATCTTCCAATGTTCCCATTAGAATAAAATCACCTTTAAAAATGAGTACAGCGACCTCTCCTCCAATTGAAATAGTATCCACATTGAGTTTATTAATTTTTCCACTCTGCTAAAGCCCTAATTTACAAACTTCTGAAATCACCATCAAAAATGAGTTTAGCGACCTTACAAACTGCTGAAACGATACCTGTATTGTATTTTATGGTATTTTTGACCCCCGCTCCCCAGTTAGGTGCCATAGTTAAACCGACCACTAATTTGAATTCAGAGATCCTGGAAACACCTCGAATAATACCTAACACTACTGAACAAAATGAAATTTTTTATTTGCACAACGCATTTAAGGAGGTGATTCCTGAGTACTTTTCAACGCTGAATACAGTGCCGTTGGCCGTTTTTCTCTATCACGTCTAGTTTTTCTGATCAAAAACTATAAAAAATTCAACTAAATGTGTTCAAAAAGAGGTTTAGGAACTGAATGTGGTCATACTGATTCGTGTTGTTGTGTGTTGCGGTCGTGTGTAGTGGTGTGTATTCTGTCGGTTTGTTTTCTGTTATTGTGGTCTGATAACACTGATAATATCAGTCAGTGGTACCGCTTATTCCAATGCAAAAACAAAATGGAAACGAATTTCAGTCGTTCAGAACTCCGAATTGTGACGTAATAGAGAAAAATGGGTCGCAGTATCGTGTTCAGCGTTAAAAAGTACCTCAGAATCACCTGTCGAAATGCATTGTGCAAAATAGTTGTTCAGTAGTGTAATTCAGTTTGATTATCGTGCTAATGAACGCTATGAATATTCGGAGCCACACAAGACAAATACGAGGTCATTGGAGGCCAACTGCGAGGCCAATGAGTAACTATCATAATATTATATTGACATTGTGGCGTCTCTCCCAAACGCATCGGCGATCTCGGACGTAGATGCAGTTATGTGTCGCATTGACGAGTTTCATGTTGTCGCAAATTGTTATAAAATTACATATTGTTAAGTCATGTGTCTTAGTCATTGGCGATTACTTTTGGAGTCAGATCCAGTGGTACACCTTACTCCCCTGCTCTCGCTACAGCCGCGTTCCGGCTGACTTGTCACTTGGGATAAAAGGGGCTGGCGCGCTTGAAGCTGATTGGTAGCGTCAGCGAATTATCGCTCAATGAGCTATCCAAACGGCCGGCAGATCTGAGCGAGAGATAACGACCACCGATAGGGAGAAGTCCCATGCTTGTGACCCCAACCGCGAGTCCCACAGACATCAACAATCGATAACAACTTTTTGAGCTTCTCATGTTAGCGTGGAATGGTTCGTTTCTGAAAAGCATTTGTGATCTTTCGGGATGTTCAATACTTAGTACATATTGATACTTTCAAGGGTTTTATTTGGCACATATTTACTCCTTTATATTTCATTTCTTATAGAGTTCATTTATTCTATAGATGCAACGCTTTTTCACTTATCCATCTCAAAAATGTTCATCAGTTGTCAAATTCTGATTTGTATTGGGCGAAATTGGACTGCCACCTCCTCCCTCGAAAAAAAAAAAAATACTTTGGTCGCATGTCAAATATCCTTTCAGTCAATAAGACTGGGAAATTCTGAATTCGTTCATAGAAATACGCTGCAATTCTTGAATGATAATTGAATCATTGAATATCGGTATTTAATTTTCTTTCAGTTTCGACGAGTTAGGATTAATTAAATTTATTAAATATTAGATGTAACATTTTCTTGACTAAGATACATAGTATTATCAGAGTTATTAGTACTGAAATGAGTAACACGCAACCTATATCTAGTAGGTAGTACTGATACCAAGGTAAATGGACCGCTTTGGATTGTAGGTGTCGGGCTCCTTTATGTCGTATCACATACTCGGTCCAATAGACAGCGGTTTCCATCGGCGTTAAAGGCCTATCTCTGTAAATCAGCGAGTTTTTCTTTGCATTTTCGGCGTACCTGAAAAACACGAACAGATTTCTTAGTCAATTAGCTACTTTCTTATAATACGACCAGTAGGTACAGAAAAATACATTCAATTTGAATAGATAGGCATATTCTCCCAAATTTTTGAAAAGAGAAGATAAATCAAGAAAAATATGAAAAGTTTGTTATTCATGAGCCCAAAGTGAATGACAAAATGTTTTAATACCAGAAGTCCTTTCTTAAGGAGACCCGAATCCATCTCAAAACCTAATATTTTCTCTTGAGTTGGTCTATGATTCTTACTTCGTATTATTCAATACGCTTTTTATTTTCTGTAATATTGTATCCGCAGATATGCGATCATAGTTTAGTATTTCGCCTGCTCCAGCTTCCTGGATGAATTTTAGATTCACGAACTGGTCTCCAAAAAATGGTATACCAATCACAGGAACGCCTTCGTAAATTGCTTCACTTATACCCAGAGCGCCTCCGTGAGTAATGAATAACTTCAACCTTGGATGAGCTGCAATAAGAAATAAATAAAGATTCTTATTACTAAAAACCAATATCTACAATCTGTATTTTTTAGGTCACCACAATGGATAGGTGTCTTTGTATTCTGAAGTTAGGTCAATTAACCAATCAATCCATTGGTAACCTTTTATTTAGGGACACATTTGTAGAACTTTATTTTTACATTTAATTTAACAGCGTTTCTGTTCAATTCCGAGTGTACCCCCGGGCCGTGAAGGGCAGAGGTATCCTTCACTCTCTCCAACTCCTTATTACGATCATGGGCAGTTCCATGAAGCTGTTTTTTTAATTCTTTTTTTTTTTTTCTTAGCATATTTTATTTGCTTTTACTACTGGGTATACTTTTTTTCTTAGCATATTTTATTTGCTTTTACTACTGGGTATACTTGAGTAAAACCGTAACGAAAATCGGAACGCTCTCCCGACACGAATTCAATTGTTGACATTTCCATGGAAATTTATTTTAACATTTTATACATATACTTTTATTACTGGATATACTTGAGCGAAACCCGTAACGCTCCCCCCATAACTGTCCATCAACAGGAATTCAGTGGTTGACATTTACAGTCTGCAGCCGTGTTGTTGCTGTGCGACTGCAGTCTGCAGCTGTGTTGTTGATAGAAATTCTGGCGGTCCATCATACAGAGAGCGCTGCAGTCGGACATAGTGATACAATAATACATATATTGAATTCTAACCAAATCAAGTCGTGCAGAAAGGTGAACAAACAATGCAATAACAAATGAAAACCTATTTAGAGAGTAAAATTCAAAATGGTAAGCTGATGATTTTCCACCGGCCCTCTCCCGGTTTCATGGAAATATCTGTAGAATTAGTTGAGCACAAGCAAAGAAACAACAGCTAGGCCTAATTTAAATAAGAACACATAAATGGAGATGAGGGGAAATGAAAGTGATGGTATCCCGATGTATGTTTCATCACGGATACATTTATTCACAATCTATAAGTTACCGTCCTACCTAAAATATCTCGCTGGGGCATCCACTTTTTAATCATGATATTCCTTGATTTTCGAGGGAGCTCTTGCGCTTCCCACTTCCACAGCACCCGCTGTGGCAGTTGTTCGAAAGCCTCCGTAAAAGCGTCTCTTATCCAAGGAGGCATAGATTTAGCTTGCAATAAGGTACCCATGCAGAAGTAAATGACGCCTTCGGAAGATTCATTTAGAAAATGTTCAATGTCCTGCAAAAACCAATAAAAGAACGTTGATGTTAAGCTAATTCTTTTGGTGACTTCCAGGCATACTAATAGAGAAATTGCTGTGTTAACTTTACCATCGGCAGTGGAGCTGGATCCTGAATATGAAGTCCTCCGACTTCAATTACCGCCGGAACATGTGGACGTGGCGAATGAGAACTGAAGTGACTGAAGGTCAGTATTAGACTTGCATTCTTAGCTATTTCCTCGACTGATGGTGTTGTTTCTCCAAGATACTTTCGTATTAATTCGTCGGTCCGAGGAACCCATTTCCGCGTGTGAAAATACAATGATAAACAGTGCGATATTGTATTTTGTAATCTCTCTAAAAACGAAGACTCAAGTCCCATGGGATTGTTATTTAGTACGTATTGCGTGTATGAAGGGTTACTCGGATTTGCAACTCTATCGGAAGCCCATGGCATCAGTGGCAGTGGGCTAAATTGGATGAAAGGCTTCTGAAGTTTGTAAACGTATCCTAATAACACGTCTGTGATGAATACCTCTGTTAGGATTAAATCGTAACTCTCAGCTGTGCGAAGTAGCTCTTGCATTTGCTCGCATTGTAGTAGCTGCTCATGATCATGAACAACCAACATCGAAGTTTCGAGCGAACGATGAGATGTCGAGTAGACATCGAGCACTGATTTCAAACCGGATAATCCAGGGGGAGGTCGTATACAGGCGCTGGTGTCGATTTGATGATAATTTGGTCCCGGACTTTGCTTTGGAAAAGGAGTGACCGCAGTGAGTATGTGCCCCCGATTGGCCAGCTCTTCGAGGAAAGCATTAAATACGATAAAATGGCTTTTAAAGGGGAATGGAAAGAGAGCAAGTATGCGAGCCGAGTTCGAAAACTGAATGCCAGGGGTTAGTAGGAGTGTGACAGCTAGGAGGAACGGAATACGCGTCCTCATTTTGTATTCTTATCAGATTTGCCTGAAAAAAGAATGACATAATATTTTCAGTTGAATTAAATTTGCATTTATAAGGTTACAATTCACCGTAGTACCAAAGCGTTTCCTTACGTTCCTTAAATTTTGCGACAAAATTACATCATTTCGAATCCTAATTAGCCCAGAAAGTGAATAACTGAATACTCTAACATCAATCTAAAGCCTGATTTTAAGATCATACTCCCACAGCACCTTATTAATGGTTCTTATTAACGCTCGGAATTCCAGAAATGCAGATTCTTTTTTTGGTTCAAAAGCGAGTAGGTCTGCTGTACCGTAGAAGACTTTTGAAGAGAAAAAATTGAATATTTCTTGGTTGTTACAATTTCTGATAATTTTTTAGTTATAAGATCACCTGATGGAGCGTATGCCGATGCATACATACCAGAGGGCTCCTCTAAACACTGCACCATTGCCCTAGACACTGCCCTTTCGAGTATAGTGTTTTTGCAACTAGAGAGGACGCTTTTTGAGGCGGTCCCGGGCCCCCATTTCACTTCTCCTTGATTTGGATTCGCGCTGTCCTGTCAGGATGACCGAGTCAATGCTCACCCAGCGTTAACCTGGAATTCGGGTGGCTCGAAGCTGAACTGCGCTTCGTTTACACCTCAGCTCAGTTATAAGCTGGCGTGATTCTATTCCGGAAAATTATGAATTTTCTAAGCGGAATCCTTTTTGGCCCATGGGAATGTGCGGTTCCAGGTACATTAAAAATAACGTTCTCAAAACCCTATTCAAAACAATTTGAGGAACACTCCTGTCTGTTTATAAGTTTTCCAAGTTTGCTTATAATTCTAACTTTTCCAGACTATTTCAGAATTGATTAGGGATTTTCAAGGCGTGATACTAACTTTTAGAAGACTTCCTGATACTCCTCGAGACATTACAAGACCAGTTGTGGACTTTCAATACTTGTTTCAAATTGCTTGAAGCTCCAGACATTTGCTAACATTTTTAAGACTGTATCAGGCTTTTCTGCTAGTCAACTATTTTTTGAGTATTTTCAATCCAAAATATTTATTCTCTGGTTAGGGTAGTTACCTCACTGCCGGGTTCGGTTCAATCCGGCGCGGATGATTAGGTGCAGCCAATCCGGCGCGTAGAGTAACTTAGCGCAATATGAATTTGGCGCAAAATTAGTTGAGAATAGACGCGCAGTTGGAGGATTTGATGAACTACTTCGAGGATACGTACATTGGGCGACATCTTAGGACAGGAAGAAAAACACATGATTTCGTATTCCGTGGTAGAATGTTTACCAAAGAACTCTATTCTAGATAACGATGCACGAAACCGGACATCGGCGTTTGCAAGTCGAATTTGGTCTCTCGCACCCTACCCGGGCACAGAAGGCGTGGGAGGTACACTATACACACCTGGAGAGTGCCACAGTGCAGCCCCCCCCCCCCGAAAAAGAAGAAGCAGGTCGATCGTGAGGAACGAATAAAAAAAATTGTAGAAGACTACGATAGCAGTGGGACCATCGAATATAGCGCATAATTTGTAGCAGTGTATTGTCGAAAATAAGGGGGGGGGCATCATTTTAACGTATTAGTTTAGTTTATAAGAAATCTTTCTTTTGAAATTTATCTTTTAGAGAAATTTTTACGCGCCGAATTTAATGTGCGCCCAATTTTTCTGCGCCGAATTTAATGTGCGCCCAAAGGTGCCTGCGCTGAATCCGCTGGGTTAAACCGTCCGCGCCCAATTGTATGGCACCCCTCAGTGCGCTTGCTGAATGTATAGCATCCCAAAAATTCGGATATTGTCGAAATAAGTGACCTTATGGCTGATTCAAAAGTTCTGTCTCGTATATTTGAGTTATGATACTAAAACCTTGGATACTTAGGTACTGTTAGTGGTCAAGTGCCTATGAAAAGCAGACACATTTTTAAAATAATACATCGCTGTATTATAAAACTGGTAGAATTTAACCCAGCATAATTTTAATTATTTTTTAAGAAAAAATATTTATTACTTACTTTGATTAGAAGTGACTTTATCTACTGAAATAACAGAAAATGAAAATATCAGTTTTCACTAAAGGAGTGAAAAAAGAATACTACAAACCATGAATCATAATCCATACTTTTGGCTACCCTCAACTCAGGAACAGAAATGCATATTGAAATAATGACGGGTTTCTAATGGTAATACCGTGGCCAATAAACGGGAATTGATCATAATGTAATTGTTGTAGTTTCAGTTTTAATGGAGACCCTCTTGTCCCCTTGTAAATATATTTCTTTCTTCCTGTACTTAATAGGAAGGTCGACGAAGCGAACATGTCGCACATTAAAAATTTTAAGACAATATAAAAAATTTACCTTCCATAAAAACGTAAATCAAACTTACAGAGGAAATAAAAAAGAAAAGAAAAGAATTATTAAACCCCAGAGAAACTTGGAAAAACTACTGTAGGTCGCCGACTGTATAGTGTATGTAAGTGTATACCTAGATATAGTTTATTGAAAATGAGTTTAGCGACCTATCGAATCATTGAAATGATACCCACATTGCACTTCCTGATTTTTCTACTTTTGAATTCTCTCGCCTACTCCTCCATAGATGAGTCAGTTTTGATGTGCGAGTAAGATCATCATCAAAAGTAAGTTAAGCGACCTTTCAAAACTCTGCAATGGTTCCCATATTGTTAAATTCACATCGAAATTTTTGCTTTTCAACCTCTTACTCCCCTCAGATCCCCCAATGTTCACATGAGAATAAAATCACCATTGAACATGAGTTCAGCGACCTTTCAATCCACTGAAATAGTATCCATAGTGAGTTTATTGAATTTTTCACTGTGGAACCCCACTTTCCTGCGACCTCTCCGACTCGGGATTCCTGTACCGAAGGAGTGAGAAGCCCCGTACATCGAGTTCTTAGTTTATAACTCACTTAATATTATCTTTATAAGAAAAAGTTTCTAACAAAACTTACTGTGGACCAGATTCCTCATACAAGTGGTCCTTTCCAGTTCTTTTGTAATTACTCTAGAAACTTCGTAAAGGGGACTTGAATATAATATAACCCTTTTTACATTACTGTATGTACATTAACAACAGATCTGAGTCACAGTTCAGTTCAGTGTCGCTTTATTTTCGAGAAATTAATTAGTTGGAAAAAAAAAAATTAAAAGAATTATAAGCAACAATTTTGATTTTACTAGGGTCGGTAATGAGTCTCTTACAAGAACTTTTTTTCTTCATTTCCCCCTCCCCCTTCTGTAGATAGCTCATTGATCTTGATCTTACTGCAGTTCTGCTTCTACGTTCTACATTTATCAATCCACATTCTACGACGCTAAGTTTATCGTTTTCCTAATTTTTCAGCATTTTGGGTAACTATTTTGTAATTTGTTTGCGTTTTTGAATATTACGTTTCGGATTCTGCTATACGAATTCTACGACTCTATGTTTTACAATTCCAGCTTAAGTCCAGATCAAATGAAACATTTTCGTTGCGATTCCCATAACGTATCTCGCCCTTATCAGTAAATTTTCAAAGGAACAATGGCATATGAATCATGTTTCCTAAACATATAGTCAAGTATTTTGGTAGTTTTGATATTCTGTTTGAGGTTTCGAGGGATGAAGCCTTCTTGTAGCTGTTTTAAACTGCCTGCTCGTTATAACATGTCCTGATACCATTTGTGATGGCTATGCGTATTCAAATTTATTATAAACTTCATTTCAATGAAAATTTGCCCTTTGTAGCGCAGGAAGAATAATACGAGTATATTAAGATTTTCGGAAAAGTCACGGCATCTGTATTAAACGACTTAACTATGAAAATCTGTTTTTCAAAAACACGTGATTTAAAGTTCAAGAGCCCCATGGGAACTATTTGACATAGCGTTTACTGATAAGTTTTTTTCAACGTGGATACCCATTTTTGTATCGGGAACCCCAATTTAAAAAAAAATTTATTTTTTAAACTCTTTCCAAGGATACTAATAACTCATTTTGTCTACAGAGTACCAGCCGAGAGTCGACCCTCTGCGAGCAGCAGAGCTGCTTGTTTATTTTAATTCTTAATTTTAGACAATAATACGCGGATGCACAAGTATCATCACAAAAAATAAAAAATAAAAAAAAACGGGATATCATATACGGACTGTATTGCTCTAATAAAAATAATACAGTTTGACTATTAATTGTGACGAAAAAATATTGGAACTCCTGTTGTGTGATTGGTTGAAAAAGAGCCATGACGAAAAACAAAAGATCGAGGGACCGTTTTCAAGGTTGGCAACACTGACTTTCAGCTGCGAAGACGCAATTTCCACGTTACCAATTCATTCATTCATTTATCTAGAGCAGTATTATTTTGCCAGTTTGTTATAATATACCTATTGCTTGAAAATTTAGAAGGAAGAAAAAAAAAAATAATAATAAAAATTGTAAGAGGGACAGCCATGCCGACGGACATTTTAGCATTTGAATCCAATTTTGGCCCATTAAAAGTGGATCAAATTTTCTTCTGAACCCTTGAAAAAGTAGAATTCAGTTAAATCTATCAACGAATAAAAAAAAAAAAGTGCCCGCCACATCAATAAAACTTGTGAGATAACTGCTTCAGGACTGAAATATCAACACGTTTGAAGAATAGCCCCTCCCTCCCCCCCCCCACTAACGCATTTCCTACCAGTTCTTCTTCATCATCATTAGCTGTGGTAAGGACTAAGGTTGTGATTTTAATAAGATTTAGGATTATCCGCCCTTGATTAGGCGGATAACCCGGAAAGGCGGCGGGTAAATTCGAGGAGGATAGTCAGGAAGGTGGATAAACTGATGGTCGATAATCGGGAGTCTACTGTATTCACATTTGCTACAAATTTAATCTGTGAGTAGTTACAAAATATACGTAGAGCATTCAAGCCGTATCTTTGGCTTGGAACTAGTTTCTTGTCTCATCTTTTGACAATCGTTGATTTCTCTGGATCATTTCTCCAAAGAGGGAAGTTTCTGTTAATTTAAATCTTTAGTTGTGACATGATCGTACCTATATTACGTACTTAACATAACCTTTCATAGTGTATAGGTATCTACCTAGTACATTTATTTTTTCATCGAAAATTCTTGAGCTCGCTCACCAGCAGTGACTTTCACCTTTACGTTACTAATGTGGATTTTATTTTATTCAAGGGCTTCTTATTTCTTATCGTGCACTCCTTGTTACTAAACCTATTTACAATGAAACGGATCAAATGGTTACAAAATAATATGCTTAAGGTAGTTACTAATACAAATATTATTGTCAGAACCAGTAAGACGTCCAACAATACATACTGATACCATGGCATGTATATCGAAGAAGCTTTCAAGTGGGGAGCTCCTTTATGTTTAATTACGTATTCCGTCCAGTATATGGCCGTATCCATTGGCGACGTTGGTCGGTCCCTGTATATTGCTCGCAGACGGCTCGCGTTTTCTGTGTACCTTCAAGCACACGGTAAACAGGTCAATTTTAATAACTAAAAAGTTGTAGTCTCTAATGGCTGAAAATATGTTGTTGAATGAGGGGTCAATTGCAGGAACCCTAACGTCGTCTGGTTTGAAAATTTTATAGTGTCGGACTAGCCTCGTCGGTTATTCAGCGATCGTCGAGGCACCAGAGGAGGGATCTAGTGTGCTCAAAATGCATGTATTTGCTTGGAGAAACTTTTGCTTGTAAGGGAGCCCTATATGGTTGACGCTGATTTCATATCAAAATATTGATACAATGTTATGACTGAATGTCTGAAGAAAAACTTGTATAGAAAACCATAAGAATTCCCTTATGTTATTGTTGGCTGGCTTCAGAAGAACCTATCGATGATCTATCAGTAATTACTGTACCTCGTGTTGTTCAGTATTTGATGGATTTTAGACAGCACAGCATCGGCAGTGATTTTTGGATAATCCAGCATTTCTCCAACACCAGCTGATGTTATCGATTTTATGTTTAGCGTCTGGTCCACCCAAAATGGTATTCCTAAGATCGGGATACCTTCGAACACGGCTTCGTTCAGTCCTAATGCGCCGCCATGTGCAATGAATAACTTAACTTTTGGATGAGCTAGAAGCAAAATATTATATTTAATATCAGTCAATTTTCGGTCTCATTAATAACATTATTCTGTTCTGTCGAAAAGAAGAACAATACCTTTTACTATCTGTTACACAGGTACTAAGTCCAAATTTAAAGCAATATTATATACATTCGAGAAGATTTACGATCTAAAGTTAAGGGTGGATAAAATGTGTGAGCGAAACTGCGCCACAGAATCATGGGGTTAAAAATGATTTTTTCTATCGCAAATTGAACACTTTGAAAATGGCCCTGATTATGAGCAGGGACGTAGCGCCTGAGGGGGGGGGCAAAAAATGATTAGATTCCCAACTGACTCAACTCAAAATTCTCTGGTATCAATTTTTTTCGTATTATTGGCTTTAAAAAACAACTCTGGCGGAGGCTTGGGCAATCTGTCCTCGCCCCCTAGTTTTGTCCCTGATTATGGGGCTGAATACAGGAAGGATTACTCTAAACGATGCCATTAATTCGACCTCTTCAGGATGATTTGGGACTTGAAAGAGACAAGCGAAACTTTGATTCATAATTGTTATGTTGGTCCACTACTGGCAGGTTACCCTTCATAGAGATTCAGATTTGGATTACACATGCACTCAGCAAATTTGTGTGTATGGGTAATATAATGACTCTAATTTCCAAAAAAGTGCTTTATAAACTAGAAAACATTGGGGCAAAGTAAACCTAGGTGATAATTTAATAATCACAGTTACAGATATAAATTTGTACACATATATACCACCAATCCATCTTTTAGAAGCGTTATCACTTATGAGTATACGAGGATGCAACACACACACTCTAACAGTATTTTTATGACACACATGATTTCTTTTCTTTCTTCGTCTCCTGTTTCTCTTTTCCAAATGTTTCTCCTCATTTTCTTATAATATTTTTCCAAGTATTCTTTTAACTCTGGGAATTACTATAGACAATCGCTGTGATTATTATCATTTTTTGTCTCTGACAAAAGACCTTTTCCTTTTAGATTTAACTATATATTTGAAATGTTCGTAAAATATCTCAGTTTTTCATATTACACAATAGGTATATGTTGCAATCCTACGTAATGTAGCTCAGAATAGGCAGCAACCGGACTTGCTTGACGTAATGGGTGTCAATTTGTTGTGAAAATGACTCGCCCTTATCTATTTAAACGCGTTTCAGAAATTGCGATTCTGTATAGATAAAATAAAACGTAGAACGGTTCGGGCGGTTCTTTGAAGAAGCCGAAAGCATTCCCAGATATCATAATTCAAAAATAACGGAGCTACCGAAGAAGTGGGCCAGTGAGGAAGAACTTGAAGGGCCTTGACGTTTCTTCCTAAAGGCCCACTAAATAAAACTGAGTTTAACCATTTAATCTTGTTGTTAAATATAGGCAACCTCTGCGAAACCATTTGATATTATTTCTGACACAACTGGCAAATATAAATGGATTGTGAGGGAACGTTGAACTGTGAAAAGTTAATCAGCAGAGAGGCTTGAGCGACTTGACAACAAGAAAACCCGATTATCTATACATGTAAACCTATGCAATAACGAATTGTTTAGTCATTGGAAAATCAGTGTAATGTGCATGGTGCCTATGCCACTGACAGAATAACTGAAGAAATGAATAATTCAGCCATATCAAAGACCTCAGGTTAACGTAACAGAAAAATAAGTGTTTGAAATAAAACCTATCAACACAGCTCAAGTCTAACGACCGATGTGGCAATTTTTCTATCACTGTTATGGAAACTGACATTTTCCGGTACCTTTTTGACATTGTTAGACAAATGTTTGTCATATTGTCCATGAATACTGATTATTATCGAATTCTGAAGTTGTTCCCTTCGCTGTTACACTATGGCAAATTCGTGGAACCTCATGTACTTCCTCGTACAAAGATTCCAAAAATGTAACACTCGGCGGTTTTTTTGAATGTACCTACTCTGAAATTACCTAGAATATCTCTCTGTGGCATCCATTTACGTATCATAATGTTGTCCGTCTTGCCAGGTAAATCATCCTCTTCGTACTTCCAAAGAACACGTTGTGGTATTTGAGAGAACGCCTTTAGAAATGCATTTCGCTTTTCCACTGGCATCGTTTTCGCCTGTAGCAGTGATCCGAGACAGAAGTAGATGACCCCGTACTCGGCTTCGTCCATAAATTTTTTGATGTCCTAATCAGACAAGCTTATCATTAGAGTGTTGTAAACGACACTTTGTTGTACACTGTAGGGAAGACTAAACGGATGGGACAGATTGCTTCGAAATATTAGCGGTCTACATCATTTCTCATAATAAGGTAAATATGTAGTTCCCTCTCTAAGTCGAATGAATTATTTCTTCTGTATGTTTACAAAACTTCAGTGGCGCAATATACACGTGTGCAATGTTATGCCGAAGGTTGGAGAATTATCACATTTCATTTTCGATGCCTCCCAAACCTTACTCGATTAAAGGAATTATTATTTCCTCTGAGGACTGCACTCCTGGCATAAGCTATATTCTACAGGGCTGCTTTGAAGAACTTTTGCTCCTACACCACACCTCTACCCTCCAAATTATGTTTCTTCAAAACCTCACACCTGATTTGAACACCATGGGCTGTATGAAACTTGCCATAATTATAAATTAATGAACACTAACACATATCTACTGTGGATTGACACAGTATAAATGGTGAAGAGTGCACACTCTTAATGCATATGAAGTTCTCAACTCCTTCCAAAACCTGAAGCTTAGTCATGAGTTGCATTTCCTACCCCTCTCCTCACAGAAAAAGTGTGTACAGTAATTTTTTGAGATAATATTTATTTTTCCACCTACTGATTCAATTGTAAAGACTTTCAATCAAAGTAGGAAGAGATCATTTCTGCTTGATTCCTATGAAGGTACATTATTTAATATGTACAATCATCCATATTTTGTACTGCTGTTGTCAAAAATATTGTTTTACCTAGGTACATGTATGAATACATTTGATATAAATTTTATGTGCGAGTGGTAAAATGTACATTAGAACATTTGAATTATATTTTTGGTTTTCTGCCAGTCTATTGGACTTTTGGTCTGTAAAAAAGCGAAACCAGGGTCTTTTTAACTTCAGCCGCCCTACAAAAGTCTGCCCTTTGACTACATACTAACAATTTCTTCAGTACTAATGTACTTATCGCAGGAAATTGTACAAAAACAAACAAACATTTGAGTCCAAAACCATGAAAGAAATGAGTTTATTGATAACAATGGTCCTTCTTTGGACAGTTTAACTAGATAAAGTTAACGTGAATTAAGATTAAAAATGCATATGAGTTTAGCCACGGTTTTGCAAAAATATCACTCATGAATAGAAACACATCTTGAGAGAGGGGCAACTTTTTATACTGTGAATTGACTTTAATACTTTAAAATTAGAAATAGGGGGGAAATAAGGTATAAAAGCCCCATTTTATAGTCCGTTCCAGATAAGAATATCAAAAACCCATAGACGTGGCGGCATCACAGGGGAAAAGGGAAGTAAGAAATTCACACTGAACGCGAAGACGTAGCGCACGTTCACAGGAAGTGATACGTGATTGGTTGCAAAATTAAACTCGTGAACGTATTAGTCTGTGGTCTTTCTAGCGTTTTTGAGTTTGAATAAATTGTTCAAGCTGCAGTCTCCTTGTAGGATAGATATCTTTGTACATGTGCCATTTTTGCAGAAATTAATTCAATTTTTGTTAAATCTTTTAGTTATAAGGTTACTAAGAATATGAAATCTGTCGCAATTGTTCTAATTTAATATGACTATGGCTGAAAGATCAAAGATGAGTAATCAACAGTACTTTTTTTCATAATTGGACGCTGTTCGACAAAAGGGAACCAACTAGCAAAATCCGCTTTTTGAGAACACATGATTCGAAGTTCAAGAGCCATGTAGAAACTATATGGCATAGCATTTACTGATAAGCTTTTTTCATCGTGAGTGCACATTTTTGAATCGGGGGCCAATTTTGAAAAATTCTACATGTTACACCCTTTCTAACGATACTAATAACTCATTTTGTTTACAAATGTTAGTTGGTTCCCTTTTGTTGAACAGCGTCCAATATTAGCAATTAGCCTTGTTATCGTTTAGCGGGTGCTCTAACCAAAGCCCTTCCTGCTATCTCTCTGGAGGACAGGATAATTGATAATTCAGTCGCATTCAGCTAATTGAGGTATGTTTTCGCAGTTTCGTTGTTGTTGTTGTTTTGGTGTTTGTTTTTTTTTTAAATTAAAACTTTTATTCTTTATAGAGAGATTTGAAGGTTAATTTTGTAATGAGTATTTTGTACAACTTTTGATGGTTCAGTATTAACATCAATGTTTCACAGTGTGCAGCTGGCCTGCAAAAGATATGGCCTGATATCTACTCTAGATATTTACAGAAAATGTTTTTAATTAATAATTACCTTGATTCGTGTACCTTTGCTCGACATAAGAAAGATAAAATCTCAAATCCGATAATGCTGTTGAAAGATTTGGAGAAAATTCTGGCCATTACTAATGTCAATATCCACAGCTTTCTCATTACAAGAACTTGATCTTCTCTAAGAAGAACTGAAAGTGTTCAAAAGTTTGGTGTCCAACAAATATTTTATTGAAAGATGGATTAAGAATATCAAGTATGCGAAATTAAACAATCACTTTGCGTTATTCTGTCTAAAGTTAGTATGTCTTTGTACTGTACACTATTTTTGGGAAACAAAAGTTTCTCAATTTGGGATTTTTCCTGCGGTTTTGACAACAAATACAGCAGTTATTCATTATTTTTACCAATTAACATCAAAACAAGAAAAGATTGGCTAGGAATTAAAGGAACCCAGCAGAATTATCATGGTGCGTTTACACTGATGAGGCTGGACAGCATTGCTGTAGCCAACTTCGCTGGATGTTATAGTTATTTTCGTTCACACTGGAGTTAGTCGAAATATGCTGATAGCAATGTTAAAACTTATCCGATTCTAATTGGATACCGGTTAACAATAACAACTAGCAATACTGCATGTTATTGTTGCATGTTAGTCATTTTCAAAACTTTGCTGACAGCAATGTTCATTTGTCAGTGTAAATGCACCATGAGTGATTCTTGCAAATTTTGTCCTCTTTGGGAGATAACAGGAAAGAGTTTAGTTTGAGCACCCGCTAAACAGTAACAGGCTAGTAATGCCTGATAACGCCGACCTTTGTTGGTAGAACAAGCCTAGTGATCAGGAATGAAAGTCAGCCGGAAGCCGAAGTCGGAAGCCGGTAGTCAGCCAGTTTTGAGTAAAGTTTTAAGAAGCCAGAAACCAAGAAACCAGAATAGTTGGAAGTTGGTAGCCGGTGTAAGCCCCGTTTCACACTACGCCATGTTGCCGGAACGGCAGCAGTGAAGACGATCCGATATCACACGTAGAGAATGGGAGCGTTCACACGAGGTCTTTACGGTTGCCGTGCCGACTCGTGTGAACGCTCCCATTCTCTACCTGTGATATCACCGTTCCGACAACACGGCGTAGTGTGAAACACGGACCTAAAGAAGCCGCCATTGTTTGTCAGCCTCTTAATCAGCTCCTTTGATTTGTCACATCTGTTTCTTTTGTCATTTCACATAGGTAATATTTGGACGCTGTTGAGGGTAATAGAACCAACCGACATTTGTTGACAAAATGAGTTACAAGTATCATTGGAAAGAGCGTAAAAAGCCTAAAAACAAAGTAGAATTTTTCAGAATTGAGCCCCCGATTTAAAAATGTGTACTCACGTGGAAAAAACCTTATCAGTAAACGCTGTGTCATATAGCTTCTACATGACTCTTGAACGTCGAATCACGTGTTTTCAAAAAACAGATTTTGTTGGTTGGTTCTGTTACGCTTAACAGCGTCCATATTTATGAGCTCCTTTTTCCAATGAGCTATATCGCTCAGTACCATGAAGCGGTTACTAATACATTATTTTGAGTCTAAAATAGTAGCTTATAGAGTTCAGATTTAGGTATATTTATTACCTTTAAAACGCTATCCTGCAAAATTACTATTTTGATGGACTAACATGTTCTTTCATGAAAGTTGAAGGTTATATTTAGAAAATCTTTAAATTTTCAAAAGTCAAAAATGTTTATTGTTTAGTCACTCACGAATGTTGTGCCAACCCCTGAGAAGTAGTAACTAGTAGTTGATACTTGGTAGGTTGGAAAAATGGTAGCCCAAAGTTTTTAGATTTTGGAAGGAAGTTTGATGTTAGAAAAGCTTTTCAAGCTTTATAAATTTGGGGTAGCTGAAAGGCGGAAGAAAAGCTTTTTCAATCGGCTTCTCATTCTCATCCCTGCAGTAATGTCAGGGAATCCTTCTTATTGCATAATTTAACCCGTTCAATCTGCATATAAGTTTTAACTGTTGATGTACAGCTATAAAAATAAAAATAAGTAAAAAATACTGTATTTTTATTATTAATTTTATGGTTTAATTACTTAATCCTCTATGTTCTTCTAATAATATATTCATTTTAATCTCCATTAGCAATTTTAACAAACTTTGGCACACTACAATCGCTCCAAACACTAGTACTCCTGGTTCACTGATAAGAAAACAGATTTCAATTTTCCAATTGGACGCTATTCAGCAAGAGGGAACCAACTAACATTTATACTTGTATACAAAATATGAGTTATTAGTTATTGGTATTGTTGGAAAGAGCGTAAAAAGTAGAATTTTTCAAAATTCTACGTTTTACTCTCTAACAATACTAATAACGTAATAACTCACTTTGTTTACAAAAATGTTAGTTGGTTCCCTTTTGTTGAACAGCGTCCAATTGAGATTTGGAACGGAATGTAGGAGCAGTAATGTGTACTAGAGCACCTATAAAAACCAAATATGCGCATACGCCATATTGTTTGCAAAAGTGTCCGTTGATGCCCAATCCAACTATGCGTTGCGTACCGTGCAGTCAATTCGGCATCGACGGGCACTTTTGCAAACAATATGGCGTATGCGCATACTCCCTTTTTATAGGTGCTTTAATGTGCACTTCCTAATGAAAGGTTGAGTGATCACAGATGGAAATAAATAACATTGCTGTAAGTGGGAAGTATGGGTTTTTCAAAAAATCATTATAAAATTAAGAAATGACGGACGTGCTTCAGATTTGAACTCTAGGGAGCTACATATTCGAACTTGCAATTAAAAATTGAATATGCCAGGTAGCAGAAGTAATAGAAGTTTGGTGAAGTAAAAAATGAGAGGTACGTTATCAGTTGCCGGGCTGACACGCGCGACCTATTTTTTCTCTACTGATCACGATAGTTCACAAAACATCCGCTAGATGTCAGCCACTTTGATTCCGAGTCCCAATAAAGAACAAAGCCCGGTGTACACTGTACACGATCAATTATATTGACGTCAATGTAATCGACAGTCTTTCATCAAAATTTCATTTCAATGGAATTTTGATTGATATGAGTTTAATTAATTGATATAACTTACGCAGACGCCTTCAATAATTCTATTGGCACTTTTCATCAATATAATTGATCATGTACACCGGGCTTAAAGCCTAGTACACACGATGCGGGTTTGTGAGTGAGTGAGCGCGCTTGCTAATCAACTTGAGAGAACTACAACACTACTGAACAACTATTTTGCACAACGCATTTCGACAGGTGATTCTGAGGTACTCTTTAACGCTGAACACAATACTGCGATTCATTTTTCTCTATCACGTCATAATTCGGAGTTCTGAACAACTGAAATTCGTTTCCATTTTGTTTTTGCAATGGAATAAGCGGTACCACTGACTGATATTATCAGTGTTATCAGACCACAATAACAGAAAACAAACAGGTGGAATACACACCACTACACACAACAACACGAATCAGTATGACCACATTCAGTTCCTAAACCTCTTTTTGAACACATTTAGTTGAATTTTTTATAATTTTTGATCAGAAGAACTAGACGTGATAGAGAAAAACGGTCAACGGCACTGTATTCAGCGTTGAAAAGTACTCAAGAATCATCTCCCTAAATGTATTGTGCAAACAAAAAATTCCATTTTGTTCAGTAGTGCAATTGCTTCAGATTCACTGATAAGAAAACTGATTTCAATTTCTCGCGAATTGCCTGAGAGGTGAACAGGTGATGCATCTAGAATTTCCTATATCATCTATGCTATCTGAACATTTTTAAAAGCTAAAAGGACTCAAATGACAAAATCTATTTTTTGAGAAAACGTATAACATTAAAAGCCATAAGCCAATGAATAATGCCGGCTTGCAGACCTAGCGTTTACTGATAAGCTTTTTCCCACATATGTACACATTTTTGAATCAGGGGCTCATTTTTGAAAAGTTCTACTTTTTACGCTCTTTCCAAGGATACTGATAACTCATTTTGTCAACAAAGCTCGCTTGAGTCCTTTTTGCTGAACATTGACCAGCTGAAGTAGTAGTGTTAGAAAACTGCAATTGGTAAAGTTTGTGAAATGTAACTGTAACATTAATTTTTTCAACTTTACTGTTGGATAGGTTATGCATGTGATTTTGGGAATAGTGATGTGAAGTCGATGTACAGACATTTCCACTTGTTCCTGCATCTCATCTCCTGCTGAGAAGTAAGGTATGTATCAATAATAATATTATCTGATTATGTTTGAATAACTCATGTGACGTAAGATAAATACTGTGAAATTCACAAAGCAAACACTTCATACCCTTTTGGTATACTATTGCAGTTTCACTCATGAATTTGTTAATTCCCTTATACGTATATACTTATCAGTTCATTAAGAAAATGGCATTAATAGTTAGGGTTCGAACAACCAATTTACCCGTGGCTCTCAGGCCCCAGTGTAGAATAAAAGCAAACTCAACTTACCGGAGGTAGAGGCGAAGGATCTTTTATCTGTATTCCACCCACTTCTATGACTCCTGGTACCATCGGTTTTGCGGAATTAATACTGAAATGGCTGAATGTGAATATCAAACTGGTATTTTTCGCAATCTCCTCCAGAGATGGTGTGTCTTGTCCAAAATGTTTTCTCACAATTCTGTCGGTTTTCGTTTCGGATTGCATTTTGTACTTGAATCGTGATAAAATGTAAGCGTAAGTGTTGTACAGTCTTTGAAATAGCGTCGATCTTCGGGTATTCAGTGGTTTATCGTTATAGCTGAACGATATATAGGAAGGATTATCCGGGTTGCCGACTCTGTCTGAGGCCCAAGTCAGCAGCGGTGTTGAGCAAAAAGAAATGAAAGGAATTTTGAAGTGATGCACATAACCCAACATTGCATCCGAGGAAAAAATCTCGGTGATAATCAGGTCGTATTTTTCTTTTGTGTGTATAAGTTTCTGCATCGGACTACATTGCAAAATGTCATCGTAAGCTTGCACATAGGAAAATAGATCCCTCAGCAACGAAGAGTGGAAAGAAAATGCTCGCTCGATCTCGAATCTAATTGAAGGCAGCTGGAAGCAGGAGCTGACATCTATCTCGGTATAGTTCGCGATCCGTTCTTTTTTTGGGAATGTGTTGACTACGGTGACATCATGACCACGATTGGCTAGTTCGATTAGGAGCGCATCGAACATGATAAAATGACTTTTGAGTGGATAAGGAAACAGAGCTAGTATTTTCGCTGTTGATATTTCTTGCAGATGAATAATAAAACTGAGCGTGAAGGTCAAAGTTAAGATACGCATCTTCAGATTCGAGAATCTGTAAGAAAAAGCAACATTGTGAACATGAGAATGAGTGAAGTGAATCGTGAAAATGATTATGAGTTAGTTTACATCATCCGACATTGGAGAGGCTACTGTTAGGGTTTAGCATTGACTGAAGTGGGATGTATTGCTTGTTCGGATGATAGAAAATTAGGTGACGATTAGCCAGCAGTAGAGTAGCGGTATACATTGTATTTTAAAAATGGAGGCCTGTTTCTTGAGTGCGTAAAATGTCATCTAAAACATGGCATTGTTCAACCAGTCTGTTGTTCGTTAAAAAAAAAAAAAAAAAAAAAAAAATCATGGTCAGTGGGCATAGTTACTTATATGTACTATGAAAGGTTACCTTGAACTCGACGAGAAGCCATCAGACACTTTCATGCAAAAACTGAAGGAAATTAATTATTAGTGTTGCCCTCTTCCCTCTTTTGAAATGATTAAATTGTGACTCAATGAATTGTATTCAGATGATATTAAGGATATCAAAGGAAAGGTCCTCAACAGCTTTCCGTTTTACGCTGTTGCTTATGCGTTCCTTTTCCAGCACATGTGCATCTCTTCCTGCATGGTTGTGGGTATACGTCGAATCAGAAACAGTTCTGACGTTGTCATTTTGCTGTAATCATGACTTCGAACAGTTTGCCTTCATCCCACTTGCAGGCAAGACGCGAGATTCGGTTTTTCTGTTGGTCATAATTCTACTTTTTGGGCTGCAGTTGATGCTACCTAGTCAGTGGCCTCAACTCGGAACCTCCCGCGTCAGTAACTGATAACTTATAGATTTGCTGATAATCGAAGAGAAAGGGGTACGATTTGGGCAGTCAACCCTATTTAATAGCTGTGGTGTAACTCTCCCAGACAATTAAAATCAAACATTAACCAACTTGGTTCTCAACACAGAATACCCAAAAAGCTCCCTGGCGTTATTAGGTGCTGCTGTACCTGGGATTATTCTGTACAGGTATACCTTATATTGGACTTGGTGTTGTTAAACTACAAAAAACTACAGTCCTGATAGTTATTCATATTCAGTGAGCTTTATAGTTATTGATATTTAAGTTAAATGTAAAAAATTATCAAGAACTTGTGCAAAGTTCAGAAAAATTGAGGAAATCGTCCAAAATTTGAAAGTACCTACAATGGTTATGGATTAAGGTGGCTTTAAACAGAAAGAGGTGCAATAGTGTCTCCTGTCTTCCTTCTTCCTTCATGCAAAGCTTACTCCATAAGAAAATAATGAAAAAAATTACTTAAGTTAGTTTCTTTTCTTGTTTTTTTTTCTTCTTTTTTTTTTCCCTCCACTTGGCTTATTGAATGCTATATCCGGTAAATATAATGGAAAAACAATGTCAATGGCATCAATTATTACACTACTGAACAAAATTAAATTTTTTGTTTGCACAACGCATTTAAGGAGGTGATTCTTGAGTACTTTTCAACGCTGAATACAGTGCCGTTGGCCGTTTTTCTCTATCACGTCTAGTTTTTCTGATCAAAAAGTATAAAAAATTCAACTAAATGTGTTCAAAAAGAGGTTTAGGAACTGAATGTGGTCGTACTGATTCGTGTTGTTGTGTGTTGCGGTCGTGTGTAGTGGTGTGTATTCCGTCTGTATTTTTCTGTTATTGTGGTCTGATAACACTGATAATATCAGTCAGTGGTACATACCGCTTATTCCAATGCAAAAACAAAATGGAAACGAATTTCAGTCGTTCAGAACTCCGAATTGTGACGTGATAGAGAAAAATGGGTCGCAGTATCGTGTTCAGCGTTAAAAAGTACCTCAGAATCACCTGTCAAAATGCATTGTGCAAAATAGTTGTTCAGTAGTGTTATGAGTAATGATAAGAAAAGAAAAATTCTCCATAAGCATTTTAATTCAGCTTCAGTGACATTACTTATCTGCCCGTACTGTTGGGGACCAACTTCCTAATTGTAAAAATCTTAGGTTATGATCTGTTTGTTTGTGTTCGTAGATTTCATTAAATGTGGTTAATCATTACTGACATTATCTCAATTGAAATGCATCCTTGATGTCACTGTGACAATTGCTCACCATGCTGGACATAGTTGTTTGGTGCGTTTTATAAAAGTGATGCTTGATCAGGGAATTGCAATTTCTGTACAAAATAGGCATTTATGCCAGATATATGATTAATTTTGATCCGAATAAAATATATCTAATAGAAATTTCTAAACCCTCAAGCATGCTGGCTGTTCTTAATTTAAGTCTAGACATGAAATTATCTGAATTTTATTTTAACTATTAGTGAGTTTCCTTAAAATTGAAAATGATTTTTCACCATGAGTATTTTAGTTCAAGAAAGTCTAAACATCAAGTTTCCAACATTAAAACAAAAATAAAATTAGTTTGATGGGGAATAAATGTAAATACATTTTAGAACATGGTTTTATCTTTAAAATTACCTACCAATAAGTGTGAAAAGAAAGCATGTAAACACCTGCATTTGACCAATACCTAGGTAACTGATTGATAAAAAATGTTTATCATGTAGCCAGTACATATATAGCTAAGATTGATAAAAAATGTTTACTATGTAGCCAGTACATATATAGCTAAATACAAGGAATGAGAATCTCGTTAACTATTCTTGTGATGATTGCTTAATTCGCACTGTGACAAATCTTCATAGAAGATCTCTAACTTGCTGATGTTGCCTGATTTCCAAATATCTAAATGCAACGTGTAATTTGTCAAATTAAAGAGTAGTTATGCTTATACTTTTACCGGAAATGCATGTTAACGATTCAAAATTGATAATTTTTAGTTTCTATGTGATGGTCATTATTGTAGTACCCCTAGCTGACCACTTTTCTAAGCGGAGTACTTAAGGCGTACTTACAAATCTCTCTCAATTTTCAAATTTTTGTTAAACAGTCGGGGGGAAAACTCTTCACTCTTCAGATTGTGTGCTCAACTTTGGAACATGAAATCCTGCATAGGACATACCATCAGCTGTAGAGGCAATGACCCTTAAAGTTACAGACCCCTGTCAAATGAACTTTTTGAATGCAAGAAGACTGCTCTACTATAGAGGCAATAAGAGCCTGTGTCTCACTCAGTGCCGAACAGATATTTTCGAGTTCATCAACCATCGTGTCAATATTCAAAATTACATTCATTACATCGGACCTAACACCTTACTTAATGCTTAAAATTAACTTACTCGAAGTAATATAAAATAACCTACCGAGCAAGTTTGAGTCGGGTAATGAGTTACACGTATCGTGATTCGATGAGGTGCACTGTCGGAACTTAAAAACATTTATAAAAAATTAAACACAAAAGCATTTCTACGGCTCACTTTGATTTCCTGTTATCGGAGAATGCAACGACCGAGCTCCTGCGAAAATTGGTAAATTTTCCGTGTAATTGTTTGAACTAAGTGAAGTACAATTTACAGAAATGCGCGACAGAACAACTAATAAAATCTATAAATTATTTGACTTACCGACGTAATAGTGAAAGCTGACAATTCGAACCTTTTTCTTCAAAGTGTAACGAGCTTTCATCCTACACTGATAACCGGGGTACGAAGCTATAAACGCGTTAGGGCTAATCAGTTTTTTATTTTTGGAATATTAAAGTACACGTTGTAGACTGGTTCTCGTGAGTTTTTAGGAAGTAAGGTGTTTAAAATAGAAAGGAACCATTTGAACTTGTCACTCTTTGTTGAGGATGAATAGAACTTCCGCTTGAAGGGCAGAAGTGGTCAACCATTCATGGATAGTAAAATACAGTCTTCGACTCTGGGGCTGATGCTATTTTTGAAATAAATGCATATTAATGTGTTGGCAGTGCGAGACATGAGGTAACAAATGCCTTATCAAAGAGTATAATTTAAATTTATTTCGTATTTTATCAAGTTCTAATAAGAAGGCTGTTAACTTCACCTTCGATCTTTGATCAATATTCCTCCCCACCATTTTTCTGAACTGTGGGAACATTTTTCTAGTATCTATACCAGATATAGTAACAGAGTTAGGGGGTCGTGGGAGAGGTAATCTTTTGAAGTCACCTCTAGAAGAATTTGATATTTATCCAAATTCCCTTACTCTCTGAAAGAGTGGAGTGTCCTGAGGATTAAGTCTTGGAAATACTATTCTGTATCCGCTCTGCAGTTCAAAGTGCATCTGTATTGATCGCATCGTGAAAACTCATGTCGCGTGTGTTTATATCTCAACGAGTTCCTTCCCATGTGGAAACGGTGAGCATATTGGAGCTTAAGCTTGGAAGTGTCATTTAATCTTCGTCACTGCTCCGACAGCATGCATACAGATGGTTCAGTGTGCATGTGTCTTGGATATGTCCTTCTAACTTTCAAAGTCTTCTGGTATTATTGACTCTTATGAGGCAGGTAAATTCTAAACTGCATTTTGGGAACAAATTTTGGGTTTTTGAATGTTCTGGATTGTATATAAAACAGCAGTGACTTTAACTTTTATTTTAAAAAATAATAATAATAATAATAAAAAAATTATTATTATTATTATTATAAGAAGAAATAAAAAAAAATAAAAAAAAAACCTAATATAGAAGTTAGGAAAAAAGAAAAAAAGGGAAAAAAGTAAAGAAAAGTATGCTCTAGGCCATCCATATTATTCTGATACGGATGTTATTTTTTGGACTATGCAGGTCGTTCAATGTTTACTTGTATCAGTTTGATCCCAATTAGAAAACTCGTTAACAAGCTAATGCAGTTAAATAAGACGGATAACTCATACACAATACAGTCTATTTTAATGATGTGAGAACAGAATTGACACAATTTTAGTTTATTATTTGCCCCCCCCCTTATATTTAAGCATGAAGTGTCCTCATTTTTATTTTGCATCATGGTAATATTTGTACAAACTAGTTGAATAAACCAGATCCACTTAACAGGATGTAAATTTAATGGATTAATTTTCAATATGTGCTATCTTTAGAATTATGTTCACCAAGGTGGATCTCTGTCATTAGCTTCCTCCCCCCCCCCTTCTTTAATGTTTGTCAGTTGGCAGAATTTACCTTTTCAGTTAGCCAAAGTAAATTCTTGTCCCTACACAAAAATCTTTTCAATACATTCCTGGTATGTCACCCCCTCCCATTATTGTTATTTTATTATCCTTAATGGCTCCTCTTGCTTCGCGTTGCCAGTATTTTGCATTTTTTGTCGATCTCAGTATTTGTTTAGCTAATCAGCGGCAAAATTAATATTTTATAATTGGAGTAATTAATTCTCTCTCCACAACAAAATTTCTCCAATACATTATTGAATGTATCAATAAGAACCAAACAAACTGATGCAAAATACTAGTAACTCAAAATATGAGGGTCTATTGAAGGGGGGGGGGGGGAATTACTACTAGAAAAAATGTGATAGGTTCCAGGAACATACCTACTGTTGAGATTATTTTTGTTGGACATGGGTTTTAGTTTTGCTAACTGAAAAGATAAATTTTGCCAATTGATAAGTTAAAAAAAAAAATACTGGTTTTCCAGCTTGTGAACATAATTCTACTAAGTCATGAAGATAGTGCCTATAGGTAGTGAAAATTGGCTCACTATGTCCTGTTGAGTTGATCTGATTCACTCCTGTACCTATTACTTCCCTGGAAAATAGAAGATGAATTCTTTTCATGTTAAGATGAAAAATGTATACATAATAATAAACTAGTGTTGTGCCAACTCAATCCTCACATCGTTAATAGATGGGACTGTGTGCCTATTTATTGCCCTTACTTACCTAACTGCATTCTAAGCTTGTTAAATTCTTTATAGGGAGCATAATTTTCCCAATGAGGATCAAACTGATACAAAGTAAACACTGAACGAGATTTAAAATCCCATAAATAACATCTACTGTAGGGTAATATTGATGGCCTAGAGCATAGGTACTCGTCTTACGTTTTTTTTTTCTCCTGTTTTTTCTAATTTTGATATTAAGTATAGTTTATAACGAAAATCAGTATCGAGGACATTCAAAACTCCCCAAGATTTACTCTCAAAATGCATTTTAGCATTGTTTTCGAATAATTTTTCTTCTCTATTTGCTTGTTGTGTATCTGTGATGGCTGTTCTGTTTCTATTTTATAGAGCACTCGTGTCATCAATAATTTGTAGTTAGTTGCTGTTGTCAGTGGTCATTTACTTACTTTACTGTGTTTAGGTATTCCTTGTTTCTTTTTTGACTGGTGTCTCGATGGCTGTATAATTGTTTTGAACTGTCTTTTTGTGTTCTTGTTGATGGTAAGAGTAATTCAGTATGACTGAACTGTGAGTACTAATTACTTGATGTAAACAAGTGTAAGATTAGCCTTGGCTTCCGCTATGACAATTCATAATGAGGTGATACCCATAATGTCTCTGCTAATCAACTGCTTATGTGAAAAATTGTACTTCCTTTGAACCTTATTTGCCACCATATGACGTGCCTGAGCTGCTTATTGAATTGAATTAAATTGAATTATTTATTTATACCCTACCACTGAGGCTCTGCTCGTGTTGGTTGGGCTTATAGTTTACAACACATGTACATTACAATTTTTTATAATACATTTACTTCGTATATATTATGATATCAGTTAGTTAGTTATTTAGTTAAAGTGTGCGTCATTCAGCTATTTTTTTCTATTATAATTCGTATTACTTTTTTGTATTTTATTGTTTTTGCTTCTATGATTGCTTGTCTATCGTCTGTGCTAAGTTTGTTAAAGTTTTGTTTTCCCTTGTATGTACTTGTCCTTTTCCCAGAATTTGTTTTTATTTTTGGTAGTATTATTGTTCGGTCATTTTTCCTATTTTTCCTATTTTCCGTATTTTCCCCTTGTATGTTCTCGAGATATCCTTGTTATTTTACTTATTTAATTACACTAATTTCGTGTAATTCCTCTATTGTAGGAACATTAGTTTCTTTAAATAAGTCATTTGAGCAAAATCTTTTCGGTTTGTTGTAAAGAATTTTTAAGAATTTTTTTTTGGCTACGGATTACCGGTTTTAGATTTGTTTTGTATGCTGCCCCCCATGCCGAAATTTCGTATTGGATTTTGGATTGTATCATTGCCATATATATTATTAGTTTCGTTCTGTTCGGGATCATATTTTTTACTTGAAAGGCTAGATAGATTGTTTTCAGAAGTTTTGCTGCTATCATGTTCTTTCCAGTTTAGGTTTTTATCGATTGTAACTCCTAGATATTTAGTGTTTTGTACTTTCTGTAAGGTTTGACAATATCCCTTTGAAACATGATTCTTGTCTTTACATTTTATCTTGTGAACAAATATGTTTACTTCTTCGTTGTTTTTTCTTTTATTCTTTAGTCCAAGCTGTATAATTTTTTTTTTTTTTTTTTTTTTTAAATTCAGGATAAAGTTGTTATTATTTAGCCAGGTTATTATCTTCCCTAGATCTTTCTCAGTTTTTGTTTCACCTCGTCCCAAGTTTCTCCCTTCTCTATCATAACTGTATTGTCTGCATATGAGATAATTTTTCCTTCAATGTCTATCATCCCTGGTTTGTTCATATATATCAGAAATATAATATGGGTGACAGTGCTGACCCCTGAGGTGTACCTACCCTTATTTCAAGATAGTTACTTTTGTCTTCTCCTATTCTAACTTTTTGTTTTCTACATTTTAGGTATGATTTGAACCACTCCAGCACCTTTCCTCTACATCCTGCTTCGTCAATTCTTTTTATGAGCTTCTCATGTTCTACTAGGTCGCAAAAGCTTTTGATAGGTCTTGGAAGACGGCGATACATTTTCCCCCACTATCAAGATAGTTTATTATTGTATTATGTAATTCATTAATTGCATCTTCAGTTCCCATATTTCTCCTAAACCCTAACTGACTTTCCACAAAGTATTTGTTTCCTTCCAAATGTGCTACAAGTTGTTCTTTTACTGCGTTTTCTATTGTTTTTAATATATTTGATAGTAAAGAAACTGGTCTATAGTTATTAATGTCTTGTACGTTTCCTCCCTTATATATTGGCCTAATGATAACTTTTTTGAAATTTTCTGGAAAAGTACTGGTGCTCATACTAAGGTTAATCAGGTGTGTTATTGGTTTTGCAAGCTTGTTTCTATTATCTTTTATTATTTTTGCTGGGATTCGGTCCATACCTGCAGCTGCGTATAGTTTTAGGCTGTTAATTATCTTCTTTGTCGTATGTATGGTTACTGGGTTAAATTTTTTCCATTCTTGTTTTGTTACCCTATTTCCTTCATTTGTCGGTATTGTGGTATTTGAATCCCCCCTGTCCTCCCTTATTTTCTCTATATCTGTTATGTTAGTATAGTGTTGGTTAAATATGTCTCTATTATTTCTTGCATGTTTGATGTAATCTTTCCTTTAACCAATATACTTGTTGGATCCTTATTTTCCCTTTCCCCTTTTCCATCTTTCACAACCTTATTGAGGGTTTCCACATTTCCTCCCTATTAAAGGGAGTATTTTTTATTTTGTTTGCGTAATATTCTGTTTTCCTTTTCTTTATCATGGCCATGACCTCATTTCTGTACGCTTTATACTGCCTATTTAGTTCCTGATCTTGGGGTATTTTCCTCACGTCCAGGTGCAATCTATCTCTATATCTAATCTTCTGTATCAGCATTTTTGTTATCTATGGTTTTAGTTTAGTATGTTTTTTCTGTTGTTGATACTTAAATTCGTTTTTTTCTAGTATTCTTTTCATTACTGTGGTAAAGTTCTCAGTCGCTTCATTTACATCCTTTTTTTTTTTTGATTTATTACTTCCTTCCATTCTTGTTCATTTATATCTTTCTTTATCCCCGCGTGGTTGAGACCTCTCCTGACAAGATTTATTTTCTTTGCTGTTTCTCTCTTGAGATCTTCTTTTTTTATTGAAATTAATGTGGGGTAATGATCTATTATTTTTGAGAGTAAGACCACTGTAGTTTTGATTCCGTTTTTGTTTTTCATAGGGAAGAAAATATGATCTATACATGTTCTTGTTTCGTTTGTTACTCTTGTGTATTCGTTTATACAGGGAATTAATCCAATTTTCGCCATTGTTGTTAGGTATAGGTTACTGAGGTCATTTTGGGTTCTAATATCTAGATTGATGTCTCCTACTATCATTATGTTTATAGTTCCCTTAAGCTTTTTAATAAAGGATTTGGCATTTAAGTTTTGGGGGTCTATAGATATAGCATATATTATAATATTCTCTCTTTCTAACTCTATATACTATGAGCCCAGTCATTGTTTCTGAGGTTATTTCAGTTATTTTGTATTTCTCAATATTTCCTTTCAAGTAAACTACTACTCCATCGCTTTTATTTTTATTTCTTTTGTGTAGAGTACATAGTGTATTCTTTTATATTGATAGTTTCCTCAGTACCTAAGTTATCTCTCAGCCAGCATTCTCCTAATATGATTACGTTGGGGTTTATTTTAGTATCTTCTAATATTATTTGTAGTTCGTTTAGATTTTTTGCGATACTTTGGATGTTAGTGGCAAACAATGTGAAATGGTTGGTTTGGGTTGCGTTAAAGGCAGTAAATTGTAATGGTGTCATCGTCTTGTTCGTAATGTGTGTGTATTGTTGTAGTTTATTTGGGTAATCTTTACGTGAAGTTGTCATCATGTTTAATAGTTTGGGTTTTTACATTTATTTTCGATATCATAATCTCTAGTCCAGTTACCTGCATTATACTATTTTATCTAAATATTCTTCGGTGTTCACGTTGACAATGGCGCGCTGTGCTCTGTTTTCCTGCATTTGATTCTCCCTTTGGACTGCCAGAATCGCTCGTATTTAGCCGCCTTACATCTTGCCTTTGTCTGTATGTACAGGTTTCAATTGTTTTTCGTGAGATTCGCGTTGATGTAGATTTCCTTCTCTGGGGTACCTACCTGTATTTTTATCGATTTGCCTCATTCTCAGTTCCTTCTTCTTATTGTGAATGAATCTGTCTGCAATTCTGGTACTATTGAACGCTACAATTATTATAGGGGGTGGTCTTCCCGTTTCTGTTTTTCCTCCTAATCGGTGGCTGTTGAGTATTTCTCCGTCTTGTAGAGTAACTCCTATGGCTGCAGCTATATATTTGACTATGTGATCAGTTGATTCATCTTTGGACCTCGGATAGTTATGTATTTCGATATTTTTATTTCTGTCATGCTGTTCCTTTTCGTTTATCTCTTTACGGAGTCGGACATTTTCTTTCTTGACTATTTCCATCTCAGATTCGATGTTACCGATCCTCCCTTCGTGCTTCTCTACTTTTCCGATGACTTCCGAATACCTTTCCTTCATTTCATTTACCGTAGCCTCGATCGTGTCCAACTTCTCTAATTTTTTTGTATTATTTTCGAGCATGACCAACATTTTATCTTCTTTACCCATTTTTTCGCTGCAGTCTTTGCACTTTCAATGTGAATTATTTGGGAGTGTACCACATATACATTTATGGTGTATGGTAGACGGGCAGGTAGCACAGATGACAAGCGAAGTATCGTGAGTAACGAACGATCCACACTCTGCACACCGATTTACCATTTCTTAGTACATGTTTTAGAGTGATATTTTCACGCAAATTCACGAGCACGAATACCTTTTTTTTTTTTTTTTTTTTTTATTTTATTTTGTTTGAATACAATAAAATGCAATTGCTACGAAGAAAGAAGAACGCACGTTATCGGAATTTTAACGCTAGCGAAAGCGTCTTTCACCTTCCAATGATTTCTTTCATTTTATATAGTTCACGTACCGTACTTGCATTACATTTCATTATCCTTTTCCAGAAGATTTGCATTCCAGTGTAATTGTTATTAATTCAGGAGTTAGAAGTAGTGGAAATCAAAAGTCCTATTCTGTTCTCCTGTCCATTATTCACTATTGTGAAAGTCACGAATAAAGCACAAATGTTTCGACTTTTCCAGCATATGGTTCAGGTAGAATTTACATTTGCAAAATAATGTTTGTAATCCGAGTTGGTCATTAATGCTACAATCTGCAATCTTGCCTACAGAAGAGTAATCTTCCTGCTGTGCCTATAAATGTCAAAATAAGGGAAACTCGTATTAACTTACCAACTCATATAATATGTTGGTAGGAATAATAAATAAAACTATGGTTTCTTCTGACTTTTTCCCCTTCAAATGGTGGAATATATATGTTCAGCTTCCAAAGTTTATCTATAAGAAATCAAAAATATTTCTGTCATCCATTTAAGATATCCGTAAGTCTGGTCCTTTCTAATTTTCATTAGTACTCACATGTGGAGAAGTTGAAATCAAAACCAACACGTGCCATTTTACTTCAAGTGCGCAGATAGGCAATACACTGTACGCAGGCACAGAAATATCTCTTGCTGCAAATGTGTAGTATGTATGTATCTAATGTCTAAGGGAAATTCGACTGCCGTGTGAAATTGAACGCGCGAGAATGGTTGCAGTCACTTAAATTGAAGGGGGAATTTGGCAAATGTCACTTTTGATTCTCACTTGGCCGTTATGTCGTGAAAATTGTTCTGAACTCGACGTGAAACGTGAAGAAAAGTGTAGTAATAGAACGCGGTTTAGAATGATGTACAACAAAGGTTTCACCTCGAATGAAGATGTTGAAATCAAAACCGACCATGTCAGAAAAAAAAAAATGAAAACTAGGTTAGGGCGCTAGCTAATAGAGCAAAAAAAAAAAAAAAAAAGAAAAGTACTACAAGATGGTCATGACAAGAAAATCTGAGAAACAAGGTATTCTTTGTAAAATCATCAGTAATCAATACACTGAGAACTTAAGCTGACATTGGCCAAGGTCAAGTGTTAGTTTTGATCCTCAGTGTATATATCATAGATGATTTTACAAAGAATACCTTGTTTTTCAGATTTTCTCGTCATGACCACCTTGTAATACTTTTTTAGCTCTATCAGCTGGTGCCTTGACTTTGGCCAGTGTCGGTTTTGATTCCAACCTCTTCATATGTGATGTCATAGTGATAGTAAATCTAGTAGTATTGACTGGAATTGTGGAAGAAAGTACCTTTGAATAAATCTCTTCCGTCTTCACTATTGGGACAAAAGGTTGTAGCACATTCATTTATTTCTTTTTCTTCGATTCTTTCTGGCCTTTTTTCGCTTCTTTTTTCGAATTTGATCCGCATATTAATCTACAAAATGCTTTTAGACTATAGTAAATAACCATTACAAAAATAACAAAAACTAACAATAGAAATGCTATCACATCTAGCAAAAAATATTGATAAAATGGTAAGTCGACAGCAGCAGAACGTAAATGAGGAGCTCCTTTGTGTCGAATAACATACTCCACCCAGTAGACGGCTGTATCCAGCGGTTTCATTGGTCTGTCTTTGAAGATTGCGGATACTTTCTTCATGTTTTTAGAATACCTGAAAAACATAGTTTGTATTATTGGTCGCTGCTAGAACTGTATTTAAAGCTACTGAGAAATCTTGTAAAGTAAGAATAAACATTTTTTTGTCAAAGGAACTATCAAAAGTTAGTGTTACAAATATTAAAATATTACTTATTTTCAGGAATTTGCCGTCTTCTCAGTAAAATATAACATTATTTCAGTAAAAGGGGAAAAAAAAAAATCAAGGAAACAGGAAAAGGTCTCCTCATTACTTTATTTAGTATTTAGTATTACTTCCTCAATTTTGGTGACCTTTCTACAAATACTAGGTAGTTTTAATAGTCTGTGCTTACATTGATAACCACCAGGGTCATATTATAACAATGGTTTTCTACAGTACAGGGTGATTGTTGAAAAAGGAAACCGGCTTCGAGCTGCGCGGCTGTCGCTTGCGTGTCTCATCATAGACACAAGCAGGCGACAGCGGCGCAGCTCGAAGCCGGTTTCCTTATTTAACAATCACCTTGTATTTTATATTTTTAAAGTATTGAAGCAAAGGCTGCTGTGTGTATAGTATAATGGGTGCAAAACTATGAATTAATAGAAACTACAGTGTCTGTTTACTTATTGCATTCTGTACCAGAACTGATTGAAACGCGAAAAAATTAGTAATTGGTGTTTTAAACACCCGATAAAAAACAATGTGTGCTTAAAAACAACATTCGTTCACAAAGTTTTTTTTTGTTTTTACTTTTATTTTATTTTTTTGTTTTTTATACCTATCAAAATGCCAAATTTATATTTAAAAATATCAGGAAAATAACAAAAGTATCAATAGTTTAAAAAAAGAAATACTAAAATTTGAAAACATCAAAATTTGTTTTAAGTTTTTCAAAAAAGTTAGGTGAATTATAAAAATAGTTAAATTTTTTGCTCACAACTTCAAAAAAATTTGTTTTTAATTTTCTGTTTCTTAAATGCATTATTGTCTTCTAACGAAACTTTTTTTTATGGACGAGGAGACAGAAGGACAAAAAGAAAAAAAAAATTAGCCCTTTTTGAGATTTGACTAACTACTTTCTAATTCGGTGGGTTGTGAGTTTTACTAAATTTTCACTCTGGAAAATTGGCTCCCTCCTCCAACTTCCCATCGAAACGTTCTTAGCTTTGAGCTTAGCACTTCTGCTGACCTATTGATGAACAATGAACTACACAGTAGGTACACCGGTTTTCGAATTCAGGATATTTCTTGTTGGTTTTTTGGTACCTCGGATCACTATGTACCCCAGAACTTGTACGCCTTAACTGTTCTCGTTCATCAATGTGAACCTATTCTCTGTTAATATAGTAAACTTATGTATTTATATTTTCACTCTAGCTGACCCGCTTCGCGGTTCATCTAGGTAGTCGACTAAAGTGAGTTTTGGATAAAGTGAGTTGGAACATATTGGTATATCTAGCTCTGTATTGCAGTGCACGTGAGTTTAATCAAACGAATTATTTGATGCACAATTTCCTTCTCATTTGATTTCCAAACTTAGGACTTGCTACATATTATTTTACATATTATTTTGCGAATGTATGTTTAAAAATATCCAGATTTGCGAAAGTGTAACTTGTGTGAATGTGTGCATTACACGTGGTGCAAATCTTTGGCCACTTATTTACATTACTCAGACAGAGGAAAGAAGATTTTAATGGATAAAACGAAAGATTCTGCATGGGTATAGGTGAATCGGTCATTGGCGCAGAACCACTTAAGTCACATTTATATGATAACTGTTTCTTTGCACGAATCAGTTCTATGTAGCAAGACGCATCTACCGTAGCAAAATTATTCAAGTCTGAAGGCTAGAAGAGGTGCGATACACTTCATGTGAAACTGTACTTTTATTAAGACGGCTGTGAAACGTTTCTTGTGTCTTCAGTAAAATTCCAAAAAACGTGACTAGTGGTTTTACCACTAACCAATTCAGGTATATTAATGTTTCAAATTCGCTTGTAAAACTTGAAAACACCTGGATTTTGGAAAGAAAGATACAGCGCAAATAGTTTGAAACGGCCAGGTACCTGCATTCAAAGTAGTTCCCTTTGCTGTAACCTCAAGTGTACATAACTACTTAATGCGGGGTAGATACATGTTTTTTTGAAATGGGGAGGTAAACTTGTGCATCAAATTGAAAGTTAGATTAGTAATGATGCGTGTAGACAATGAACGATATTTGTTGCTGTAGTTATTTCAAATTTTGATACATGAAACGTGTACAACACATTTTTCCACACAAACTACAACAGCTGGTTTCTGTTCTGTGTATACGTGTGTTGATGGATGGGTAGAGGTCCCCTACGCAACCTTACTTGAATGTGCGGAAGTTTACAACAGGAAATAGCTTCAACTCGCGTTGCGTTTAATCAGAGAGTCCAAATCCATTTATAGTTTATTGCTTCTTATTTGTATCAGGTATTCAGGCGAAAATGTTGGTGTGTTTAAAATTCGAATCGGGTAATTAGAAGAACTGCTGAACATAGTTTCAAAAACTGAAATTTTAGGGCTTTTGGGGGTGATTTGGAGCTGAAAATGGGCCATATGGTACATAAATTAGTACTACACAATACCTAAGTACATTATGATCGCGTTAAATCAGATGTAAATTTAATAATAAGGTATTCTGAGCACATTCTGAATATTTCAGATTTTTTCAACCGCCTGATAATTTCTGAAGGAAGGCAGTTACAGCCACAAAACTTCAGCTGAATGTGATGAAGTTCAACTTAAAACGCTCTCAAAAATATCCTAGTTTAAAAATGTAGGGGATTCAGAGGAAGCAATATTTTGTGGCCTCATTCCTAGTGAGGGTACCGAATTTTTTTTAGCTCAGAACCTTCTCAGAGTTCATACAACCGCACATCCAAAACTACGAACCCCTAGCTCTTACGGTTCACCCGTCAATCTCGAACGAACTCAGACATACCAAGCTGACACTTCTATATTCTAAGATTTCAACCCCCTATCAATTTCTGAAGGGAGGCAGTTACAGCCATTAGACTTCAGCAGAATGTGATGAAGTTCAATGTTAAATACTGACGAAGATGTTCAAGTGGAAAAAAATTAGGGGTCCACAGGAAGCAAAGTGTCTTGTGGTTCCTCTCCTAATGAGGGGACCGACATTTTTTTAGCATTAAAACCTTTTCACAGTTCATACGAACACATCCAGAGCGTACGACCCCCCCCCCCTCCCAGCTATTATGGTTCGACCGTCAACCTTGAACAACCAAACCGACCTACAACGATTTTTATAATACATAATTAGAGATTTTCCGTGAGAATATTGAAAATTCGAATCTATTCTGTGATTCGTTGAATGAAGAATTAAGCGTTTTCTGAAGGATTTTTTCTAATACTTCTTTATCCTCAGGATTTAATCTGCTCTTATGTTAAATTTAGGTAGGTATAATGTTTAGCAAGATTATATGGCGTTTTTTATGGAATTTTAATTATTTTTACTTCCCGTACACTGTTATTTATGACTCAACTAGTACACGTGTTGCAATTCGTAAAAATTCTAGTAAATATTGCAGTTATCAGTAAATGCGAATTTTTTCGCTACTTGTCCGCTATTTTGCATGCATTAATTTAGGAAAGGTGTAGAAGGTCAAATTGATTATTTACGCTGGTGTACAAATCTTAAAATAATACAAAGAATTGGAACTCGATTCCCTGCTCAATTTATGAAGGAAATAACAGAATTTAGTCAGGACAGTTTTTTATTTTTTACGAAATGCGATATTTATTGAAGTCTAAGCTTCGTATTTCTGAACTTTTGAACTTGTACCATCTAAAAATTTCTACAGTTGTAATACAGCCACTCCAATAACAGATCAGTTCTATCTATTTTTATTACCTAGGTGCTACAAGTTGTGTTTCACCCGGTTCAAATGTTTAAAGGAATATTGTTCAAATTATCTATAAGTGTTTCATAACAGTCCACCGATTATGTCTCCTGTTCTTTCTTCTATTTGTATTTATCCAAACAAGTTGGTTATAAAGTTATAATTACATAACTAACAAATCAAACAATTCCCGTTATAGTTACATTCCTAAATTTTCAAATTTCAATTAGTAAACAGGCTGAAGTGAGAGACAATCAAATGATAAATATTTACACGAATTGTATTATCATCACCGTTTGTTTGTGTAATCTATGGGTAAAACTTCAGGCATTTATTCATTTCCAAAATGAATTTTTGGTTTCGATTCTTTATTCAAGTATTTCATTAGTTTTTTATTTGATATTTATGATATATGAACACATAAACCTTCAATATTTGGGGGGGGGAGTAAATCAAAAAGAGACTTGTTCAGTAAACAACAGAATGAAAGGCATATTCAACTGAGCATTCATTGGGGGGGGGGTTTGTTGACTTATTCCCTGCACATAAGACCAAAAATGGGGGTTTTCGATAAAAATGAGGTAAGCCGCCATAGTAGTTTAAATTTTTGACCCAGGTCCCCTTCAGTGCCCTTTTTCTTGAAATAGCGTTGCGATAATACTATAATTGAATTCTGTATGAAATTTCCATGTTTAAATCAGCATTACTTTTTTTTTTTTTATTATATTTCTGACACTATTTCTTTCCCCTAATTCTTCATTTATCGAAGGCAGTGTTACATCAAAAACAAGTTCAGAGACGTGAAAATCTTGTGTGTTTGATGAGTACATTTGATATTTATAATTCTGACCCTGTTCTAACATTTGTTCCACAGTTTCAGGCTTGGGCCAAAACTGATACCAAAAATAAGCCAAGCAAACCAAAAAATCCAAGACTTGACACATAATCGATTGTGACATGCACAAAATGTTTAAGTGACGTGGTCGAAAATGAGTTAGATATAGAAACAAGGAGGTAAGCGGGCAGACTAACAGCCTGAATTGATAACAGAACGAAATAGTTTACCATTTCACCCCCAGGCAGTGGTACTCAAATATGTTAAGTGCATCGGAAACTACGAGTATATTGGTCGTGCACAGATCTTGTTAATGAATGGATAAGGTTTTACATGGCACTTGATACATTCGGCTTGGCAAACAAGCGTACTTAGTTCCAATAGGTATTAAGTAAAATTTTCATCATACCAAATGAGTTGAGTGCGCTTGAAATTCTGGACATATGTACCAAGTGAAATAATTATTCGCGCCAAATGTATCAAGTGCGTCGTAATTTTTATAGAAGGGCTATAGAGTGCCATCAGTGCAAGTTGAAACCTTTTTTTTTTTTTTTATTTATTATTTATTGACCCGTACTAATCAGTCAGCAAGTCTTATTCCTCCTATTTGAGGAGTCACATGAATAAAATGGAGTATAGGACAGTGAGCGGAAGTTGGTTAAATTTTCAAATTGCTCTCCTGGAAAATTAGTAAAACGTCACTTAGACATTCTGTGCGTTTCACCATCGTATATCAAATTTCTCACTTTTTCATGTTTGCCCCTTCGCTTTTCCTCAGTTACCAACATCGAGCCAAAATGAGATGAAGACAGAAATTAAATTCAAAAACTTCGAATACCCAAACATCCATAAAATTGTAATCCTTTCCCGAACCATTGTAACACAAAAAAGGCAATTTCATTTGTGTGGTATTGCAGGGATGACGACAGTGGGGACAAAAAATTCCCAGGGATCAAAAGTTACAAAGGTATATAGTCAGCCAGATGTAAAATTTAAATCCCCTCTCTTCTTAAAACTTAGTGATACCGTAATCGGAGGTAACTTCGGAATCCGGGGTAACTTCGGACCGATTCAACTTTTTTACTTAGAACATTTCCCACAAAGTTCTGATTGAAGGGAATTCCATCAGATTTGGTACGAAATTAATGCCAACGTATGTGGCTACACTACTATGCACTTAAAATCGATGTAGGGAAACCAGAATGATCATTTTGAATTTATATTTTTTAATTTAATATTTTTATAGCTGAAATTTTGATTTTATTTCAATTTGATTCGTACAGATCAACTGTGTGCTTTAATAAATATTGATTCACCATTTAGAGTTTATAAAAAGTGTTTTCAGAACTTGAGGAAACAAAAACATTATTTTTTTGAAGAGAAAAAAAAGTCTGAAGTTACCCCTTTTTTGGATAATTTTTAGACTGCCCCTTTTTGTCTTCTGGGGAGGGTTCAAAATTAAAATTAGGCAGATCTTAACCCATGTACTAGTAAACTACAGGTCAAGACAAGATTTTTTAGTCACCTTCAACACACCTTTGTACCACATGTTAGGGAGTTACAGGGACTTAAAGTTGAAAATAGTCCGAAGTTACCCCAGATTACAGTATGAGAAAAGATCATAAACCATAATTTCTTTTTATAAGGCATATTAAGCCAAAAATCACAACGTGTAATTTTCACAATATGCAGTGCATAATTGATCGGCAACCAAAGTTGGACACAAACATGGAAAATTGCCTATGGTGTGGGTTGAAGGGGCAATCCCCCCAATAGTCGTTTATCATTTTACTGTCGTTACAATGTGGATAATTATGATTAGAATAGTGTTGTTAAACGCAGCAGACACGTGTATCCCTCTCGCTCCCCTTTCCCCACCACTGTCTCTCACAATTTATATGTGATTTGCCAGAAAGAGAGGGACCTGAGCGCAAAAATGTAAAGTTTACAGGGCAGCGGATAAACAAAATTGATAACGTTTTCACCTTGTGGAGACACTAAACTTTGAAGACTTACAGCAGTTTGGGAAAATTTTTTAGAATTTTTTCGTCAACACCGCGCGAAAGAGCGGCCAAAAATTAGTCAAAAACAGTTGTGATCACAAAAATGATTTTTTTGCGCGCAGGTCCCTTTCTTCCTGGCAGGTCACATATCTATCAACACTGACTACCATCCCCTCCTCAGTAGTTGATTCATGACAAAAAAACATTATTTTTCTGTCCAGTGAAACCCCCTTCTTCTTTCTTGTCATAATAACAAAGTCCTGCTTACTTGTAGACCAGTAGAAAAACCTGTACAATATAATGATGTACTTGGAAGAATGCAAATTGTGAGTTGAAATTTAGACGAAGTTGAAGGTAACTTGGAGGGAGGGAGGTGTAGACCCAAAACAGTTCAGCCTTTGTAACAATTACAAATTTCATTCATTAGCATTATTATCATCATCTGGAGCAGAATTTGTAGGTACAATAATTTATTCCTCATACAAAGTCTCTTCTGTCTCCTCAGAACTCAACATTAAGAACTTTATTTTTGAATCACATCGATCAATTCCGAGCTCATAGGACATTGTCTGAATGTTAACACAGAGTTGCCAAACCAACATAAACTTTAATCAAATAATAACAATTAAATAACCGTTAACTGAAGAAAACATGTAACCATAATGATAACCGAATAATGTTGTTGAACCATAACATAACCATAACCATGTTAACTGCTGAATCAAATAACGTAACCATAACAGTTACAATTGAATGTGGAAAAATCAGTCGGCTATCAGTTATCATTGAATTATTATTGGACATCACTGGGAGACGAGAAATGTACTGGAAAAAAGTACCTTATTCTTTATTTTAATTAAAACCTTTTTCTTGGTGTTTATTTTTCTGATATAAGAAGAAGCAAAATGAGTTCAATCTCGAATCATGAAATGAGATTTTTTTTCATGTAATTCTGTCTTGTTCCAAATCATTTTTATTTTTATTTTAAATTGTTTTTTCAATATGAAGAGCTGGCTTCCAAAGTGCGCTTAGTCCAAAACACAGCAGTTTGGGAAATTAAAAAAATGTATCAGTGTTTTGAACACATATAACTCGCCTCCTAATAAAGATAGAAATTCGCGGTGAACGCTGGAATGTGTATAATTTTCTCATTCTCCATCAGATAATACTAAACTCTCAAGTTTGGTAATTTTGGACTGAGCACGTTTTGGAAGTCAGGTCCTCAATTATTAAGAGATTTTGATCATCGGCCGATAGTTCCAAAAGTTACTAAAATAATGTAAAATGTGCTTTCCTATTATTAATAGGGAGTTTTGTTGTTTTCTGTCCTGTTGTCGATCATTAAATTAGTTTTGAATCTTGCACTTGGACTGAAATTTACAAAATTTAATGTGCATTAGTTCCTACTAATAGTTTTGTTTTTCAATCATCAAGTGAGTTTGGACTTTGGAGTTTGTACAAAACGCGAAATACAGTGTTTTAAAAATGAAAATGTAAGTCTAAGCTTTGTTTTAGTTTTCATGGTTATTTCAGAGCTCAAATTGATATTCCAATGTTACTTTTTTATATTTATTTGCAGAATGAAAATAGGAGAAAATTAGAAAATTTTTCAATGTCAACAGTAACCCTACATCAACGGTTAAATAACCTCTAACCATGTAAAGGTAAAATAATGTAACAGTAACTGTAACTGATGACTGTATAGATGAAATAATATAACTGTAACCATAACCATTAATTGTATGAATCAAATAACGTTACCATAACACTAACCATTAATTGTGTGATCAAGTAATGTAACCATAATAAAAACTGTTAACCATATGAATCAAATAACGTAGCCATAACACTAACCCTTAACTGTATGATCAAATAATGTAATCATAATAATAACCATTAACCATATGCGGCAGTTTCTATAAAAAGGGGTAACTTTGTCAATTGATTGAAGTCTCAGAAAACGCGAAAAAAGAAAAACAAAATTTTTTGATTGAAAAAATCAAATTTGAGATTTTTGTTGATTTCTATAGAAAAAACATCGCAGTAACGAAGAGACAAAATTTATGCGCATGAGAGAGAAGAGGGAGAGAGAGAGAAACAGAATTATGAAAGAGAATGAGAAAAGAATGCGAATATCTGCATTCGCTTCTTCGTGGTTTTTCGGAGCTCACGAATGAATCCGATATTCTGAATTGTTACCACGCAGAAGAGCGAAAACTTACTTTTCCAACAAGCCCTCGTTGATACTGATGACGTGATTCCGCGGCGAGTTAGGGCCGCTTGATGGAGTGGGAGAAAAAAGTGTGTCTAACTTTAAACGCGTTTTTCCCAAAAACGCGTTTTCGCGCATTCTTGTTATACACTCATCTTTGACCGCTTGTATCTCCGGAACAAAAAGCGCTACAAATCTCGCCGATAGCTCGTTTGAATGGACATTCATTTCTCTGTTACATACTGTCCGTAACTCAAAATTTGTCGGATGGACAAAGTTACCCCTTTTTATAGAAACTGCCACATATGAATCGAATAACGTAGCCATAAGAATAAACAGACCGAGCATCCGCTAGGAGCGCTACAATCGGCAACATTAAAAACGGAATCAGGATGATTTTCCTATTTAAATGTTAATTGAGTTATCTTAAAATAAGTCGAGAACGAAGCCATTTAGCGGACAAATTAAGAGAACAAAATTTGCGGAGTGTAAAATTTCCTATAAGTTACCTTCTCTCATAAAAATTGATTTCGATTGATTTAAAGAGAGCTTTCGCCCACCACCCGCATCGCTCATCAACTGTCCCGTTTTTTGTTGTGCGCGATACTAGCGCTGCTCGGCTCGAATGAACTGTATGAATCAAATAATATACATAACTATAACAATAACCTTCAACTGTATTCTTTTAGTTATGACACCTCTGGTTAACAACGCAACTGAAGGTGTGGTTATTCATTCTGGTGGGGGGGGGAGGTGGTTAGTGGAGAGCATCCCCCGCCGGGGCTAGTTCTCGTTCGTCAATGTCGGCGATTTCTTATATTAGTTGTCAACTATCTCGCCTCTCACATCGTCCATCCTGTATGTGTACGTCTCACACAAAGCCGAGGAGGCATACCTTCTCAGTATTCCCACATTGATGGATTTGTATACACATGATGCCATATGTCTTTGATACAGCTATGTATCTTTCGAGTATATTGCAATCACTCATTTTTAGAACAAAAGAAGAAGTATTTCCCTGTTCGACTAAATCGTTGAAAATTGATCACTCTTATTAGAATTTGGGAACTTCAGCATCAAGAAAAGAATTCTAAACCCGGCACACTTAGGTATTCTGTTCATGTACTATGATCCTTTGAAAGATGCTTTATTATTTTTTCCCAAGGAGCCGAGTATGCTATCCACAAAAAACTGCGCTATTGTTTTCTGTTCTTTGAATTTAATTTTGTTGCTGTATCGCAGAATTCCATAAGAATTTCATTTTAAACGCGATGATTTTCAAATTCTGTTCTTCGCATGTAAACTCATCAGAATTAGTGTATGTTATTGTTATATTCCAGGGTTAAAGAGTATAGCAATTTGAAGGGCTATTTTGAATCCTTTTTTTTTTCTCTCTCTCAAAAAAGACCATAAGTCTAAATTCTTTTGAAGGGGAAAACATGATGATAAATTTTAACTAAGTTCCGCTCGTTACTTATTTTTACTCTGTGTCCTTATTTGCCTCGACTTAGTGTATGATTAATGTGCAGACTTCTGTGTAGCAAATTCAAAAATTTACTTGTCGTTTGTCAAGATAAGCTGTATCTTCGACAGCACAGTGTCGTTGCTGATATCCGTGTATTCCAGTACTTCCGCGGCTCCGTACCACTCCAGTGTCTTCAAATTGACCGTTTGATCGGCGTACATTGGTATTCCCAAAACTGGTACGCCTTCGTACACAGCTTCATTTAGGCCAAGAGCGCCACCATGTGCTATGAATAATTTCACCTTCGGATGCGCTACGATCGGGAACAGATGAACACACTTGAACTTGACTACCCACTTGACAGATAACAAGTTGAAAATTAAAAATATTTGTGAGCTCATTAATATTGACCTAATATATCTCGTTGCGGCATCCATTTTGATATTAAAATCTTGTCCGTTTTTCCGGGTAGCACGTCGTCGCCCCATTTCCACAAGATTCTTTGGGGCACTTTGGAAAACGCGTTCAAAAATGCGATTCGTTTTGCGTCCGACATGGTTTCAGTTCTGAGCAGGGAACCTAGGCAGAAGTAAATTACTCCGTGCTCGCTCTCGTTTATGAATTTTTCAATGTCCTGCAACAAGAAAATACCGTAATGTTTGATTAACCGATTAATGAGACATTTAGAAATCTTTCTGTGGTATACAATTATTCCTGTAAATATCTGAGAGATATTTCTCTCTAACAATCCTCGTAGTTTAAGGTTAGTGTCAGTAAGGAGGGATTGAAATCCACTGTGACAGACTGATTCAGGTACGTCGAAATCTAGTGAGTTTCTACGTGGGCTCGAACCCGGAACCTCCGGATTCCCTGACCAACGCGTTATCCACTCGGCCAACCTGACCCCTCGGGTTGATTGCTATGTCCAAGTAAAATTACAAAGCATAGAATCCAAAAAGTTAGATTATGTTGTGGGTTCATGAATGTAGGGTAGGTAGGTCACTCCGAAACATCTTCGCTCTTTTACAAACAGGTTGCACGTGGCGCCCACCATGGGGTAAGTTTCCGGCAGATGCCTAAAACTTTTGGAGCAGATGGGTGGTCAGTGAGCGGGGAGGGGGAGAGGAGTTACTATGTCCAGAAAAATTATAAAGAAGCGTAAAGGCTAGAAAATCATGTTGGGGGGGGGGGCACAGAATAAAAACTAATTAGGTTTCCTCAAGAATATTTTCGCCGGTTAATTTTCAAAACAAGAAGTCTCATTAGGCCTATCACGAGTCCTAATATTCTTTTCTTTAGTGCGAGGTCTTATACGGGCATACATTAGCTATACCCGTAACACCGCCTCTGCAAATTGACGATGAATAGGTGTGGGTGGTCTCAAAAATCTCAGCAACCATTGCTCTTACGAAAACAGTAGTTTTTATTAATTTTGTAGGTCTCAAAAAAATGATATTACTCTGGGCCATCAAAAGTTCAACCGGGCTTTCCATTCGCAAGGTGGATTTTTTTAAAAAGAAAATCGATTTTATGTACTTTGAGTAACCTTGACTCCTGGCGCAAAGGGTTAATTCGGCTCATTTGAACTCAAATCATATTAGGGCTGTAAATTTCAGCCGAATAGATCAATCAAAGACAATTAGAGCGTCGGATAACGCCATTCTCCCATGGAATACGCACCCGCTCCCTCCGAATATTCCAATAAGGCTCATATCTGAATTCGACTTTCGTTTCGATGTCAAAATTTCAGCTGCCCAAGTCAATTATAGCTCTTGCTGTTGTCGCAAGACACGGGTCTCGAATCACACACTCTCACACTCACTCCGGCTTTAGGGTTGTCCTAAAAAAAAACCTCCCCTCCCCCCCCAAAAAGTTGCTCTTTCGAGAACTTAGTCTGTTTTAAAAGATGTAAAGACACCCCAGTCAATTTTTTTTTTTGAAATAGGGGTGGCGCACCTGAGGTGAAGTTCAACATAGGAATTCTTCCCTAAATTTGCTTCAAAAAATTCTAAAAATCGAGTTTGACCAAATTGGTGGTTTCTTTCTCAATAAAATTGTTCTCATGAGTACTTTCCCCCATTTTTATGTTTAAAAAGATTTCAAGGTCAATGCCTCCGTCTTAAATTTTGGTTGAACTTTTATTATTATAGTCTATAGCGAGGATATAAAAATACGTAAAATAGTATCAAAATCGATTTTCATGAATTCTTGGCTCGCTCAATTCATTTTTGAGGTTACTTTTCGCCCGCCTTCAACCCAAAATGGTCCACAAGGGGGCATAACCTGGAAACTGCCACTAGATTCGTCTAATATATCAAAATTAGAATTTGTAGAGTCGAAATATAATTTCTAAGATTGTTTTGGTCCCAACCCTATCCATATATTAGTCATCAGGGGCTCAAATGCCAGGGTGCCCAGTTCTGGAAAAGTCAGGATATTTTAAAATTAAGGAAATGTTTTTGGAAAAAGCGTAATGCATAAAAGAAAACTTCCAAAAGAGTATTTTCATGTGTTGGCCTTTGAAGTGGTTGAAGCCGAAATGAAGCAAATTAAGTTTTTTTGATTTCTTATCTATATTCTAATTTTATTTTTGTTTTTCTTCTTCGTAATATAGTTGCAAAAATTTGAATATTGCGCACATTTTTTCGCATGCCCTGTAACTTTATTTAGTCTCCTTTTGGACCGCTCCGAACCGTGTCTGGGAAAGTTGGGGAGAAAAGTCAGTTCATTTTAGAAAAAAACCTGGATACCCTAAGTAATTATTCAAATTTACTCAAATATTGAATCCTACTCAAATATTCAAACCTACGTACTTGTTGAGTAGATTTGAATGTACTATGTTTCAGCCCCTGTATATGAGTGGGGTTGGGACCAAAACAACCTGGAAAGCGAAAAATCCTCAAGCAATGTTGATATATTTGACGCCAATTTGTGTAAATTATAATATTTCACAATTTAGCCCCCTATATGGACTAATATGAATGGAAGTTGGCACCAAAATAACTTTAAAAATTATGTCCTGACTCCACAAATCCTAATTTTGATATATTTGACGTATTTAATGGCAGTTTTTAAGCTCCGCCTCCTTGTGCGTTCTTTTGGGTTGGATCCGAGCAAATGGCCTCAAGAATGATTTCGACGTACCCTGAAATCCTGAAGATGATTTTCATACATTTTCACATAGGCGCTGACTTACGTAGGTGTGTGGGTGAGTGATCACCCATATATAAGAAAGAAAAAAAAAGAAAAAAAACATGTAAGAAAATACTGAGGAAAAAATACCAAATTCAAGATATTCCTACATACATAGTATTATAATGGAAGGATATTAGGAATATTTGAGAGGAACACACAACTTCCTTTACACATTAAGGTGGTTGTTATTTACTCTTGGTGATCTTTTTTTCTGAATTCCCTCTGATTCGTCTCCTAAATTAGTTCCAATAAAATTAATCAAAAAAAAAAAAAAAGAACCTACAAAGTTTCAGGTCGATTGTGCCACAAGCTCCCTTTCGTTCTTAATATGGGAAAACATAGAGTTTTGACTTTTGTTCCTGACTAAATTTCCCTCCTGTATTCACCAGGGCCAAAACACGTAAATTAAATAACAGAACATTTGCTATCGGATTCAGCTTGTGACATTGGGTATTTTGCTTTCAACTTTAGACAGCCCCGTAGCCATGGGGGAGGGCAAGCTGAGGCTGAGCCCACTCTAAAGGTATCTTGAGCCCCTCCCCCCTCCCAGGCAGAGATACCACAATTTATTTTAAAAAATCATCATTACGCCAGGCTCCTAGTCAGAGTGGAGCTAGTGGGTCCTGAGCAGCCCCTAACGCTCACCGGAGACTCCCCTGGCCAAATTTCATGAATAAAAATAAAAAATTCCTTCTATTTTTGTCGCTTGTTTTGTTCAAAACTTTTCGTTCCACTATATTTTAATGTTTATAAACTTGTCAACACTGATTTTGCTTTGGAAGATAGAAGAATCGTATGTGTGACGTGTCCAAGAAAAGGGCCCGAATGTCCATCCAGCAGTTTCAGACACACAGACCTTTTTCTCGTGTCACATTACAATATTCACAAGCACAGCGGTAGGCTCGCGATCCAATTCACATTGAATATCGATGGCTAAATGCCTGAATGGCTGTTTGAGAACTTATAACGTGATAAGTCCACAGAAATAGAGTTTTTTAACGGATACTTCCAAAAGTTCGAAAATTTGATCGTTCCGAGGGTTAATTTTTTTTTCAATGGGTTGTCGGTAAGTTGAATCACCAGTTTTGATTATGAATTTCGAGACCAAATTCAATCAGTAGCGTAGCCAGGATTTTCGGAGGGGGGGGGGCAAAGTAAGATTTTTAAGGAAGACAAGTCGAAAATTGAAATATTTTTTAAAAATCGCCGATATTAGAGGACTATTGTTTGAAAATGAAGGTAAAATTACTACTCGAGCGAAAAATTGCTCATTTCTGCATATTTTAATTCTATTTCAGGTGCCTTGGGAGGCATTCTCCCCCTTTGCGCCCTGGCTATACCACTGCCTCGAAGAGCTCTTCACATTATATACTATGTGTATCTTCAAGCCCCCCCCCCCCGGTAAACAGTCAGCACCACCTACCGCAGATGGCTGGCTACGGGCCTGCTTTTACATGTTAATAAAATGTTCAACTTCCTTAAATTTTAGGCTGTAGGTCAAACAGAGAATCTAGTAAGAACAGAATAGTCATTGAAATTCGAAATTCAACGTTTGCTACCGACTTTCAGATTTTCGAAATGTCTTCCACATCTCAGCTTCGTTTCAACTTTTCAGATAACGTTCGGTACTCAGCTTGAAACTTTCGGCTTTTGACTGACTAGCCTCTGACAGGAGTCCCTGGTACTCCATTTTCAGAAACGAAATTTGATTTTCAGTTTGGGGAGGTGAAGAAGAAAAAGTTGCCGACAAATACTTTTTGAAAACTGAAAATTCGCAGACAAAATCTTTTAAAAATTGGCCGATTTTTTAATCGAAATATTTTTAAACTGAAAAAACATAAACAAACGAAACATTTATAAAAAATGAAAAATTCAAATGAACTGTTTCAAAATTTGCCGACTGCCAAATTATTGGAGGGTGAGGGGGGGGGGGGGTCAAACCCCCGCACACCCACTATAGTTTCGCCCCTGCATGTAACATTCTTCTGCGAGAATTTGGCGCTCATCTGTATCACTTAGGCAATTTTTTGTAAGAACCTTTTTTTAGGCAATTTAACGAGCAACATTTTTTGGCTGATGTATTTTTTCTATAACATACTTCATTCTGCGGAAAACGCCGAAATAGTTGAATATAAGAAATAGAAATTTCTCATTTTCTGCCCCCCTCCCCCATGAGGAAGCAACGGGCTGGGGGTGAGGGCTTTTAACTACGTATTATGGACACCGTTCTAAACACATTCCAGCTGTAAAACGTTTGCTGACAATTTTTTCTTTTTCCATTCCGTATTCCTCCTCAGCCATATGGAAGAAACCATATTCAGTAGCAATTTTCCGGGAGGGTTTAGTCCTCTATTTTTTCAGGTAGTTCCTTCTGCCGTCCTCAAGATCGCCACCAATGACTTTACTCATATTCGATTACTAATGCCTCGAAGGGTGGGGTTCCCTAGACCATTCACCCTCGTTCTGTCGTCTTGCAGTTATGCTTCAGAACTGTGTAGATTACTTGCGGTAATCTGTAGGACGTTGAACCCACCGCCAACGTTGGTATTTAACTGACGTATTCAGTTACAAATGAGCTGCCCGGTATTAACTTAAAACTTGTTATATGTACGTGATCCGTAGAGCAATATTTTACCTCTTTCTTCTCCAGGAAAAAATGACTAGATAATAACCGATCGGGTGAAACGAAATGAGATGAGCCGAGGGGCGTTGCAGTGCCAACAGTACGAATTGATTCTCTCCGGCTATTATTTTTCTCGTATATGGGAACTCCCCGGGGGTCCAAAATCTGTGTATCCGAATGTCTTTCAGATGACCGATATAATCGTAAATCCAACCTAATTAAAATTGGATCTCGTACACCGATAACCGGAACAGTTAAAGCGTGTGTAAGCTAAAATGACCGATCAATTTGCCGAATTCGGTAATCTAAAGGTTAATATACACGAATTATGCGAAGTCAGACGGTGTACCGAAAAGAACTCGTCCAAATTAACGAGCGTTTGAAAGGAAGCAGTGTACCTTTGGCAGTGCCGAAGCTGGGGTTACTTGCAGCCCGCCAACTTCAACTACATTCGGAGCCAGCGGCTGTGGAGTGGTTATGCTAAAGTGCGAAAACGTCAGAGTCAAGCTGGTGTTTTTCGCCATCTCCTCCAGCGACGGCTTCGCGAACCCGAAGTACTTTTGCTTCATCAGCTCCTGGTTTCGATTAGTTAGATAAAACATCGATTTCGCGTATACGTACAAGGCCGTGTTGTACAGTCGTTGGTAGAAGGTGGACGCTCCCCGATCCAGGGGCAGGTTGCTGTGCGGATAGCTGATGTAGGACGGACTATCCGGGGTGCCGGAACGTTCGGCGGCCCAAGGGAACAGCTGGCCCGGGCAGAAGGACACGTGCGGAGCGTGGAAGCGCTCGGCGAAGGCCAGCATCAGGTTGGAGCAGAAGACCTCGGCGATGACCAGATCGTAAGTATCGTGGGAGGCCAGCAGCTGCTGCACCGGCGGACACATCAGGATCGACTCGTCGAGCTGGGCCAGCGAGAAGAGCACATCGATCTGGTAGAACGACTCGTGGCTTTTGTACGCCTCGTCCAGCACGTAGATGTCCATCGACATGCGATTGCACTGGTCCACGTCGATGTCCCGGAAATTGGCCACCGGCCTGGATTTGGGGAACGGACTGACGACGGTCACGTTGTGGCCCCGGCGGGCCAGCTCCACCATCAGGGCATCGTACACGATGAAGTGGCTCTTGAACTTGAACGGAAACACGCCGAGGATATTCGCGGACTCGGACGCAGACCAGAGTACCGAAACGAGTGCGAGAGTTGCAAAAAATTTCGAAACGCGCATTTTCTCGACGGTGTGCAACGATCGTGGATGCTTCGGTTGGCACTGAATTTGCAGTATTGACGAAGCATGAAAAGTTACATAGATATCGCTCATCGGCTCCGTTTCGAGTATCCGAACAAGAAAGGTTATTAAAAGAACGAGTTGGTTCGTGTTCGCTCCCCACTCATAGAACGCGCTCATTAAACGAACTTATACGATTAGTTTTTTCGTACGTGCGACGACTATAAATTGCTGTGACAATTTTCATTAGCATACCGACGAGTTTTGTTTGTATATTCACTTCCGAGACCTAGACTGGCCTCTGAAAGCGTGGTGTCGAGCAGGCTGATAGCCCCTGTTTTTTTTTATTTATCGATAATACTCGTTTTTGTGTATATCGATTCATGTCGTCGCCGTAAAATTACTCAACTTGAAAATATTTCATGTTCTATCGTCCGCAAAATTTTACCTCATTTTTAGCGCGAGTACTTGTTCTAGTACCAGCTTACGTTTTGACCAGGAGTTCTCAAAAAATTTATTCGCGCACATGGCATGTAAAGGGAGACGGAGTTGCATTAAAATATAAACTTTTTCGTGGGCTGGAAGAAGGTTCACTTGGTGGAGCGTATGGCGACGCACGCATGCCAAATAGACTCCTCGGACACGGCACCCCTGGCCCCGGAAACTACCCGAGTATCGCACCAGTGACTAGAGGGACACATTGAGGCCGGTCCGAGCTCCCCTTTCGCCTCTCCGCTTCGGATTCGCGCTGTTCTGCTAGGGCCACTATAGGACACCCTACTGACCGAGGCAACCCAGCATTAACCTGGAATTCGGGTGCGCCGCAGACGGACGCGCTGCCTTGTTTCACCCCTCACCTCCTTGTCGTGGTACGTGTGGTGACCTTAGACCATATACGAATGATAGACCGCTAGCGCTTCATAAGAGCCCGTGTTATAGATGGTGACCCATATGCAAAGACGAAACTTGACTTTCAATTTGGGGGGGGGGGATGGAGAAGGAAACTCGTTTTTACAATCCGAAATCAGTGGAATCATAAAGAATCTAAAGAAGAACAAAGCACCAGGACACGGCGGAATAACTAAGGAAAGTATAAAATATGAAGGGAGGATTATAGTCAAAAAAATAACAGCATTGTTTAATAGAATACTCAAAGAACAAAAAATCCCAGACAATTGGAAATACTCAGACATTGCTCTAATTTATAAAAACGACGATAAACATAAAATAAATAACTACATGCCTACTAGTCTAAGCCCTACAATTGCAAAGATTTTTTCCAAAGCAATCGAACAAAAGATTGGGACAAAGTTGAGTGAGCAGCAACCCACAGAACAGGCAGGTTTTCGAAAACAATACTCCATCATAGACCATCTGCAAACCGTAAATCAAATTATAGAAAAATGTTCCGAATACAAGATAGATTTAAACCTGATTCTAATCACTAATAAATCAAGGAATACCTCAAAAAATAACTAACATAATTGCTGATATGTGCTCAAACCTTAAAGCAAGAATTATTACAAATTGGGCTCCTACTTCGACTTAGAACGAGGAGTTAGACAGAGAGACCCCCTGTCCCCTAAATTATTTAACGGTTTGCTAGAGGAGATCTAGAAGGAAGAGTATACGAACGTAAAAAGATAAACAAAATAATATCTGAGTATTACACTTAATTATACAGCGATCAAGAAGGTATAGGAAGCAAAAGCAAAAACAACCAAAAGGAAAAGGCAGAACAGGAGCCCCATTCGTAGAGGACGAGATTGAAGAAGTAACAAGAAACCTAAATGGTAAAAAAATATCATCAGGATTTGTAACCAATGAACATATAAAAATAGGAAGCAATATATTAAACAAATTTCTTACTAAACTATACAATAAGATATTAGAAGAAGAAAACATCCCTGCTCCATGGAAAAAATCAGATATTATCATACTCCATGAAAAGGGAAGCAGACAATTAATAGAGAATTATCGGCCGATAAGTTTAAATCCCACGCTAGCAAACATTTTCTCAAAACTAATAAAGAACAGTATCTCGCATACTCTGAACCGACAGCAACCAAGGGAACAAGCGGGTTTCAGAAAACATTTCTCAGTTACGGACCACCTACATGTAGTAAATCAACTGATAGAAAAAAGCTAGGAATATGGGGAAAACGTATATTTAGCATTTATTGACTACACGAAAGCCTTCGACTCATTAAGGCACAAATTCATGATAGAAGCTCTAGTAAAGCAAGGCACGCCAACCAAGTACATAAGTATAATTAAAAATATGCACACGGAATTAGAGGCCAGAGTAATAACAGATGTAGAAGGAAGTGCCTTTAAAATAAAAAAAGGAGTAAAACAAGGAGATCCAATATCGTCAATTCTGTTCATAAGTGCACTCGAGGAAGTATTCAAAAAACTAAATTGGGAAGGTGAGGGAGCAAACACAAATGGGGAATACTTAAACAATTTGAGGTTTGCTGACGATGTGATACTGATAGGTGAAAGTGTGCAAGAGCTGAGAGAAATGATGGAAGAGCTAAATAGAGAAGGGGAAGAAGTTGGACTAGAAATGAACAGCGAAAAAACAAAAATACTAAAGATAGAGGAAAATAAAGAAGAAGTAAGGATAAATGGAAAGCTAATAAAATGTGAGGAAGAAATAATATATCTAGGGCAAATAATAACATGGGAAAATAAAATGGAAAAAGAAAGGAACAGAAGGATAGCTACAGCATGGGGAAAATCTTTAAAGGCGATTATAGTAAAAATTTAAAAAGCAGAATCTTCAATAGTTGCATAGTACCCACATTAACATACGGAGCGCAAACATGGGCAATGACAAAAAAAGACTACAAGAAGATAGACGTAACACAAAATGCCATGGAAAGATCAATGTTAGGAATAAAATTAAAAGATAAGGTCAAAAGAAAAACAATAAAAATGAAATTCAGAAATAACCTAAACATAACACATGTTGCGCGGCGTAGAAAGTGGGACTGGGCAGAGCATATTTTAAGGTTATCAGATAACTGCTGGACATATAAAATAAGCAATTGGTATATAATAGAGGGAAGACAGCAGGGTAGACAGAAAACAAGATGGGGTGACGATATAGAAAAATTCCTTAGCAATAAGCTATACCACCGAATAGCATATGACAGGACTGAATGAACAAGGCTGAGAGAGGCTTATGCTCAGTATTATGGGCCAAATTTTTAAGATTAGTACATATGTATTACAATAATGTAAATATGTGTTATTAAAATAAAGCTATTATGATGATGATATGATGAGAGGAGATCTTTAGAAGACTAGAATGGAAAGAAAAACGAATTAAAATGAATTGACAATACCTAAGCAACCTCAGATTTTCGGATGATGTTATTCTGGTATCCAGCAGTCTAAATCAAATCAAACAAATGATCACCGAGTTAGTCGAAGAGGATAAAAAGGCAGGCCTGGAGATAAACATGAAAAAAACAAAAATGATCTCTTAATAGCCACAGCAATGAATTCTTCAAAATAAACATCGAAAAAACCTCATGAAGCGATGTGCAATTGTTAAGCCTAGAAGAAAGAGTGGAAAAAGAGGTGAATCGAAAAGTGACACTAGCATGGAATAAATTCTGGAGTCTTGAATTTATTCTTAAAGGCCACTTCAAAAACAAACTAAAAGCGGTATATTTAATGCTTGTGTTATTCCAACACTAGCCTATGGCTCACAAACCTGGTCCCTTATTGAAGCGCAAGAAAAGAAAATTACCCAGATTAAGGTGGAGTGATCTATACTGGAAATAAAGCAAAAAGATAAGATCCCCCTCAAAACAATTAAAAATAAATTCAAATATAATCACGATATAGTTACAAACATCAGAAGACAAAAATGGAATTGGGGGGCCATGTCGCCTGCTCGAAAGACAACAGATGGACCTACCAACTAACATTCTGGTGACGGATGTTTTCCCGTGGGCCCGTTTCACACAACATCATGTAAACAGATGTTTTTAAACGTTTGACGTAACTTTTAAACGCAATTTGTGGGAAAACTAATGAAGATAGGAAGCTGTGATTTGTTTCATTCGAAAGAGCGTGATTTTTTCTATAAGAGTTGTCAAGAAAGTGAAAAATGATTTTTTGACACCAGAGGTATATTTCATGATTCCAGGTTACATATGTGATATGTCCATTTTTCATTACTTCAGAAACTTAATTTTTTCCCCAATTTTCTGTATGGCTGAGGGTTCTACAAAACAGATGTAAATAGAAAAACAGTACGAGAATATTATATCCTCAATTCGAGTTATTCGCGTACGTTTATTTGTCATCAGAACATAAATAACGTATTTTTGATAGTTGGATAAAGACTTTTGTAGTGTATATCTTCAGGGTGAGAATCTAACAGTGAAACTGGCGGAGGAAATTTAATCCAAACGTCTGTCGCAGTGGCGTGCGGGGTGGCCAATAGACCAAAAAAGAAGTAAAGGCAGGCAAAAGACAAGATGGCGAGATGATTTTGACAAGTTTCTCAGAAATTCCTACTTCTAGAGGGTGGCGGGGGAGAAGAAGGAATGCTGTAGACTGGGGAGGCCTTTGCCCAAAGACAGGGTATAGGGCGTTTGTTATAATAATAATTATTATTACTATGGCGACGCACGCATGCCAGATAGACTCCTCAGACACGACACCCCTGGCCCCGGAAATTTCCCTTTCGAGTATCGCATCAGTAACCAGAGGGACGCATTGAGGCTGATCCGAGCTCCCCTTTCGCCTCTCCGCTTCGGATTCGGGCTGTTCTGCTAGGGCCACTATAGGACACCCTACTGACCGAGGCAACCCAGCATTAACCTGGAATTCGGGTGCGCCGCAGACGGACGTGCTGCCTTCTTTCACCCCTCACCTCCGGTGACCTTAGACCATATGTATACGAATGATGAACCGCTAGCGCTTCATAAGAGCCCGTGTTATGGAGTGTGACCAACATGCAAAGACGAAACTTGACTTTCAGTTGGAGGGGGGGGGGAGAAGGGAAATTTGTCGAAAACCTTTTTTTAAATATGAAAATTTGCCGATTTTTCGATCAACATTTTTTAATTGAAAAAAGAAAAAGTTTACAAACGTTCTTAAAAATTAAAAAATTCAAATGACAGTTTCAAAATTTACCGACTGCTAAATTATTGGGGGTGTCCCCCTCTTTTACATAGTTTCGTCCCTGCAAATGCAGATTGGAACCCTGTAGGACTCCAAGCACTCACATTTGCGCACATGAGCATACCGAAGTCTAGGAGGGTACACTGGAAGGATGTTAGGAATACTTGAGAGGAACACACAACTTCCTTTTTACACATTAAGGTGGTTGTTGTTTACTCTTGGTGATCTTTTTTTCTGAATTCCCTCTGATTCGTCTCCTAAATTAGTTCCAATAAAATCAATCAAAAAAAAAACCTACAAAGTTTCAGGTCGATTGTGCCACAAGCTCCCTTTCGTTCTTATGGGAAAAACACATGGAGTTTTGACTTTTGTACCTGACTAAATTTCCCTTCAATATTCACCAGGACCAAAACCCGTAAATTAAACAATAGAACATTCGCTATCATTCAGCTTGTGACATTGGGAAATAAGTCTTTTGCTTTCAACTTTTAGATCTTAATAAAATGTTCAACTTCCTTAAACCTCAGGCTCTAGGTCAAACAGAGAATCTAGTGAAAACAGAATAGCTATTGAAATTAGAAATTCAACGTGTGCTACCGACTTTCAGATTTTCGAAACCTCTTCCACATTTCAGCTTTGTTTCAACCTTTCAGATGACGTTCGCTATTCAGCTTGAAACCTTCGGCTTTTGACTGACTGGTCTCTGACAGGAGTCCAGGGTACTACTTTCAGTTTGAGGAGGTGGAGGAGAAAAATTCGATGACAAAATTTTAAAAAAATTAAAAATTTTCCGATTTTTAATGGAAATATTTTTTAGTTAAAAAAAGGAAAACAAACAAGCATACATAAAAAATGAAAAATCCAAATTAACAATTTCAAAATTTGCCGACTGCCAAATTATTGGGGGGGGGGGTCAATCCCCACGCTCCTTTATAGTTTCTCCCCTGCCAATATCTCACAGCATGTGCGTAAGTAGTAGTGTGTAAGTGTAACCATCAGCTGATCATAGTCCATTATTACCCAGGAAATAATTCCGCATATGATCAGCTAATCGCCTTATCACCTGTATCGATGTTGGTCACAAGATTTTGTAAACATCAGCAATCTATCATTCGTATATGGTCTAAGGTGGCGATTCAGGAAGGGGTGGTAACGGCGAGGTGAGCCCTATCGGGAAGTCCGCAGCAGCTTCAGCAGCCAGAGGTCTGGTTGGCCGAGTGGATAGCGGGTTGGTCTCAGAATCCGGAGGTCCCGGGTTCGAGCCCGCGTAGCAACTCGCCAGAATTTTCGATCTAGGCCGGTTTTTCGGCCAGAAAGGAAGAGGGCTAAGACAGCCCTAACAGCCTGCCCGATGTCTCTGAAGTAATGCTCGAAAGGGCGGATTCCAGGACTCGGGTGGAGAGCCAGTTAGAAAAAAAGAGCTTCAGCAGCCCTAGGATGGTACAGAGTCGTTTGTCCAGCATGCGCCGAGCTTTGTCCGTCGGCTCGTTGCCTCGACCACTCTGTCTGCATCTTCTTTTTCTCCATGATGGTCGAGACAAAGCCCGACGCCCGGTTACGGAGGAGGGTAAGTTAGAAGAAGTGCAAGATATATTCGGGAGCAAGGGGGTTCTGCTTCCTGACCACTTCCTGGCCTAGTCTCCGGTGGTATTGTAAGAGACAGGCAGCCCAGATCATACCCTTTTTAGAATGAAAATTCTCTTTTGATACTGTAAAAAAAAGAGAACTCTATCTTTTCCCCTAAAATGTCAAGAAGTACCCGATTGACAATAAGGCGAGCGCTCACGCAACATGTCACAAACCACTCTTGAAAACAATGTACGGATTTCTGGTGCGAGGGCACTACAGGAAAAAGATGTATTCAGTCTTCCAAATCTACATGCTCTTTTTTTCGAAGTAACCCTCCCCCTCGATTTTAATGCACTTTTTCCACCGTTCCTGCCACTTTTTAAACGTGAATGCCCGACCATCTTTGTAGAGCCATTTGCAGCGCACCTGCACAGCTATGACAACCTGATCATTGGTCTTGAATTTCGGTCCCCTAAGCACAAACTTGACTGCAGGGAATAGCCAAACGTCGCAAGGAGCCGAATCTGGATGGTACTGTGGGTGGGTACAGTTGCGATGCCGCGAGCCTTCAAGAAGTCCACTACAGTGTGATCGACGTGGGGACGCCTCAGTGGTTCAGAATCAATTCTAGGTTGCCAAGATTCTAAAACTCAGTTAATAGGGGTTTTTGAAGGTTCTGAAACCATGTCTCATAGTTTTAGAGCTCAAATCTGAAAGGTCGCTTCAGGAAGGACGGAGAAAACTCAAGATTTTTAACAATACCGAGTGAGATATCAAAATATAAATTTAACCCCCCCCCCCTTTAAACCCTATTCTGAAGTTACTTTGTTCGAAATACGAAAAAGGGATTCAGGGGAAGGGGCCATTCTCCAAATTTTTCAACATTATCAAATAGGATATCAAAATGTATGTTTCTACCCCCCCCCCTGTCCTCCTAAAAATATGATTCTGAAGTTATTTTATTCGAAATGTTGGAAGGGGCTTCATAGATGAGGGGCTAAATTCCAAAATTTTCGATATTACCAAGTCGGATGCCAAAATACATGTTTTCGACCCCAACATGATTCTGAAGTTATTTTGTTTAGAATGTGAAAATGGGCTTCGTAGGTGAGGGGCCAAACTTCAAAATTTTCAACATTACCACGTGGGATATCAAAATGTATGTTTTCGCCCCCCCCCTCTCCTAAACACGATTCTGAAGTTGTGTTTCAACTTGACCAGCAAAAAAAGTCTCGGTGCTAAAATGCTAGTAAACAACTCTTAAATTTTATCTTTTTACTGTTTTAAGGGAGGAAGAGAGGATGTATTCCCTTACGTCTTTGACTAAAAGTCTCATTAAAACTCATTCAATACTCTCCAGAACTGGCACTGGAAGGTCTCAGTCTTTAGTGGTCGCTACACCGCATATCCTGTCATCTTATTAATACATTCTGAAATGCGCTGCTTGACTCAGTTGAGGAGGGAGTCAAATCTGAACCCCCTCCCTCCCCCCTCCCCCCGTTCCTACGACGGTATTCCCCCTGACTTTTTTAAGGTTCTTTTGGATTCATTTTTGAGACACACTGACTATCCGAGACCTGTTCAAGAATTTTTACGATTCTTTCGGACTTGACTTAAACTTTTCAAGATTTATAGGCAATCATAGCTTATGAAGATTCTTCCATAATTCTGTTTAAGTGTGAGATAAGTAAACGTCCTCAAGGTTCAAACTTTTTCAAAATTCACTAAGACTTCTGGATTGGTTCAAAATTTTGTGTGAGGCTTGCAGATATGATAGACTCGTTTATGTTTTATGCTCAGTTACAGTTTCTTAGACCTTTAAGCCTTTCGATACTACCCTTCAGAACTCGCCCACCATTTCCGAAACTCATTTACGTATAACTGTTCAGGATTTCTTGAAACTTGAGACCATTCAAGACTCTTCACGCTTGTTAACTTTTAAAATGTTTTTCAGTTTCAATCTTCCTCTCGCTGGAAGGCATAATCGCATCCATTGCCTGCCTCGGGTATGTTCATTTATTCACCTATCTTTACTCCAATACCGCTTATGTTTCTAGAAAAATTCCCGATCCACTGGAAAGTGAGGACCCGGTACATGGCTGCCCACGAAAAGTTATTGGAAGTTATAAAAGGAAATCGACGAGCTGGAGTAAATTTTGAATGCCTTATTAAGTCAGATGTAGGCATATCTCTATTAGCAAATAGTACAAGGTTTCTCGATTGAAAAATCCTCGCAGAATGCATATCGGTAAACGATTTGAAAGCTTTGATTTTTTCTGTCAGTAATGAGAATATAGCGAATAAATAACAGCGCCATGCAGTGAGAGTTAATTACATAACTGGCGAAGCGTAAAATGTGTCAAAGATTGGTGCAATAATTCCATCATCAACACCGGTGCTGATGCATCACGTGTAATAAATGTAACTTATTTTGTACAAATAGTGCAAGTATGTAAATCAATTTCAGTTTCAATATGACCGTCGCACATACAACATTCAGCTTATCGCAATTAAACTGTAAGTGTTGGACTGTGTTACCGATGTGACTATTTTAGAGCATGCTCCCAAGGTGACTGGATTGATATCGAAACTGAATTCATCGCCATCAGTTGGTTATTCATGTTTGGATACACTTGTGATGTAGTAGACAGAATCAAGATCACCCTCTCCCTCTCCTTCTATAAAAAGATTTGATAGTGCCTGTTTTTATGGTATCAAAAATTGGTAGTTGAAGATGCATTTTTATTCGTCATTGAAGTTTTACGATTACATGGCGAGCACTCATAAAATGTATTGCTTCCAGAAAGAATTTCATACCTACTGAATAGCTGAAGTTTGTCCATGAGTACTCTACTACAGTCCGGTACTGCCAAAAAGCTTTTTTTAAATTATTTTTTGTGAAATTTTTCGACCTTAGAAGACTTTGGAAATTTTTAATTGCCAGTAATACCGGATTCTTCGGAAGAAGTCCGAACGGTGTGATTCAGCGGTCTAAGAAACTACCGCATAAATCCTTGAAGACGAATTCTCTCATGGAGTACTGAGTTCTCAAACTGTTGAGTTTAATTATTATAAGATGAAGGAAAATTAATTCCAAACCACAAATTACGTGCCAGTTCAGCGGCTGTAATGGAGAATCAACGCAAAAGGCCGTATTGGCAAAACGGAAAACAATTATTGGTATCATTTTTAAGTGGGCTATTGAGGTAGAACGTGTAAAAGTGTCAGTTATAAAAAAAAACTGACTTTTTGAACTGTCATTCGTGCTACGAAATCTAGTTTTTTTAAATTTAACAAACAAAACAATTCCATCTTACAGATTTAACCATCTTCAGACAATGTTCCAAGGTGAAAGAAATACCTTCAGTTTCTCCAACTGCTGAGGGTTTTTAGGGACCCCCATCCGTCATTCCTCCTTCACTAGGCACGTGTGGGGATTATCATAGTATTCTAATTGATATTGTTTGCAAAAGAGGTTAATAGCAGTATTTAGGGGACAGGGACGCTTGTGTGAAAGTGATCCTTGCATTGATAAGTGCTCGCAGTCATCGACTTCGCCATAATTGGGCCAGTGCGGTGTAGGTTCTCATAAGAACTGATTTCCTACGAATCGCGATGTGTTGAATGAGGCATTAGTCACACCGAATAATAAATCCGTGGATATTTATTAGTCAAGGTTCATTTTTCAAGTTGGCTTCTCAGTGTTTCCCTCAAAACGTTCACATGTCTGCAATAGTTGGGACGCAATGTTTGTTCATCAGATGTTCTAAAATTCGACGCCATTTTGGTGTTTCAGGCTCCGCTAACTAATTACAGCTGATAAATGAATGGTAAAGAATAAAAACTCACATTTGCCATTTTACTTAAAGGGCGCAAATAGGCAAAACACTGTACAAGGGTGCAGGAATATCTTTGCTGCGCCTGTGAACGTGGAATATGTTATAAATATCGCACATTCACAGGCGCAGCAAAGATATTCCTGCAGCCGTGTATAGTGTTTTGCCTAGTTGCGCCCTTGAAGTCAAATGACAAATGTGAGTTTTGATTCTTTACCCTTCAAACATGCAACCCTGTGAGTCATTCTCCAGAAACTGTTTTGTTACTACCAAATTTTGAACCCTAACTTTCGATTTTTCTTTGGGGAGCGGGGTTATTTTGGGTTACGCAATAACATCCGCAACAAATTCCACCAATCCAATTCATCAGACAGGATATTACCATCTTTTGAATGAAAAAGGCGTAGGAAGGCAATTTGCTGTCAGTGACTTCTCATTTTCAGGAAGGGATAACGTAAAGTTCTGATACAAGGGTTTTCGGTTCATTGTCGTGGTCAATCTTAGACTGGTGCAAAGATATGTGCTTTTACATTTTTTTGGCACTATAAATATGGCAATACTGATTCAGTTTATCGCTGAACACGATCCAGATGCCAAATCGTAGTCACTGGCGCATATGATACCACAGTTTTCAGAAATTCCCTAAAAAAGGAAATTTTTGAAGATATTTCATTCGTAGTCGTGGATATCAGTGCTTTCGTCATGGAAAATATGTCTATTGTCGTGGGTAAAAATCGTCTCCCTTTCTAAATTTTGATGTTCCTGCTCTGTAAACTTGTTGAATATTTTCCACTACGTATAAGCTAAGTATTATTGAGAAAGAATGGTGCGGGGAACTCGACTGTAAGTTTGAGCAGGGTAGACATATTCGTTGGATCTCATATCTGAATGATCGATGTTTTCCGATACTTGAAATTGATGGTATAACTTAGAATAGATAGAATTTTTAGCCCATTCCGGGGGGGGGGGGAGATGAGAAAATAGCCTCCACCCAGTCAGTCTGTTGGGTCCGTTTCCCCAGCAGCGCCCATTTCAGATACGAAGCTGAAAATTTCAGGATCGTTAGTGCTACGTTAGTGCTGGTTAGTGCCGTACAAATTTTCGTTAGTGCTGCCCTCCTTCCATACTTTCGAAAAAATGAATTTTGGGTGCTGCTGGGGAAACGGTGGCACCACCTATGAGGCCTAGTTCACCGAAACACTCAGAATCGTTAGTGCTGGTTAGTACTGTTCAAATTTTCGTTAGTGCAACCCACCAACCCCCGCAGTCGCCCACATCCACATTGTGGGGGACAAAATATAAGAAGCCAAAGTGCCCATGCCAGAATCAAAGCTCAAAATATCAGCGTCGTTAGCGTTCTGTTAGTGCTGGTTAGTGCCGTACAAATTTTTGTTAGTGCTAGTCTCCTTCCACACTTTGAAAAAAAAAATGAATCTGGGCGCTGCTGGGGAAACGGAGGCACCGCCCATGGGGCCTAGCTCACCAAAACAGTCAAAATCGTTAGTGTTACATTAGTGCTGGTTAATGCCGTGCAAATTGTTGTTAGTGCCAGCCTCCAACCCCCGCAGTCATGTACATCTACATAAAAAAATAGGGTGGGGGCTGGAGAAACCCCGACCCCCGAATTTCGCGCGGAAATTTTTAGGAATATTGGTGCTATGTTAGTGCTTGTTCCAGAATATGGGCTTTAGTACCGCATTACTTCCCGACCGACTTATTTAAAAAAATTATGGTAAAGGAACTGGTGACACGGTACACCCCTCCCCCTCGAATCTTGCGGTGAAATGTTTATAATTGTTAGTGCTACGTTAGTGCTTGTTTTTTTTTTTTTTAGAGTATGAGCGTTAGTGTTGTATGTTGTATCCCTTCCTGACTTGATAAAAAAATAAAAGATTGTGTGGGGGTGAGAGGGGGTGACCCTCAACTTCGTTTTCGGAGTTGAAACTCTCTAGGTATTTAGTGCTGCGTTAGTTCTGATTTGTTTCAGATTTCAGCATATGTTCTGCATTCCTTTCAAAGTTATTTGAAAAAATTAAGGCGGGGAGCTGGGGAATTGGTAGCCTGGAAATCGGCCTGATCCTTCACCTCTTTCTCCTTCTCCTCCGCCGTGGGGAACCGTCTTGTCTGCCTACCTTGCCTCTAGCCTACCTCGGGGAGAGGATTCATGGTGGGCAGGGGCCATGGTGAAAGAAGGGGTCCTGTGATGTTGTAACCATGTGATCTATGAATTCACATGGCCAAGGCACAGACCTGGATGCTGAAGGAAAAATGAAGGCTCTCACAGCTCTGCTACAAGAACTCGTACCAGATCTAATAGCAAATTCACCTTGCAAAGGTGAATCACATCACTGCATTTTCAGCCAGCAAGAGACCTGACCTGGCACAGTCCCTAGTAGAGAGCTCGAGCATTAGGTGTTTTGAGACCTCAATGGAGGAAGATATAAAGGATATGTCAGTGGTTGACTTCGCTATTGCTGAGTTATCCAGTACCCCATCAAGGACAAGTTGACAAGTTTGCACAGACTAATGTGGTGGAAACTCCAGCACTGATAAAGATGTAAGAAACCAGGCCACCCAGCTGCTGGAAGAAGGTAGGAAACACCTTAGGTGGTCTCGGCTCAGTGTTGAACATTTGGGTTCTACCCTTTCCACCTTTGGGCTAAACAGCAAGATTGTATGCCGCATTACCACAGCAGAGTAATGCTGTACAACATCTGCTGCTGCAGTTACATCAACAAAGAATCTGATGGCAACTGAAACTAGTTCAAGATGTGTGAACAAGATTACCCCTTCACTTTCTGAATTGATGGGGGGAGGGGGGAGATTGTTACTAACTTTAAAGTTGGGATGCTCACCAGATGCAGGTTCATGGTGATCAACCTAGGTTGTGACTTTTGGGATTGGTTTATTCATAGTCTCAACCACAAGGTGAAGAGAGTAAAGACTGTGACTCCAAAATCACAACTACCTGATCTACATCGCGACAGAGCCCTGAGAACATTGTTTAGACTCTTATAAGGATTCTGAGGACCTAGTGGAGCAGGATGATGCCAGAAAATTGTCGCGAACTAGCACTGTCTGGGTGGAAAGCAGGACATCACATGGAGCGATACCACCATACTTAGAGTCTATGGGTGGAACATTGAGTCAGGAGTGCCAGCACCGAGTTGCGTTTGATCTGCGAGTGAGTCATCATAGTTTGGAGTCAGATTTTGAGTTTGTTATCAATTAATTGTAAGTTCTGTTGTTGATTATAGCTATAATAAGTTCTGTTGTCATTTATAAAATTAGATGTGGCATGTAGAAATTGTTATGTGGATACTAAGCCACTGTTTGTTTCCTTTATTAGTATGGTTTATCTTTCTATAAACAGTATAAAAGTGGTGTCTTGGTGGATCCAGGAGTGGACTTCCTCATGCTTGATTCCACTTTTTTTCTTTGGGGAGCTGGCAGTTCTGGGGATTGATTTTTGGTCTCGTTTTCAAGACAATGTTATCTACCTTGCCAATCCTATAAACCTCCACGGAGCTTTATAGGTTGGGGCGTGTCAAAAATAGCCTAAATTTAGATTACTATCACACAACATGTCATTTCTATAATACATTTGATTATGATGCCGAGTGCTGATTTCCCAGGTGAAGAGAGAGGGTTGATAATGCTGGGAAAGTACTCCATGCGGGGTAGCAATAGTTGGTTTTATTGTGCAAAAGAGACCATGTATGGAAATCAGTCTCCCTGTCTGAGAACTGTGTGAGTTTGATGCTTCATCATTTATATTTTCACATCAAGTTATGAGTGGGCGTTGGAAGTGAGAATTTTCAAAATGACAACTCAGATAGAGCACCCTACCCTAGGTACCACAGACTCACCATCATGCGTGGAAGGTCGGTAATTATGTATTCTGTTGTTTGTAAGTACTAATAGAATATTGTTACTTATGCCACGAGTACTTATTTAATAAGCCAAGATGGAATTAGAATGCACGTACTGCGAGGAAAAGAACCTGCGACCCGTTTTCTATAGGGGAAGGTATGAGGTGTCAGAATTTCGCCCACCACAACTGTTCTGTATTCTTTTGATTACAAAAATAACTAATAAATGATGGAGATAATTGTTCAGATGTGTACAGTATTTGAACCATCAAAGCGAAATAATAAAATCGTGATACGAATTTCTGTTAGTGCACTCTTAAATGGCTGACATTGAAAATTAGTTTTTGCTGCGGAACATAATAGAATCAGCTAATTACAAGGTAGTTTGGTATATAGTACAAATAATGAAATGTATTAGCTTGTTTGAATACCTACAACTGCTAAAGCCATTATCCTATTAAGGTACGTAAATCACCCTCAGGCAATTTTTTAGATTTTTATTTTAGTTTTCAATGACTATGACTTTCTGTTGGCATATAAACTTGGACTATCAGTGAAGCTGGTTTTACTCAAATTCTCACTATTAATATTCTCTCATTATGTTTGGTATAACTTTGCACTGTATTCCCTATAGTCTTATTTGCAACAATATTTACACCTGTTTGCCCTCTTTTTGCTGCTGTATCAATTATTCTACTCCACCATCCAAAATTCATTTTCTCCTGGCCATTTCACTTCACTAATTCCTATTATATCTAATTTTAATGTTTTCATCTCTTCCTTTTAATTTGTCTAATTTGTCTACCTCATTTAGTGTCCTTACATTTCATGTCTCTATTCTCAATGCTGGGCTTTTACCAGTAGTCTCTGCCCAGATATCCAAACAGGTGACTTCTTACATCCGGAATTATATGTATTGTTTACTTTGTGAATTGCCATTATAATTGTAGTGGTGAAAACACATCTTCAGGGAAGAATACTATAATATAGTTTCCCCTTGCTTCAATTAGGGTTTATCTGTCAGAGTTTTCCTTCTCCTATGGGCTTTTAGTTCTTCTTTAAGCCCCTTAACCATGTCAAGGTAGCGCACATAGATGGGGAAAATATATAGTACTACATCTGCTGAAGTATACAAGCATTATACTAAAAACCACATGCACCTGCCAAAATATGTACCTCCCTATGCTCTGTCTAGAAAAACATGTCAGAGTGACCCTTCCTAGGTTATTAACAGTTATTAGTTCATAATTATTATCTATCTATTCCACAGCTGTAGCCATATTTAAAATTGTACCTTTGGTAGTGGTTTGGAATCCTTAATTTGCACGCCGCTGATTTCAACCATGTTGGGAACTAAAGGCATTGGTCTGTTCAAACTGAAATGCGAGAATGTTAAAACTAGGCTCGTATTTTTCGCTATTTCAGTGAGAGGAGGTATCGCTAAATCAAAGTGTTTTCGCACCATGCCATCTCCTTTTATGTACGAGTTGGAGTAATAGTACAAACTCGCATAAATATATACTGCTGTGTTGTAAAATCGTTTGTAAAAATTCGGATTCGCTATAACCGGAACATTCGTATGTGGATAGGAAGAATAAGACGGATTGTACGGATTACCGGTTCTGTCAGCCACCCACGGGTAGATCGGCGAAGCGCAAAACGACATGAAAGGAGCCTTGAATTTCTTCGTATAGGCTAGCATAACATCACTGTTGAAAGCTTCTGAGATCAGCAGGTCGAAGGACCTCTCTGATACTGTTTTCATAAACTCAGTCATGGCTTTGCATGTGAATATATGTTCAAATTCGTAAATGTGGTACATAAATAGTGGTATTTGATTCCATGGTTTCTGGAATAAGTGAGCTACTTCCATGCTGAAGTCCTCTGCATTGTATTTGAAACAGCCACTGACGTCCACATCTTTGAAATTGTTCATAGGTTTGGTTTTCGGAAATGAGCTGATGACGGTAACTTTGTGTCCTCGATTGGCGAGCTCCGTTAATATCGAGTCGAAGATAATGTAATGGCTTTTCAATTGCAGTGGGAACATAGCTAGAATATTGTAGCTCTGTACCTCGACTTCAATAATCACGAACAAGTTCAGCACAAAAAGTAAGCTAAATATATTCATTTTATGTATTGCAACGTGGTACACCGTGTCCAGAATAACACGCACTGGGAATAACGCGAGAAGATACTTAGAGAAACAACTTATCACAGCACTGTTCTACATCCTTTCGATTACAAAAATAACTACACTGATAAATGATGGAGATAATTGCTCAGATGCATGCAGTCTTCGCACCATCACAGCAAAATAATGAAATCGTGGTATCAATTTCGGCTAGTACAGTCTTGAATGGCGGATATTGAGAATGAGTTTTTGCTGCGGAACATGATAGAGAATCAGCTGATTACAAGGTCGTCCGGCATATGGTATAAGAGGAAATGTATAAGCTCCCGTTGAAGATTTTGATGTGCGTATCCAAGTGGAACGCATTCGGAAAACCACTTCCACTACTACATTGATGAGCTCTGTATATAAAACAGGATTAGATGCAAGAGTGGTAGTAAAGATACGTCGTCGGCGTAACGCCACTGACATTCGCATTCCATGCGCGTGCGTTTTCTTTGAAAAGACAAAGGGTCGTAGTGGCATTTCCACTCTAATACGTGCACGCAGCGCAACTAGATTTTCATGTTTTTAGTGGGAAAATCTTCAACGGGCTTGAGCTTGTTTGAATGCCACCAGCGCTTTTTTTTTCTTTTTTTTTTCAATTTTTTAAGAAATTCTAACATGAATTACTACGTAGGAGGATGCTGTATAGAGCTGTATCTTATAATTTATAATAGGTAACTTAATTTTTCTTAGTATGTAAAAATGTAAAAGCCTGTATCTGAAATTGAATGACCTTTGGTCAGCCATGCATTGAGGAATTCTACAAAATAATGCAAGTAATGCGTAAAAACGTTTAGAAAGTATAAATTTATGCTGATTCTTACAACAGAGTAATATTTATGAATGCGACCTTTAATTACCTATATGTTCGTTTTCAGTATCTCTATTTGAAAGGAACCATACGGTACATTATTAAACGCATTTTATTTCTTGCAGGCTGTATTTCTACGCCCCCCCCCCCAAAATGAGGTAGGGGGTTGGAATTAGCGGCACAAATTCTATTGTAATTTGTGCTAATTGTCCTCCGAAGTCCCAGACTTTCTGCCACCTCCAGTGGGTCTACATTTTAATAAAAAGTTTGGGGGCCAGGGAAATGTTGCCCCCCCAAATGAAGATAGGGGGTTGGAATTAGCGGCACAAATTTGTATTTTATTTGTGCTAATTGTGCTCCGAAGTCCCAGAATTTGTGCCGCCTCCCGTGGGTCTACATCTTGAAGAAAAGTTTGGTGGGGCCAAAGAAATGTTGCCCCCCCCCAAATGAAGATGCGGGGTTGGAATTAGTGGCACAAATTTTATTGTAATTTGTGATAATTGTGCTCCGAGGTCTCAGAATTTGTGCCGCATTTTCTGGGCTCACAGTCCAGTGCTCAATTTGGGGGGGGGGGGGGGGGGCTGGAAAAATTATGATATTTTAAAAAAACGATCTTCGAAAGGAAAGATTAACTGGTTTCTGCTGTCACCGAATTCATTTTTCAGGTTCTTTTCACGGTATCTCATATCCTATCCCAATTTTGGGAGGTACACCCATTCTATCCAAAGTTTTGTTGTCTTTGTTCATACTTTTTTTAAACTCATAAGGCGAAAGAGCGATAGTTTCAGGCAACGACACTTCTGTTTTTGCGCATCCGATTTGGCAACAATGATAAGGAAGAAACACGTGGTGGAGGTAAAAACAGTGTGGATATGAGCCACGACCCTCCCCCCAGAAGGGGTGGGGGCTCGGGTGTGATGGTACGAAATTTCACCTAATTTGTGCTAAATGTGCTCGAGGTTTCCAGAATTTGTGCCCCCTTCCTTGGACCTACAGCCCCCCCAAAAAATGGGGCAGTGAAATGTTAGCCCCCCCACCCAAACAAAGGTGGGGTCTCGAAAACAGTGGTACACATTTGTATTTTATTTGTGCTGATTGTGCTTAAGGGTCCCACATTTTGTGCCCCCTTCTTTGAACATACAGCTCACGAATAAGATTGGGGGGCCGGTAAAATGTTAGCCCCCCCCCAAGCAAACGTGAGGTCTAAAAAATAGTGGCACAAATTTGTATATTATTTGTGCTAATTGTGCTCCAAAGTCCCAGAATTTGTGCCGCCTCCCGTGGATCTACATCTTAATGAAAAGTTTGGGGGCCACAGATATGTTGGCCCCCCAAATGAAGATTGGGGGTTCCATACCATAAATATACATCAGGCATTTTTTTGGGCGAAAATATTTTCCGAGAGCTTCGGTGCCCGGATCCGGCGAAATAGAATCGAAATGCCGCGACGAATTTAGAACCGTCGTCAAAATTGATTCACAGGCTCATTCCGAGCCTCTATAGCCCTCGCCCTCATTATAACCACATTTTTGACTGGATCTCGGCAACGGAGGGTCAGCGTCTGATTTGGTCGACGAATTCGAACTCAGCGCGAAAAATTGAGTAGGAATTTTTTGTTATCTCATCTATTTGGAATTTCGATAATTTTGAAAATTTCTCCATGCATACATCAGGCATTTTTTTTGGCGAAAAATTTTCCGAGTGTTTCGGGGCCCGGATCCGGCGAAATAGAATCGAAACGCCGAGACGAATTCAGAACCGTCGTCAAAATTCATTTACAGGCTCTTTCTGAGCCAGTATACCCCTCGCCCCCATTATAACCACATTTTTGACTGTATCTCTGCAACGGAGGTTCAGTGCCTTATTTGGTCGACGAATTCGAACTCAGCGCGAAAACTTAAGTAGGTATTTGTTGTTATTCCATTTTTTAGCAATTTCGAAAATTTTGAAAATTTCTCCACACGTACATCCGGCATTGTATTGGGCGAAACAATTTTCCGAGAGCTTCGCGGCCCAGACCCGGTGAAATACATTCGAAATGCCGAGACGAATTCAGAACCGTCGTCAAAATTGATTCACAGGCTATTTCTGAGCCAGTATAGCCCCCGCCCCCAGTTTAACCACTTTTTGACTGTATCTCGTCAACGGTGGGTCAGCGCCCGATTTGGTCGACGAATTCGAACTCAGCGTGAAAAATTGAGTAATAATTTGTTGTTATTTCATCTTTTTGGAATTTCGATAATTTTGAAAACTTCTCCATACGTACATCAGACATTTTTAAGGGCGAAAATATTTTCCGAGAGCTTCGGGCCTGTACCCGGTGAAATAGATTCAGAATGCCGAGACGAATTCAGAAGCGTCGTCAAAAGTGATTCACAGGCTATTTCTGACCCAGTATAGACCCCGCCCCCAGTGTAACCAAATTTTTGACTGTATCTCAACCACGGAGGACCAGCGCCTGATTTGGTCGACGAATTCGTAATCAGCGCGAAAAATTGAGTTAAAAACAGTCTTTAATTAAAAATTTTTTATTTTTTCGGATTTTGAGAATTTCTCGGAATTACATCATGTCTTTTTTCGGGCAAAAATATTTTCGGAGAGATTCGGCGTCGGCGCTAGTGCTAGTTCCTCAGTTTTTCGAGACGAATTTGAATCTGTTGTCAGAATTGAACTGCAGTCATTTTTACACGCAAATTGACCAATACCTCCAACTATTACGAGTGTATCCCGAGAACGGAGCGTCCCTGCCGAATTTGAACACCCAATTCAAACTCAGCGAAAAAATTGGTTCAAAGACAGTCTTTATTTCAAGTTTTTTGGTTTTTTCGAATTTTGAAAATTTCTCCATACTATACATCATGTTCTTCTTGGGGCCACAAAACTTTTGGTGAGCTTCGGCGTTGGCGCGTGTGCTAATTACTCAATTTTTCGAGGCGAATTCAAATCCGTTGTCAAAATTGAGCTATACACTCATTTTTTCACCCAAATTGACCAATTTTTCCAACGTTTTCGAGGGTATCTTGAGAACGGAGCGTCGCCGCGAAATTTGAACGCCAAATTTGAACTGATCGTAAACAATTGAGTCGAAGATCTCGGATAATTTTTTCGCCCAAAATAATGCTTGAAGTATAGTATAGACAAACTTTAAGAATTTTCGAATTTCTAAAATACTAAGATAGCCACCTTATCCTACTAAATGTTTCGCGCCGAGTTCGAATTCGTCGACCAAATCAGGCGCTGACCCTCCATTGCCGAGATACAGTCAAAGATGTGGTTTCACTGGGGGCGAGGGCTATACTGGGTCAGAAATGGCTTGTGAATCAATTTTGACGACGGTTCTGAATTCGTCTCGGCATTTAGATTCTATTTCGCCGGATCCGGGCGCCGAAGCTCTCCGAAAATTTTTTCTCCCAAAAAAATGCCTGATGCGTACGGAGCAATTTTCAAAATTTTCGAAATTCCAAAAATTTTAGATAACAAGAAATTCCTACTCAATTTTTCGCGCTGAGTTCGAATTCGTTGACCAAATCAGGCGCTAACTCTACGTTTCCAAAATACAGTCAAACTTGTGGTTATACTGGGGGCGAGGGCTATACTGGGTCAGAAATAGACTGTGAATCAATTTTGACGACGGTTCTAAATTCGTCTCGGCATTTCGAATCTATTCCGCCGGGTCCAGGCCCCGAAGGTCTCGGAAAATTTTTTCGCCCAAAATAATGCCTGATGTTATATATGGTATTGAGAAATTTTCATAATTTTAGAAATTCCAAATAGATAAGATGACAACAAATTGCTACTCAGTTTTTCGCGTTGAGTTCGAATTCGTCGACCAAATCAGGCGCTGACCCTCCGTGGCCGAGATACAGTAAAAATGGCGGTTACACTTGGGGCGGGGCCTATACAGGATCAGAAAGAGCCGGTGAAACAATTTTGACGACTATTCTGAATTCGGTTCGGCATTTCGAATCTGTATCGCCGGGTCCGGGCCCCAAAGCACTCGGAAAATTTATCCGCCCAAAAAAAAGCCTAATGTATGGAGAAATTTTCAAAATTTTCAAAATTCCAAAAAGATGAGATAACCACAAACTCCTACTAAATGATTCGCGCCGAGTTCGAATTCGTTGACTAAATCAGGCGCTGATCGTCCTTTGCCGAAATACAGTCAAAAATGTGGTTATACTAGGGGCGAGGGCTATACTGGGTCAGAAATAACCTATGAATCAATTTTGACGAGGGTTTTGAATTCGTCTCCGCATTTCGAATCTATTTCGCCGGGTCCGGTCCCCGATGCTCTCGGAAAATTTTTCCGCCCAAAAGAATGCTTGATGTTGGTATGGAGAAATTTTCAAAACTTTTGAAATTCCAAAAAGATGAGATAACCACAAACACCTACTCAAATTTCGCGCTGAGTTCGAATTCGTCGACCAAATCAGGCGCTGACCCTCTGTTGCCGAGATTCAGCCAACAATCTGGTTATACTGGGGGCGGGGGCTATACTGGCTCAGAAATTCGCCTGTGAATCAATTTTGACGACGGTTCTGAATTCGTCTCGGTGTTTCGATTCTATTTCGCCGGATCCGGGCCACCAAGCTCTCGGAAAATTTTCTCGCCCAAAAGAATGCCTGACGTATACATATGGCATGGAACAATTTTCAAAATTTTCGAAATTCCAAATAGATGAGATAACAACAAATTCCTACATAATTTTCCGCGCTGAGTTCGAATTCGTCGACCTAATCAGACGCTGACCTTCCGTTGGCGAGATACAGTCAAAAAAATGTGGTTATAATGAGGGCGAGGGCTATAGAGGCTGGGAAAGAGCCTGTGAATCAATTTTGACGACGGTTCTAAATTCGTCGCGGCATTTCGATTCTATTTCGCCGGATCCGGGCACCGAAACTATCAGGAAAAATGTTTCGCCCTTAAACATGCCTGATGTACGTATGGAGAAGTTTTCAAAATTATCGAAATTCCAAAAAGATGACATAACAACAAATTATTACTCAATTTTTCGCACTGAGTTCGAATTCGTCGACCAATTCAGGCGCTGACCCTCTGTGGCCGAGTTTCAGTCAAAAGTGTGGTAATACTGGGGGCGGGGGCTATACTGGCTCAGAAATAGCCTGTGAATCAATTTTGACGACGGTTCTGAATTTGTCTCGGCATTTGGAATGTATTTCACCGGGTCCGCGCCCCGAAGCTCTCGGAAAATTTTTTCGCCCAATACAATGCCGGATGTACGTGTGGAGAAATTTTCAAAATTTTCGAATTTGCTAAAAAATGGAATAACAACAAATTCCTACTTAAGTTTTCGCGCTGAGTTCGAATTCGTCGACCAAATAAGGCGCTGAACCTCCGTTGCAGAGATACAGTCAAAAATGTGGTTATAATGGAAGCGAGGGGTATACTGGCTCAGAAAGAGCCTGTAAATCAATTTTGACGACGGTTCTGAATTCGTCTCGGCATTTCGATTCTATTTCGCCGGATCCGGGCCCCGAAACACTCGGAAAATTTTTCGCCAAAAAAAAAAATGCCTGAAATAATAATAATATTTATTTATTTGGGCACCCTCTTCACAGCTCGTGGGCCAATTATGTAGAGGGTGTGTGAAATAATTTGAAAAATGATAATAGAAAATAAAAATGAAAAAAAAGAAGAAAATACAATGCCGGATGTACATATGGAGAAATTTTCAAAATTATCGAAATTCCAAATAGATGAGATAACAAGAAATTCCTACTCAATTTTTCGCAGACCCTCCTTTGCCGAGATACAGTCAAAAATGTGGTTATACTAGGGGCGGCTATACTGGGTCAGAAATAACCTGTGAATCAATTTTGACGAGGGTTTTGAATTCGCCTCGGCATTTCGAATCTATTTCGCCGGGTCCAGTCCCCGATGCTCTCGGAAAATTTTTCCACCCAAAAGAACGCTTGATGTTGGTATGGAGAAATTTTCAGAACTTTTGAAATTCCAAAAAGATGAGATAACCACAAACACCTACTCAATTTTTTGCGCTGAGTTCGAATTCGTCGACCAAATCAGACGCTGACCCTCCATTGCCGAGATACAGTCAAAAATGTGGTTAAACTGGGGGCGGGGCTATACGGGGTCAGAAATAGCCTGTGAATCAATTTTGACGACGGTTCTGAATTCGCCTCGGCATTTCGTATCTATTTCACCGGGTACTGGCCCGAAGCTCTCGGAAAATATTTTCGCCCAAAAAAATGCTTGATGTATATTTATGGTATAGAACCCCCAATCTTCATTTGGGGGGCCAACATAAAATGTAGACCCACGGGAGGCGGCACAAATTCTGGGACTTCGGAGCACAATTAGCACAAATAAAATACAAATTTGTGCCACTATGTTTTAGACCTCACGTTTGCTGGGGGGGGGGCTAACATTTTACCGGCTCCCCAATCTTATTCGTGACTGTAGGTTCAAAGAAGGGGGCACAAAATGTGGGACCCTTGAACACAATCAGCACAAATAAAATACAAGTGTGTATCACTATTTTCGAGACCCCACCTTTGTTTGGGAGGGGGGTAACATTTCACTGCCCCCTATTTTATTTTTGGGCTGTAGGTCCAAGGAAGGGGGCACCTATTCTGGGAACCTCGAGCACATTGAGCACAAATTAGGTAAAAATTCGTGCCATCACACCCGAGCCCCACCCCTTCCTGGGGGGGGGTCGTGGCCCATATCCACACTGTTTTTACTTTCATCACGGGTTTCTTCGTTATCATTGTTGCCAAATCTGATGCGGAAGTATCGTTGCCTGAAACTATCGCACTTTCGCCTTATGAGTTTAAAAAAAGTATGAACAAAGACAACAAAACTTTGGATGGAATGGGTGTACCTCCCAAAATTGGGGTAGGATATGAGATACCGTGAAAAGAACCTGAAAAATGAATTTGGTGACAGCAGAAACCAGTTAATCTTTCCTTTCTAAGATTGTTTTTTTAAATTATCATAATTTTTCCAGCCCCCCTCCCATATTGAGCACTGGACTGTGAGCCCAGAAAATGCGGCACAAATTCTGATACCTCGGAGCACAATTAGCACAAATTACGATAAAATTTGTGCCGCTAATTCCAACCCCCTATCTTCATTCGGGGGGGGGGGATCATTTCTTTGCCCCCCAAACTTTTCATTAGGATGTAGACCCACGGGAGGCGGCACAAATTCTGGGACTTCGGAGCACAATTAGCACAAATAAAATACAAATTTGTGCCGCTAATTCCAACCCCATATCTTCATTTAGGGCGCCAACATTTCCCTGGCCCCCCAAACTTTTTATTAAAATGCAGACCCACGGGAGGCGGCACAAATTCTGGGACTTCGGAGCACAATTAGCACAAATTACAATAGAATTTGTGCCGCTAATTCCAACCCCCTGCCTCATTTTGGGGGACTGTAGAAATACAGCCTTTCTGGCTCACCTTTGGATTGGCAGACCTTGATAAGTTTCACTACATGAGTATCAGTTCTTATTTTTCTCGCCTAATTCACAAAACCCTGAATGTAACTGAAGATGCTGCTCGTCCCAGTGCGCAAAATCCTGCCAGTAACCCAGGCAGCGAAAGGGGTACCAAGGGTAAGTAACAGGTGTCTGGGTAATCTGAGGGTAACTGAGGGTTGCAAATGGGTAACTTTTTTTGTGGGTAACTAAATCCTGCCAGTTACCCTGGTAAGTAAAGGGGAACCAAGGGTAACTGACAGTATTCTGATGGTAATCTGAGGGTAACTTTTCCGCAGGTAATGTGGGGAACAGATTGCGCATTGGGGTGTTACTTCTGAAATTGTACATACCTACCAAGTGAGAAACAAAATAGGGATGGCCATTACTTCCTCAACTGCTTTAAAATTTTTATTCCCATTCTTCTTCAAATGATTTCATGTAGATCCTCCCTTCTCTTCCAACAAAGTAGTGTGAGTCATCAGTATAGGAAGTCTTCCGTCTGTGAGGGGGGGGGGGTAGTTGTAGCTACAGCACATATCTGGCATCTTATTGCTTGTAATTAACATTCTAAAATACATTCTGAAATGCTCTTTATGACAGTGTGGGGATGGGTTCTAACCAGACCCCTCTTTCATATCTCTATAAAAGTGTGTGAGTATATATTATATGTACAGCACAGCTTAGGAAATAACTGTCGCACTTTTCTCCATTCAGGGAGTAAACCAGATTTATGAAAAGGGCCACAATTCTTAGGTGCACGGATGAAAGAAGCCTCTGGAAAAGTGGAGTGTATAAGGGATACAAAAGTAGAGAAATCAGAGAAAATAGTTGAGAAAAATAGTCCAGGGTTTTAATTTTTTTTTTTTTTTGAAGAAGGAGGGGCGATTCATGATGGTTGGGTTTGGTCAACTCCAGTCTGGCTTATGTTTGGTTTAAAAATTGTCTTAGCTTTTAATTGTCCTCCTTGATGACTTTCATTATTCAATTTTAGGGGACATTTATTTGAACGTGAAAAATTTATGGCAACGCCATGTTACACTCTTTACTACAAAAGTAATTAAATTATAAAAATAATGGAAGTATCTCCCTGCTCAGATTTATGTATAAGTCTCTGTGTTTGAGTGGTTGCGTGCCCGCTTCGCAATCCTCGCCTTTTGGGTTCAAGTCTCACCGCAATGTTGGAAAGTTAATGATATGTGACCTGGAATCATGAAATGTGCCTCTTGTGCAAAAACAGGTTTTTGAGATAAACGAGTGTAAACATGGGATGGTGGTAGTGGTGCGCACAAATGTACATAGCGTGTACATCTGTGGTGGTGCATTTACGCGTTGCTATGACAACCGCGTTTCGAATTCTTGTTCTCTGTCATTCCTGTAGGCCCCTTTCACACGGCGCCATATAAATGGATGTTTTAAAACTTTTGACATAATTTTTAACCGCAATTTATGGGAAAACTAATGACGTTAGGAAGCTGCAATTTGTTTCATTCAAAAGGGCATGATTTTTTTCTGTAAAAGAATTGTTAAGAAAGTGAAAAATGATTTTTTTGACACCAGAGACACATTTTATGATGCCAGGTCACATATTCGAATACTCCTACTAACATCCTAGCGAACATGCATAGCAACTACAGTATCAATCAAGATGGAAGCGTGTCCTGTAACTCCGCCAGTTCACAAGAACAAGGCATTACAATCCCAGGATGTGTTACTACTAGATTAGAAAGATTGGTACTGTGTGTGTGCATGTCGTGGACAGCTTACTCAGTAAGTAAACTGCGGTTGCATACTCTTTAGCACAGAGAAGAAAAACTCTGATGTAACAAAACCGCAGGGAAGACAACGGCAAATAACCTCAGTTAACCTGTCCAGGAGAGTCAAGCCCCAAAAACCGTGATCGCCAAAGTCCGGCATTGGATACAACAACTGAAGAGAGGAAAGATTTGTATAATTTTTACTGCATCCAAGGGAAATAATAGAATATCATGCAGATTTTGAATAGATCATTCCAGAGAATTTATGAAATAAATCATGTTTAGGCAGGTTGCTGCCATAAAAATACTCGAATCAGCTGATTACAAGGTAACACGCGGGAAATGCATGGGATTCTGTTCTGACTCAGGTAATTGCTGAATTTTCCCAAATTAACAATTTGTACCCAACTATAGTTGCTGAACAACGGGGAGAAAGAATCAAAGAATTACTATGTATGAGTACGGATTGACCAGAAACTTACCGCAGTAACTTCTCGGGAAAAATTACCGCTGAATTACTCTCATAGCGGCTCGCAGGCTGCAAGCTGAATGCTGCAGCATCATTTTTTGTCTGGAAGTCTTGCCAGCAAGTTTGTCGGCTTCTGCACGTATTATGCCTTTGAGCGTTGGGTTATTTAATTTACTTATATAAAATTTATTAGTAAGTTATATTGCTTACAGATAAAAAACTTTTTTTTTTTTTTTTTTTTTTTTAAATTGCCAGTAAATACAATCCTTACTGGAGATGTTTTCCAAGAAAAATTCTCTTTTCATCACATCTGTATGAAATTTTGAAGATGATTATGTTGAAACTATATTTAGCTGACGTTGAGTTGTTGATGAATGTGAAGTTAGTGAAAGTAAACTAGCGAATGTAATCTTGTAGTTATTGTGTCATTGACCAATTTTCGCCGTGTAGGTACTAAGTAGGTACGTATCAAGTAATGAAATGGTAAAACGTGAAAATGGTTCAATTTAACATCATTCTCAAAATTAATAAAGCGATAATGTTACTGGCTGGCAATTCTATAAAAAATATAACTAGAGCATGTTGGTAATTGTATAGAAACTTTTCAAAATAGCCAAACTTAATGTAACTTGACCTTACAGGAGTGATAGAAAAACTGGCAGTCTCATAGAAACTTTGAATGGTCAAACCTGACAGTGGGGCCCTAACTTGAATTTGAAGCAGTTGTGGTAGCATTGGCAGTTGTAAACAAATTTTTCAAAATGTTGAACTAACCGACCTTAACTTTATGGAATGGACCCCCAAAAAAGAGAAATTATGTATAATGCGCTGTTTCACTCTATGACAGGATATGGTTCCCTAGCACATTTCAATAAATACGCCTGTTTGCCCTCTTTTCGCTACTGTAATAATTATTCTATACTGCCCCTTCTAAAAGTTATTTTCAACTGGCCATCTCACTTCATTAATTCCTAGTATATCTAATTTTAATGTTTTTATCTCTTCCTCTAAGTTATCTAATTTGCATACCTCATTTAGTGTCCTTATATTTTGTGTCTCTATTCTCAATGCTGGGTTTTCACTAGGTAGTTGGCCCAGAAATCCGAATAAGAGACTTGTTACATCTGGAATTATATGTATTATTTACTTTGTGAGTTGCCATCACAATTATAGTGGCGGAGATGCATCCCCAGGGAAGAACACTGATGTAGGTTCCCCTTGCTTTTATCAGGGTTTATTTTTCAGAGTTTTCCTTCTATATGCCTTTAGTTCTTCTCTAAGCCCCCTGACCATGCCAAGGTAGCACATGTAGATGGGGAAAACAAATATATCAAAGTATATAGCGGATAAATTAGGTACATTAAAAACTACATGTACCTGCCTCAACATGTACCTCCCTATGCTCTGTCTAGAAACATGTCAGAGTGACCCTTCCTAGGTTATTAACAGTTATTAGTTCATAATTATTATCTATCTATTCCACAGCTGTAGCCATGGTACTTCAATTCGAATTACCAATTTAAAATTTTACCTTCGGCAGTGGTTTGGAATCCTTAATTTGCACGCCGCTGATTTCAATGATGTTGGGAACTAAAGGCATCGGTCTGTTCAAACTGAAATGCGAGAATGTTAAAACTAGGCTCGTATTTTTCGCTATTTCAGTGAGAGGAGGTATCGCTAAATCGAAGTGTTTTCGCACCATGCCATCTCCTCTTATGTACGAGTTGGAGTAATAGTACAAACTCGCATAAATATATACTGCTGTGTTGTAAAATCGTTCGTTAAAATTCGGATTTGCTATTACCGGCACATTTGTATGTGTATATGAAGAATAAGACGGATTGTACGGATTACCGGTTCTGTCAGCCACCCACGGGTAGATCGGCGAGGCGCAAAACGACATGAAAGGAGCCTTGAATTTCTTCGTATAGGCTAGCATAACATCACTGTTGAAAGCTTCTGAGATCAGCAGGTCAAAGGACCTCTCTGATACGGTTTTCATAAACTCAGTCATGGCTTCGCATGTGAATATATGTTCGAATTCATAACTTTGATACATAAATATCGGTATTTGATTCCATGGTTTCTGGAATGAGTGGGCTACTTCCATGCTGAAGACGTCTGCATAGTATTTGAAACAGCCACTGACGTCCACATCTTTGAAATTGTTTACAGGTTTGGTTTTTGGAAATGGACTGATGACGGTAACGTTGTGTCCTCGATTGGCGAGCTCCGTTAATATTGAGTCGAAGATAATGTAATGGCTTTTCAATTGCAGTGGGAACATTGCCAGAATATTGTAGCTCTGTACCTCGACTGCAATCTTCGCGAAAAAGTTCAGCACAAAAAGTAAGCTAAATGTATTCATTTTATATGTACATACATATATTGCAACTTGGTGCACCACGTCCAGAATAACACGCACCGGGAATAACGCGAGAAGATACTTACAGAAACAACTTATCACAGCACTGTTCTACATAATTTCGATTACGAAACTAACGGAACTAATAAATAATGAAGATAACTGCTCAGGTGTGTACAATCATCGCACCATCACAGCGAAGTAATAAAATTGTGATACCAACTTTGGCTAGTGCAGTCTTGAATGGCCGATATTGAGAATGAGTTTTTGCTGCGGGACATGATAGAATCAGCTGATTACAAGGTAGTTCGATGTACGATACAAGTAAGGAAATGTGTAAACTTGTTTGGATGCCAGCAACTGCTAAATTTACTAAGGCGGAAAATGAATTACTGCGTATGAGGATGCTGTATAGAGCTGTATCTTATAATTTATAATTACCTAATTTTTCTTAGTGTAAAAAAGCCTATCTGAGATTGAATAACCTTTGGTCAGCCATGAATTGAGGAATTCTACGAAATGATGTGAGAGCAATGCGTAAAAATGTTTAGAAAGTATAAATTTATACTGATTCTTACGACCGAATAATATTCAGGAAAGCGACCTTTAACCCTTAATTATGCTCGTTTTCAATATTTTTATTCAGAACGAACCATATGGTACTGTTAGTATTCACATTTTGTTTCTTGCACACGTTTGGATTGGCAAACCTCAATTAGTTTCATTATATGAGTATCAGTTCTTATTTTTCTCGCCTAATTCACAAAACCCTGAATGTGACTGAAGATGCTGCTCGTCTCAGTGTGCAAAATCCCGCGAGTTACCCAGGTAGCAAAATGGGAACCAAGGGTAACTTACAGGTTTCTTCTGGGCAATCTGAGGGTAACTGAGGATTGCAAATGGGTAACTAGAGTGGAACCAGGGGTAACTGACGGGTTTCTGGGTAATCTGAGGGTACCTTTTCCGCGGTTAACGAAGGTAACTGATTGCGCATCAGGGTGTTACTTCGGAAATTGTACATACCCACCAAGAGAGAAACAAAATAGGGATGGCCATTACTTCCTCAACTGCTGTAAAATATTTATACCTATTCTTTTCCGAATAATTTCATTTAGATCCTCCCTTCTCTTCCAACCAAGTAGTATGAGTGATCAGCGTTGGAAGGCCTCAGTCGGGGGGGGGGGGATAGTCATCGTAGATATAGCACATATCTGGCATCTCATTGCTGTAATTAATATTCTAAAATACTTTCTGAAATGCTCTTTATGACAGCGTTGGAGATGGGTTCTAACCAGGCCCCTCGTTTCTATGCTAATCTACGATATACAAGTGTATGAGTATATATACCTAAGCTTAGAAAATAACTGTCGCACTTTTCTCCATTCAGGGACCAAGCCAGATTTATGAAAATAGCCACGATTCTAAGGTGCCTGGCTGAAAGAAGCCTCTGGAAAAGTTGTGTGAATAAGGGGTACAAAAGCAGAGAAATCAGGTAAAGAAATAGTCCTGCTTTTCATTCTTTTTAAGAAGGAGGGGCGATTCATGATGATTGGGTTTGGTCAACCCCAGTCTGGCTTCCGTTGGGCTTAGAAATTGTCTTAGCTCTTAATCGTCCTCCTTGATGAATTTCATTATTCAGTTTTAGGAGAAATTTGTTTGGACGTGAAAAATTGATGACAGCACCGTTCTACACTCTTTATTACAATAGTATGTAACCCTTTCGCTCCCAACAAAACACAGTTTGTCCCACCGGTTTTTGAAAAATTCTACTGGGTCAGATATACGTTGAAAACAGTGCTAGTTGTACCCCACTGGTAGAGTACCTACAGAAGCATATTTTAGCTCACTCACATCTCGGTAGATGGCGTGGTTATTTCGGAAATAATCTTCTTTTTTTTTTGTCTCATTACTCTACCAGTGGGACATACGCTGTCCCAGGTTTAAACCCTTTCGCTCCCAACTGGACATCATTTGTCCCACAAGTTTTAAAACAATTCTAAAAATTCTATTGGGTCAAATATATGTTGAAAACAGTGCTAGTTGTATCCCATCATGGTTAGAGTACCTACAGAAGCATAATCTTAGCTCACTCACGTCTCAGTAGATGTCGTGGTTGTTTTCGAAAATAATTTTTTTGGCTCTCATTACTCTACCATCAGTGGGACATACGCTGTCCCAGTTCCACTGGGGGCCCAGGGGGGAGGGGAGTTGAAAATTCTCCGACTCCGGATTCGCATTATAGGGAGTCTATTCAACAATTTCCACTAAGAAAATAATTCAAGTTGAAAACAAAAAATTGGGAGCAAAAGGGTTAAATTATATAATGGAAGTATCCCTGCTCAGATTTGTATAAGTCACTGTGTGGTTGCATGCCCGCTTCCGCAATCCTTGCCTTTTGGGTTCGAGTCACATGGCAACGCCGGAAAGTTAGTGATATGTGACCTGGAATCATGAAATGTGCCTCTTGTGCGAAAACAGGTTTTTGAGATAAACGAGTGTAAAGATGGGATGGTGGTAGTGGTGCGCACAAATGTACATAGCGTGTACATCTGTGGTGGTGCGTTTACGCGTTGCTGTGACAACCGCGTTTCAAATTTCTGTCATTCCTGTAGGCCCGTTTCACACAACGCCATGTAAACGGATGTTTTAAAACGTTTGACATAATTTTTAAAGCACTTTGTGGAAAAACTAATGTACCCAACTACAGTTGTTGAACAAGGGCGAGAAAAAATTAAAGAATTACTACGTATGAGGGATTGACCAGAAACTTACCGCAGTAACTTCTCGGGAAAAATTACTGCTGAATTACTCTCATAGCGGCTCGCAGGCTGCAAGCTGAATGCTGCAGCATTATTTTTTGTCTGTAACTCTTGCCAGCAGATTTGCCGGTTTCTGTACTCGTGCCTTTGAGCGTTGGGTTATTTAAGGTAACTTATGTAAAATTTACTGGTAAGTTACCGCTTACGGGTAAAATACGGCTCTTTTTTTTTAATTACCAGTAAAGACAATCCCTATACCAGAGATGTTTTCCAAAAAAATTAAAAATGCTCGTTTCCCCACATCTGTATAAAACTCTGAAGATTATTATGTTAAAACTATTTAGCTGACATTGAGTTGTTGACGAATGTGAAGTTAATGAAAGTAAACTAGTGAATGTAAACATGCAGTTATATATGTCATTGATCAATTTTCGTGTATGTATCAAGTAATGAAATGATGAAACGTGAAAATGGTTAAATCTAACCGAATTTTCAAACTTTTATGAAGCGATAATGATACTGGCAATCCTACAGAAAATATAACTTGATTTCACTTTTGATGAGTGTCGATGGAAATGTTGGTAATTGTATAGAAACTTTTCAAAATGGCCAAACTTAACATAACTTAACCTTACAGTGGTGATAGAAACACGGGCAATCTCATAGAAACTTCGAATGGTCAAACCTGATGATGGGGCCTTAACTTGAATTTGAAGCAGTAGTGGTAGCATTAGCAGTCTTACACAAATTTTTCAAAATGTCAAACTAACCGACTTTAATTTTATGGAATGGATTCCTAAAAAAGATAAATTATATATAATGCGTTGTTTCGCTCTATAACAGAATATGGATCTCTAGCATATTTTGATAAATTAGGGAAATAAGGAATAAAAAAAATGAAAATCGCTTCAAAGAACAATATTAATAGGAGTAATATCTGCATATAGGACAGTCTGTCATACCGCCACATATGTAATAGCTGGAGTGACACTAATAGATAATAGACCTACAACTAAAACAATTCAATAGAATAAAAGGAATTAAAGCAGAAGCAAGAACTGGAAAATTTACAGAAAAGCAATTAAAAGAAAAAATAAAGGAAGTAAAAATAAAATATGGCAAGAACAATATAACACAGAGAAAACAGGAAGACGAACGGCAAAACTGATACCTCACATATAGAAGAGAGACTAAAAATAAAAATCTAAGATCTAACTATTTCCTAACAGTACCTCACGGGGCATTCCAATTTTGCAACATATCTACAGAAATACAAAATCACAGACAACAGTTGTTGTAGGGAATGTAGTCAATGTGAAGATAGTCCAGATCACACTTTCATAGAATGTCAAAATTTTAATCAAATCAGAATGTAACATAATAGCACGGAGGAGATCATAGGAAAAGGTTTACAAGAAAAAGAAAAGCCACGTCAAAGTAAACGAATTTGTGAAAGAAATATTGAAAACCAAAAAAGATATTCAGTAACAATCAAATGTAACGCCAAAAGAAGGGGGAAATGTAAATGTATACCTACTGTAAGCTCGTGTACAAGTGGATGGTAAATAGATGTAGGTACTTATTGTATATTATACTCATAAGAACTCAATCAGACCTCCTCAGTGCGATAAACTGATTGTAAAAGTACTGGAGAGATCTAATTGTCTGCAAATATTTTGTCAATAAATTAAAAAAAAACAAAAAAAAACTTGACCATAGAGCTGTAATGAAAATGTTTGGAATTCCCTAAAAAGTGGATGCTTATGTGGGGTTATACGAGGTACACGAGGATAAATTAGTCCAGTGTAAATAAAACTTATTAAACTAATATTATCCGGTGCATAGCCCCACCCCACATTTCATTTTCTTGCCTGTTCTAAGAAGGTTAACCCTTGTACATTGCGTGTTTCTTAAAAACTTGCATTGTATCCTTCCTCGATGATACTGATGATGATGATGATTTATATAGATATTTACCTTTCGACTAGTAGGTTGGGTTTCTCCTCTTTTCTCATTAAACTAATATTATCTGGTGCGCAATCCCCCCCCACCCTATTTCATTTTCTAACTTGTTGTTTATAGGTTTAGCCCTTGTACATTCTGTTATTGTTTTTTAATTCACATCATATCCTTGATGATGAAGTTGATATATTTTTTTATCTCTTGACTAGTCAGTTGCGTTTCTTCACTTTCCTCTCTCCTGTGCCAATCATTTCATTTCTGTGGAGGATTTACACTTTTTATCCTTCATCATCTCTTTTTCATAGCTCATTCTTTGCCGTCCTTCTTTCCCACGACCATCCCCTCCAACAGTATTAACAGTTCATAGGTGTTAAATATTATGACCTACATTTTCACTCTTCTGTTTACAGTTACCTATATTACAAAGTTCTCTTCCCCCTTCTATTCGCCTCAATACTTCCTCATTCCTGATGTTTCTGTGTATCCATTTGATTTTCAAGATGCTCTCATAACACCACATTTTAAACCTTTAATCTTTTTTCTTTCTTGTTTTCCTATTGTTTAGGTCTCACATCAATAAAATGCTATATACTCCAAATATACGTTTGAAGAAATGTCAGTCTAATTCTAATAATCTATACTTGTCCTAAATATGTTTCTTTTTTTCGGGGGGGGGGGGAAGTAGCTTGTTGTATTTTACTCTTTATTTCTGTTGTATGTACTTCTTCCACCTTGCATTGTCATCAGACTACCTACCTAAGTATATGCCTTTACCTCCTTTATTATCTTGCCTCCTATTTCCATATTTATTGGATTTTGTTCCCGTCTATTGACTGTCCTTATTCATCTTCATTTTATTCATTAATTCAAGTATAATAAAGTGTTATAAAAATTAAATTAACTGTAAATAGATAAATAAATGCAATATTATTTAATAAATTTATTATTATTTATTTAAAAAGTTATTAATTTTAATCTTAAAGTAATTAAATTTTAAGAAAAATTTATTGATTATAATTATTACAAAAATTATATAATTAATATTAATATTCAAGAACTAGGCAATTTTCATCCAACCTTTTCAACATTTTCTGTAGGTTTTTATACTTAACTTTCTTCCTCTACTACAATGCCATATGCAAACCACTATCATTCTAGCTCTCCCCTTGTGTTTTTACACCTGTTTTTTTAATTAAAAAAACTTTCAAAAAACCTATATACCTAATAATAAAATTATTATTTTTTAATTAATTAATATTTAATTTAAACTAAAAAATTTGAAAAAATTAATTAATATATTTATATAGAAAAAATGATCTTTCATTCATTTCTTCAATTACTTTTTCTATAAATGGGCTAAACATCAGCACTGGTGGTAAACAGCAATCTTGTTTTACTCCTTTTTGAATTTTTGCTTCCCCCACTTTATCCTCTATTTGTATTTGAGCCCTCTAATTATCAAAAGCTTTTTTTAAATCTACAAGTGCTACACATATGCATTCAAACCTTCTTCAGTCGTTTTTATAATAAAGGTCTCAAACGCGACATTGCTTCCCTAGTTCTTTTATCTTTTCCAAATCAAAACTGATCTCCCATCCTTTCTTCTATTTTTCTTTTGTATTATCTTAATTATCCTTCCTAGAATCATTGATGCATGCGAAAGTAAACTTATAGTACGATAATCTTTACATTCGCCTTGCTAGGAATCAGAATTAATCTGCTGTTCTGGAAATCTATTGGCATTTTCCCTTCCTCATTATGATCGGGTTGTTATATGCCGGATCGCTTTGTTTTGCCTTAACTTTCTCCTCTGTTTCCTCAAACTTCTAATCTATTCATTTTTCTTTCGCCTTCTTATATTCTCATCTTATTTGATTTTTTGAAGCGTTATATTTTTATTTATTTTATCTAACCTAGTTTAGAAGAGAAATAATAGATTGCTATCTCGTTTTAAGTATTTAGTAATCATAATACTGATAATATAACATGCTACGAGCAACAACAGAACAGTGAGCTATTTTGGGTACAGTTTTCAACTATAATCACATCTTACTTATCATGAACTGAAGGTGTGGTGAAGACATTGGTCATATTGATTGTAGTAAGTTCATTCCTGGGGTAACATTAGTGCGAAAGGGGGGTAAAATATTACTCATTTCCCCAAGTTAGTATTCAGTTTGTAACTATATGTAAGGCTGCTCAATTCAGTTCTGGGGTAATTCTTGCATTCGACCCCTTGGTGTGCTTCTAGAGGGAGTTGGGGTGAGATATTAGTTCAAGATGGTATTCGATTTATAGAAGAGTTTCGGAGTCACTGAATCCAGTTCTGGGCGTATTTTTACATTCGATGTCATGGAGAACCATTGACATGGCGGATCTATAAAAGTTTACCCAAACTTTGAATGGAAAAGGGGGGAAGGTTTAGGCTGTTTTTGATAACTTTTTGAAATCTCTCTTTTTCTCTTGGCTCTAGGGAAGGGGGGGGGGCTATCACAGTATCCTCCTCAATTACACCACTGTGTTATGTATCCCATAATAGTACTTATCTGAAACTAGAATAAGAACTCATGAAAATGTTTACCTGTGGCAGTGGTTTGGAGTCCTTTATATGAACGCCGCTGATTTCAATAATGTTGGGAAGAAGTGGCATCGGTAGATTCAAACTAAAATGCGAGAATGTTAGAATCAAGCTGGTGTTCTTCGCTATTTCGGTTAATGCTGGAACAGTTGACCCTAAATACTTCCGCACAATGGCGTCTCCAGTGAAATATGATTTGTGGTAGTACAGTGCACTCGCGAATAAATAAGCTATAGTGTTGGCAAGTCGATTGTGAAATGTTGGTTTTTTTATTATTGGATAGTTGGTATGCGTGTATGATATATAAGATGGGTTATAAGGATTACCAGTCCGATCAGCAATCCATGGGTAGATTGATCCAGCGCAGAACGACATAAACGGAGCTTTGAATTTTCTCGTGAAAGATAGCATAACTTCGCCGCTGAATACTTCTGTGATCACCAAGTCGTAAGTTGTTTCTGATACAGATGTCAGAAAATCAGTCATTGGTTTACATGTGAACATCGATTCAAATCTCTCAGTATGCTTCATCATAATTGGTATGTGATGCCAGTGGTAACGATAGGTTTCAGCTTTATCCATGTACATGTTGCTTGGTGGAATCTTGATGCATGAGCTGACATCTACATCTTGGAAATTGGTAATCGGCTTTGTTTTTGGAAATGGATTAACAACCGTTAGATTATGCCCTTTGCTTGCCAACTTGGTTAGAATTGAGTCGAATATGATGTAATGACTTTTGAGAGGCAGTGGAAGCAACGCTAATATGTTGTATGCTTGAATGCTGACCGGCACAACCACGAACACGTTTAATACTAGAACTACACTCAAGCTATTCATTTTAAAAAGTACTTAAATTTTGAGGCAGAAGTGATTTTAGAGATCAGTACGTTAATAAATGCGAATGAAGTGTAAAAATCTGATAATAAACACAGCTCGGTTGCAAAACTTGAACGAAATCTCGTTAGAACATGACTATGCAGGTATAACGGGTAAGCTGAATGATAAGAATGTATACCTACTGCTTTTTAAATTATCTCTGTTTACCTCTGATCTAGATTCAAGTACAAATACAAACGAAATAATGATTAAATATTGATAATGACATCTGATGATACCTAACGCTCAATTTATACCGAAACAAAACAATGAAAGTTTTTACCGCACGCAGAGAGTTGCATGCAACGTGTTGTAAAATATGAGTGCGATGATTACTGTTCCTAAACCGGTTCACGAAAATACTACGCCAGACCCACTGTGGCAGTATAAAATTAAGTAATGCTGACAGTGATTAGATTATAGGCGTACTATTGTATTGCATAAGTTGAATTACAAATTATTATTTATTTTGAAAAACGAAAGATTATTTTAGGAATACTACAGAGTTTGGACGCTAGAGTCGCTCTCTAGCGGTCTAATAAAATGTGGCGCGCTGATTGGTGTATTTAGACAAAAAGATGATCAGTGACAAAAATGTTATAAAAAAAAATAAATTTAAAAAAACTGAAGTGTACTTAATCCAAAAGGAAATGATGAGGGCTGACACTTTAGTTTTCTTTTGTTTTCCATAAAAAACAATATTGAAGATGCTAGAGCTCATTTTACTCTGACATGTTTTTATGGTAAAAATGCCCCAATCATCTTATTGTCCACGATACTAGCGCACCTACAGGAGTGTTCAAATGCCATTGAGAACCTGTCTAGTTCGAGTGATTAAATTAATCGTTCACATAAGAAATGCACAGGCGATGATTCGACATTTTGAATATTGAAGAATTTCAAATTATTTGAGGATCTCTGCATTTCATTCCTCATCCCAATAAACTGATTCATAATACAAATAAGGATCACGACTGTCTGGTATATTCTCCAACAATATATTTCATAGTTGGTACAGGTGGTGTGGTGGGATGTGTGCATTGGAAGGTTAAACTTTACGCAAACATTTAGTTAGCCTTGCACCTCCTAGCCTCTGTAAGCTTGCTCATAGGCATGCACACTTACAAATTATGATTCTACTGTGTTCATCCTTCAACTCAATGATCTAACTGAACCATGAAACAGTCGCGAATTATCTTTATTCCCACGTCAAGATAAGTTACCTATTTTTACGCTCGCAAAATGTCTCGAGATTTAATTAAGATATCAACAGGCAATACCTCTGCTGATTGTCAAATGTTTTCCCCTGCAGTTAGAATGTAAGTCTTTCATGTTAGTTGAAGATGTGAATTTCTTGGTGAATTTTGTGTCAATTTGTGAAATCCTGGACTCAGAATGGCTGATGTACCTGATCCTGGATTATACTCTACGAACCGCAATCGCTTATACCAGTCAAAATGGTGGACGAACATAACCATAGAGCCTGCTTACGCGCTGTACTGCCTGGTCGAAGTCATGTTGAGATTTTTTTATCAAAATTTATTGCTGCAGAAAGCTTGCCGATTCAATCTAACGGTCGAGCCAGATTTGAATACTACCTGCGATGACGAGGAATCTGGTCTTGCATTTGTTGCGACGGCCTATTCGTGGTTCATATCTCCAGCCATGTTTCTGTCGGTTGTTTTCACCGTATTTGCCATGTCCTGGAGCGATAGGGCGGGAAATCGCCGAAGACCTTTACTATTCATACCACTGATTGGAACGCTGCTTGAATGTAAATCGGCTTTAATTCAATCTTACTTCTGGCACTGGCCTGCCTACGCAACGTTGATACCATATACTATAACTCAGATGGTCGGAGGGCGAATATGCTTTACTCAAAGTGCATATTTGTATCTGACTGACATCACGAACGAACATAATCGTGCGACTAGATACAGCTTGTTGCTAGCCATCAGGTATTTCTGTTTGCCAATTGGGTCCGGGATTTCGGGTTTTCTTCTCAGAAGTATCGGATTTTTTCATTCGTTCATGATTTGCTACCTAATAGCAGTTATGGCTTTAGTGTTCAATATTGCGCTGGTGCGCGATACATCAGTGCCTCCAAAGAAAAAGTTGAAGTTTGTGGATATGATTAATCCGAAAAGCAGTATCAAATCACTGAAAGTTATTTTTAAAAAACGACCGCAGAATTGTAGAAGTATTCTAGTTATGCTTTTGGTTGTGTTCAGCTTACATTCTGTGACTTTTGATGGTTTGTATACATAATTACTTGCACATAGGTAATATGTATTATGTATATATAAGTAGATATAAAAGTGCATCTGCTTCTGAGCAGAAGTATTGTGCTTTATTGTAGAGCCTGTATTCCATACACTTATTATGTGTGAGTATGGTTTGATCAATACATGGTTCAATTGCAGGTGAAATGTCGATCTTGTATCTGTATTTCTTTCGAAAGTTTCACTGGGATGAGAAAGAATACAGCGTCTACATTGCATTCAAATTATTTAGTATATGTGCAGGTGGGTAAATTATCTTTATTTGTATTTAATAATAGTACCTACCTATGTGTTTATCACAAGAGGCCACCTATCCAACCTATCCAGAGAGAGTAAGGGAATATTCAATTTTTTCTTGGCGAGTTTAACCAGGAATTACATTCTCATCACGTATTACAATTTTGTAATAATCAACTTAGTACCTACCAACATTCTTTCATTGAAACAAATTTAATTTTAATTATTATGTTTTGGTATTTCAGGAGCAGTCATTGGATCTGTGGTATTTATCAAATGGCTAAAATTGAATGATGGTATAATTCTGATCTTCATCAGTGGTGCCAAGATTGTAGCATCAATATGTTATCTTCTTGCTCACCACAAATGGCAAATATATTGTGGTATGTTTACTGATGCCTAGCACATATTAACATATTTACTTATTTAATCACAGTTTTTTATTTATTTTTGTTAACCTTTTAAAGATGGCATAAAATAATGTACATAAATTATTTCATGGTGAGGGCGGGGATTCCCTCACCATGCCACCTTTACTGGGTTAATTGAAATAAGTGGAAGGTGACAGTGTGTTTCCTTTTAGAACCTCCAGTAGTTAAAATTACCAAATAGTCAAGGTAATGCCTATAAAATGTTTCAGTGTGCATTCCACTCATTGTGAAGTAAAATGCTTTCTGTTTCAGTTTCATTGATGGATAACTATTTTGCAGTCGGAATTACTGTATCCAGATCATTTGCAACAAAATTAGTCGGACGTCATGAATATGGTAAAAATGATTGTCATTGTACCTACTATTATACTTTTAAGTATAGATATCCATTTTGGTCTTCAGATACATATAATACATAAAAAAAGAAGAGGAACAAAACATTCATTTATATCATGTGAAACGCTATGAGTAAAACCCTTGAACATTGATTATGTCGGCATGTCAAAAGCAGTGTTTAAGACAATGATTCCAAATATGGCTACCAAATGATCCTATTGTGGCTACTTATCATATAAATGCACTACAACAATTATGGGGAAAAGGATATTGAGTCAGTAGAAAATGAAGAACATGACACTATTCTAGTAGATACTAAGGATTTTCTTCTTCTATGAGATTTTTATAGTAGGTACGTTCATTTTCATAGTGAACATATTTGGTTCTCTAGCCACATTTGGCATATCTGCCCGACTTGTACGTGAGTGAAACTTCAGATGCTTTTATGTCTCAACGCTATCTCCTATACTCAAAAGACATAATAGAAAGGTAGAATGTGAGAATTGAACATCAGTATTTTAAGTTTGAACAGAAATAAAAAACACAAAGAAACAGTATAGCTTACTATCGGTTTGTTTTGACAATATTAATTCGGACCTAGCAACGTAATGGCTGACATCTGGCGGAAGTTTTCAACAACATCTCGTTCTTTTGTGTTTTTATCAACGTTAGGATTAAATCGTACATTTTTTCCTAACGTTGATAAGAAATTCAATAGAAAGTTGTAAAACATCAGCACGGCACCACCCTACTAGGTCCGCATTACAAAGAGTTGAATTTGAGGTGAGTAAATATTATTACTGAAGTGATAACATGTGTTTGTGTGAGGCAGATACCTGTTCATACTTCTGCACCTATGAGTTCACATATCTAAGTAGTACAGCTATATTTAATAACATGTGACTTTTGAATTGTGTATGGTAAAATATTACTAATCCACTTGACAGGTTACTTAGCTGCGGTAATATCACTGACAAAAGTTTCTAATCCATTGGGTCAGCTCATGTATAATGCCGTATTTGCAGTGACAATGAGTACATTCGTCAGTTGCTTCTTCCTAGTTAGCTGTATTCTATCTGTACTTCTGTTAATTTTATCCTGGTAAGTGAGCCATTTTTTAAATACTGCACATATCTTATATGAATGCATTATAATATTCCAAACTATTGTGCTGTAAGGTGCCAAAAGGGTGCAAAACTGAAACAAGTATCAGCGCGGGTAGGGGCTGAGAGTATGAGTACATATATATGTAGTACCTACTTCTGATAAAATGGGAAGAGAAACGTAAAATTATTGATTAAATTTACAGCTGATACTTAGTCCACTCTTACAGCACACTGCAGTAAAAGTAGCTATTAATAATCAATAACTGTATCTACTAATAATCAATAACTCTGAATCGCAATGATACTTCCTATTGTACACGATTTTTCTTTTAGGATGTCTCATTATATGTATAAAAAACAAAACCAAGTCATTCCAGATCATGGCTTGATTCAGTAATCTCTGCTGAAGATTGTGCAACACATCACTTTGCAGTAGTTGTGTATACTAAGCCAAACTACCATCGCATGATATTCATAATCCAGGGGCATTTTGCACTATTTTTCATAAGGGTGTTATATGTATCAGGATCTTCTTGAATCCTATGTGTAGTTTTTAGAACTTCTTCCTGCGAAGTACTGAGATTACTGAAAAGAAATAAACTCCGTAGAATACTTATTTTCACTGATAAAATTCTTCATGTAGTATGCATTTTTTTCTTCATTTTATTAGAGTGTAGTACAGAACCTGATTGCTTGTGTATAATTATGCACGATTCATTTCCAGTGATTATATGTTGCTGGTGGGTGGGTCGTCCTGGGGTACATCCAAAAAATTTAGCTCTTCTTTATGGTGCCCTGAAAATTTTTTCGTTCTTGAGTCGTGTCCACACTGATTATAATGATCCATCTCAAATACCTGCAATTTGAGAAAAATTAAAAAATCAAAAACAAAAACATTAAATGAACAGGACTATTATTTTCTCCGAACTAGCTCACGTATGTCTATCCAAAATTATGAAGTATTAATTAGACCTATACTTAATTGGTTAAAATTCTACTGCAAAGACCTCTCTCTCTCTATGGGACGTCTTCATCTCAAATAAGGAAGTGTTGGACAGAGCGGGCTTACTGCCGGTGGAAACAATCATAGAGAGGAGCTAACTGCGATGGACTGGGCACATTCGACGCATGGAAGACACCCAACTCCCTAAAGTCGCCCTATATGGTGCGCTAGAGCATGGCGCGAGATCATCTGGCGGACAGCGGGAGCGCTACAAAGACCAACTGCACACAACGCTAAGGAAACTGAAGCTGGAAGATAGCTGGGATAGGCTTGCAGAAGATAGAAGCCGGTGGCAGGGCGTAATTCGGGACCACAGAGGATCGGAGCCCGGCGGAAAGAGAAGTTCAAACACGGCGGTGGACCCACTGGAATGTGACACATGCGGCAGAATCATCTCATCCAAAATTGGCATGATCTCGCATCTCAAGACCCATAAATAGCGGGAAAATGGAGGAGCAATGGTCGACTACGACTGGCTGAAGAAGAAGTTCATCTATTTGGTTCGGCCATCCGGTAGATCGGTTCCATGAGCTGAAAAAACATTTTCTGCAAGGATTCATGTTTAGTTTCTCAATTTTCATCTAGCTGCGGATATTTGAATATTTTTCTGAGGTGTCAGTGAATGTTAGTATATAATTATATCGGAAGTGAAGAAAGTACCAATATTCGCGGTAAGGTAGCTCCTATTCGAAAAACACTATAGCTGGAAAATTAGAGGTAACCGGGTTATGGATATTAATTTCTTCACTTAGTCATCAATAACTGATTCCGAGTGTACAGTAAAGTACTAACTTGTTGCAAATTAAACGTACGTGTATTGGTCTTGCTAACTCAGCAGTTTAATTCTACTTTTACGCGAAACATGCGGAATCTTTGAAATAAATTTGACAGTAGTACGGTAGGTACCTCACTTTTCTCTTGTAATCTTTCTCAATGTTTAAAATTTCGGATAGCGCATGTAAAGCTGAAAATAGTGACTTTTTCTTCGAGTTTATTGGACTGTCAAAGTCTTATATGTAAATTTCTTCAATACAGAACCTCATTGATTTAACATTCGCGATAAACAGCGTCAGAGTAAAATACCGTGTTTTACTTTTCTTGTTCAGTTTTATTGCATGACGAAGGGTCACGCACAAACAACACTCGTTTTAATTTAAAGACTCGCAATTATTGAGATGTTTCTAGTTCTCAACCTAAATTCAATCAGCCGGTTCGGGACCACTTCCTTGTGAGGTCAGCAGAGTCAATTCCTCTTTTGAACAACTCTGGGATTTCAGTGTCGAATCGAAGACATCAACACAAACTCGGCAAAATTCAGTCGGCAGTTGAAACGTAAGTCGAGCTATAAGTGATGTGCATAAACTAAACACATTTTTTTTCATTACTTATATTTATTTGTTGTAATTTTGTGATAACCATGTTGGTTTAACCCATCATCGATGAGTATGTATATTATGGTAAAGCTTTTACCAATATTCCGATGTTAGAATTCTGAATTCCCCTTTTCAGTGAATTCCACAACCATAGGTCAAGATTAGATAACATATGGAGTGATGAGTCACCAGCTCCGAGGGCACGGTATTGGTAGCAAAATATTCCAAAGAATGATGTGATGGTTATTCATCTTACAATTGCCATCAGACAAAAACTTTAAACTTGCAATTTTTGCACGAGATAAGTAAAACCATCCCGATAGTTGAAATTAGTAATTGGATAGTTAGAAATCAGGGCACTTGAAATTTTCATTTTAAAATCACTCAAGCTGTACGTACTTAAGCACCCAGTACAGCTCGTTATCTGATACATATACCTAAATCTGATTTAATATTTGTCGGTGTGAGTTGCAGAAATATTGCGACAGAGTGTTATCGCTTTGCAAATTGAGCTTGTATGTAGATACTGTGCCGAGTTTCTGTAAATTGTGTTTTTCGTCGTGATGTGTAATTGCGACGCCGAGCGCTGTGATTTTTCAGTTGAGGAAGTGACTATGTTATTTACACTTTTTAAATATCGTGTTTCGTTGAAATTGTGAATATGAAAATCGAGCTCGATAAGTTCCTCAAGCGGCAGTGTTGGCGACACATAACCCTGGAGCCTTCGCTAACGTTGATGTACCTGTCGACAGTCATGGCGAACCTACTCTACACCAACTTATTCCTACAGAAAACCTGTCGGTTCAATGCCACCACCGAACCCGATTTGACAACCCCGTGTGATGACGAGGCCATGGGTCAAGGATTCATAACACAAGTGAACTCTTGGAGACACTCACTCAGTATGTACCTGATGATAACATTTACTATACTCGGGTCATCGTGGAGCGACAAAGCTGGCAGACGTCGTCGACCTTTGATATTCATTCCCCTAGTTGGCCAGTTATTGGTGACCACACTCGGTTGCTTGTATTCCTACTTTTGGCAATGGCCTGTTATGCCAGCAATTATTTTGGAGACGATAATACACGGTGTGACTGGCGCCCGCTTCAGTTTATTACTCACATCGCAGCTGTACATATGCGACATCACGACGGATGAAAATCGAACTGCCAGGCTCGGGATTCTTGGCGCCCTTCATATAATTTCCATCCAGATTGGTAGCGGCATGACAGGTTTCATAATGAGACGAGTGGGTTTTTTCTACTCGTTTTTCATATGCACTGTGTTAACAGTGCTCAGTATAGTGTTGGGTGTAATCTTAATAAAAGACACATCGGTACCACTGGAGAAGAAATTGCCTTTCTGGCAGGCAGTGAATCCAACCAGGATATATGATTCATTCAGAATCATATTCAAGGCGAGACCGTTCAACAGACAGTACATAATAATTTTACTGTTGATCATTGATGGATGTTCATTGTTTCCCGTGATTGGTAAGTCATACTATATGATTGTTGAAGTTTCTCTCTTAAAGCGCCAATAGTTGGAACGTCTTTCTTCTCGTGTGATGACAATGACCTTAAAAGCACCATTGGCTTTGAACTATCCGACTTTCCTTCATTTATGTCATTTGGTTCAACTGCATCTTTCTCTAAATGATTCAAAGACTTTTGGGCAATAGAATTTTTGGGCGTTTTTAGTGGTCAATGAAAGAGGGTAAAAGCTGAGGAACAAACCCTGTAACATTATGCGAACTGCTGTAGCTCTAAGTACACGCAATGTATGTAGGTACTCACAATACAACACCAACCCTAAAATAGCAGTATAATCATAGTATTTTTAAAGCAGTTGAATAATTCAATTATTAAAAGGAATTCTTTATTTTGAAATCTCACCATCACTGTACCTCACGATAAGAATATACTAACTTCTATATTATTATAGCATACTTTTATCTTCTCTTGCTTGCCATGTCATCCATTGTTCAATATTTCAGGAGAATCGACTCTTCTTTATTTGTATTTACGTTTTCGATTTGGTTGGAATGAAGAAGATTACAGTCTCTATATTTTCTGCAAACTGATGATCATTTCGCTGGGTATTTAAACTGTTTACATCACCCTACAGCACACACTCACGAGTACTAATGATGACGATAGAGGTAAATTTCAAATTTCTTTCATTACTTTCAGGAACTATATTTAGTGCGGTCATTTTAAGCAAATATCTGAAAATACATGATGGATGCATAGGTATCATTTCAAGTATCACAAGTATGCTCGCAGCAATTTGGTATATATTCGCTGACAGCACATGGCAATTATACTCGAGTATGTATTACATACCTATCTTATTAGCTCACATCTCTCTTCTAATACTTTACTTGATCTTTAATAATTCATATTTCTCGTTGAATTAATCGTTCTATTTTATTTCAGTTTCAGCCCTCGAGTTTTTGCGAGCAGTCCCGGTGACTGTTGTTTCTGCATTTCTAACGAAATGTCTTGAAAAAAATGAGACAGGTGCGCATTACAATGTTTGTTACTACGAAAAATGTGCAAACATTGAATTTATGATGAATTAAGCATTTTTTAAATGTTGGAATATTTCAGGTCATTTGATGTCCATCCGTTGCATTATATCACTGATAACACCGTTGTGCTTCCCGGTTTATAATTTAGTGTATAAAGCTACCATGCATTCTTTCCCGAGCGCATTTTTCATCGTTTCTGTAGTGGCGTATCTTCCTGCAATTTTCTTATTTGGGTATGTTACAAGATTATGGCTGTACGAAGCATACATATAGGTGTTGCAACATTTATGAATATTTGATTTAGATTTGATTTATCTTACACAATTCAGTATTTAATAAGTGTAGCTATGCATGATCCCCCCTCCATTTCCGAGCTGTTGACTATACCTTCGCTTGGAAAGGTGTGGATAAGAATACTGGAATTTATCATTACATCATGGACGCCTAAACTTGTATATCCGCTCATGTTCTAACAGGAACAATTAATCAAAAAATTGAAAACTGCATAAAAATATTGTTTCAGAGTTACTTACTACATAAACATTCAAACAAATGTGGTGCAGATATCACCTCGTTCAATGAAATTCTGAATGAGGAACAATGGATATGTTTATCAATTGATGAACCTGTGTAAAATGTACTATTTGGACGCACTCAAATTTCTGAAGTACTGATAATTATGGCATTTTAGTTTGGGTCGCATGGCGTACCCCTGGTGCTAGTACCTACGTATGGTTTATATGTATCAGTGCCATGCAAAGTTGATCAAGCTTGAAAACTCAACATGAAGTACATATTATCAAATAATATAGCACCTCCAGATTTAGTTTAGTTCAGTGTAACATAGACTGATTCCATGTGTAGAAAGTTATGATTATCAGGTTTATAATGACAATTTAGAATAAAAACTTCGTTATTTGTCAGATCAGAATATTATATAAATATAATGCTCAGGCATTATTCTCTCTGATATGTTTACAGATTGAGCAGAGGCATTCTCGCTTCCTTCCACGCAAATTACTTCCAACCAAATCCAAATAACCATCAGATATTTACCCGCTTATATCTCCTCGGATAACTCGGTTTGCCCCTTTGGCAGAGAAAAATCTCTTGTTACTTCACCCTCGTGCTGTTAAATTCATTTTGTCATGTTTTGCCTTCGCTGAAATCCGCCTCGCAAGAACTTGGTTTGTCCTCCTGATTCAAGTTGGTTTTGGTTCTTATATAAGGTTATCACACGTGTCTCAGATATACATATCTACGCTGTAACAAAATACGGCACCTTATTCAAAAGAAACGCTGCCCCCCCCCCTTTCCACTAACATTATAAATCACCAAGTACCGCTCGATTTGACATTTTTATAGAACTTATTATGTTACAGTTCCTACTATGTAGGTACCTGTTCTTATAAGTTGAATGATCAGTGAGTTTGCGGATGAGCCAAATTAGTTCATTCGTGCGCGAGTGTCTTCCGAATATTACCGATGAAATTCCTTGAAAATCATCTGGAAGTTTTCCCAAAAATTTTTGATGAAATTCTTTGGAAAACATTCCGAAATGAAGACTTTGATATTTATTTTTTGATTAAAGTTGCCATTGAAAATCTTTTTCGGCACTCCAGTAGCTTTTCCAGGTGGTAGAGAGTCTCTCTTTCAGCTCCTTATCCATACAATTTTGAGTATGGAGTCAGTAACCATCTTCAACGCGTGCACAAATCTTCAGTTTCAATCCTTCACACCCCCCCCCCCCACCATTCCCAAAATATAACCATAAGTACGTTTCTGATGAAATTATTTTGAATCACGACCCGTGGATCATGTAGCAATCTGTGATTCGAATCATATGCTTACCGTGGAGGAGGGGAGGGGACAATAATTTTTATTTTCTCCAAAATTCTGTTCGTTCGACACACCACACTGTCGATTGTTCCCTTTTCCAGTTCTTTGGTCCTACGGCTATATTATTCGAATCAAAACTATTTCTCTGATCTGGATTCGGATCAGTTTGAAATATTGACAGATTTAATGTAAGAGACTCAAACACGATTTTGCTCCTTGTTCTTGGAGAAAGGTTACACGATTCTGTGCTGAAGGCCTCGAAAAAAAGGTTAAAAGATTTACTAAAAGTTTCTTGAGTGCAAACAATGATCACAGCATGATTCTAATCCCCCCCCCCCCCGCAAAGAATGGGACATTTTACTTTTTTATTTTATACTGTTTTTACTTAGGAATCCTTCTAACGCTGGAATTTTGATACAAGGAGGGCCCTGAGAGGACTGTTTGAGTCGAGGTCTTGTTGGTTATTGTCCATTTGCCGACCCGTTAAATCCATCTCGGGGTTGGAGGTAATTCATTAGAGTGGCCAATTTTATGAACAATTGAGATTTCCTCTAGGGGAATCCGAAGATGTGTAGGAAAGAAATCCACCGAGATACTCCAAAAAAATAAGGACCGTTTGAATGATCATCCGTTATTCTTATTCACAGAGTGCATTTTCTCCCACTTGAACATGTGTAAAAAGAGTCATTCTCAGATTAGTTTTGTGATCGGTGTAATCATATGTTCACATCAAACTGTATGGACCGATTGGAAAATCCTGTACACTTCTTCTTCTTCAGACGTCATAACCGATGCTGGACGTTGGCCGTCGCGGTATCTGCCACGCGATTCTCGTGGGCAGGTTACTCCGAGTTGTTTGTCGATGCTGCTTTCCCTGCGGTTTTGTTGCGTTAGCTTCCTTCTCTGTGCCAAAGAGTGTACTGCCGCAGTTCACTCACTAGCCATGTGTTTCACAAAGTTGAGTAAGCTGTCCACAGTACCAATCCTGCTGATCTGGGGGTAACATGCCCTGTGATTATAATGCCTTGTTCGTGTGGACTAGCGGGGGCTACAGGACGCGCTTTGTTTCTACCTCGATTATACCTATAATACTGTAATCGCTGTGTTCGCTAGGATGTTAGTGGGGGTATTCGAGTATCGCCAGCTTTTCAGGATTGACAGGATTCGAATCTGAGAAGCAAGAATTGCGAAGCGAGCACGTTACCACTTGGCTATACATCCATTTACCCTTGAGCATTTCACTTTTTTTTGTTAATATGTCATGAGTTTTGTCATGTTTGGAGTTTTGTCATTTTGTTTTTTCATAATTTTGTTATGTCATGACAAAATTATTTTGTCATTTTGTTTTGTCATTTTGTCATATCCACAAATTTTCAGGTATTTTACTATTTTTACATACAATCCAATCCTACCAATCACCAATGTTATTTTAACAAAGGTTGCATACTTGGAGGCTAAAAAGAAATTGGGATTTAAACCTGCACTAGAATGCGCTGCAAAATTGCCTGCGCGGTGCCCGGTTGTTAGCGGGTGAACATGAGTGAGTGACCATGTTGTGTACTTTCAACTAGAAACACTGCTATCTTTAGTAGGGTAAAAAAACGAGTAAAAATTATTCTGCCTGTAGAACTGATTATAATTTAATTTTTTGGTGATGATGCAGTGGAATTTAGGACAAATTTTCATTGAAAGTGAATTTCTAATCGACTTAATGATAGTTGAAGTTTGCTACACGCTTACAGTAAATCATACATGATCACTCCTCTGGCTTGGGTTGACTTCTCAAGTTTTGACTGATGGCTGAGGGCTGATCACTTCTTTAACAAAAAGTGTCTGAGAAAAAGGACCTAATGCATAGGTTGGTTTAGATACATTTTCTAAGACACTAGTTCCATGTTCTTCTAGTCTCCCTCAACTTCTTGATCCTTGTTCTTTTCCACCAACGTTTTATTGGAATGACAAAATGTCATGACAAAATTGTTTTGTCATCGATTCATTTTTTTATGTCATTTCCATTTTGTCATATGAGAAAACTGAGAAATGGTTTTGTCATTATGACAAAATTCCTAAAATTCAATTATCATTTGGTCATTTTGTTTTGTTATGTCTAACAACACTGTTTGAAAGTACACAACATGGTCACTCACTCATTTTCACCCGCTAATAACCGCGCACCGCGCAGGCAATTTTGCAGCGCACTCTAGTGCAGTGTGCAGGTTTAAATCCCAATTTCTTTTTAGCCTCCAAGTATGCAACCTTTGTTAAATTAAAATAACATTGGTGATTGGTAGGATTGGATTGTATGTAAAAATAGTAAAATACCTGAAAATTTGTGGATATGACAAAATTACAAATAATTTTGTCATGACATAACAAAATTATGAAAAAACAAAATGATAAAACTCATGACATAACAAAAAAAAGTGAAATGCTTGTCCGACAAAATGACAAAGAATCGTTTTGTCTAACAACACTGCTTTCAAATAGAAATACTGCTATCTTTAGTTGGGTAATAAAACGAGTAAAAATTATTTTGCCAGTAGAACTGATTATAATTTAATTTTTTGGTGATGATGCAGTCGAATTTAGGACAAATTTTCTTTGAAAGTGAATTTCTAAGCGACTTAATGATAGTTGAAGTTTGCTACACGCTTACAGTTAAATTAGGGCTCTATAGTTTCACCTGGGTATACTAAGCCACCATTTTGGTTCATACTGCGCCCGTCGATACCGAATTGACTACGCGTTACGCTCCGCATAGTCGGATTCGGCATCCACGGGCGCAGTATGAACCAAAATGGCGGCTTAGTATACCCAGGTGAAATTATAGAGCCCTAGTTAAATCATACGTGATCACTCCTCTGGCTTGGGTTGACAAGTTCTTAAGTTTTGACTGATGGCTGATAGCTGATCACTTCTTTAACAAAAAGTGTCTGAGAAAAAAGACCTAATGCATAGGTTGGTTTAGATACATTTTCTAAGGCACTAGTTCCATGTTCTTCTAGTCTTCCTTAACTTCTTGATCCTTGTTCTTTTCCACCAACGTAATATTGGAATGACAATGTCACGACAAAATTGTTTTGTCATTGATTCATTTTTTTATTATGTCATTTCCATTTTGTCATTTATGACAAAACTGAGAAATGGTTTTGTCATTATGACAAAATTCCTAAAATTCAATTGTCATTTTGTTTTGTTATGTCTAACAACACTGATCCAAAAATCATACCATGATTTGTTTTCCGGTTTTCATTATCACTTTTGAACTCAAATTGTGGCCGGCTTCACAATGCGAGTACTCAACTTCTGTCAAAAATGCGGAAAATGCTGCCAGACCAAGTTTTCCAGACTTATGTATGAATTCTAGTTCTGAGTGGGCAACATAGACCTTACCTTTTAGTCTGGTCAGTGAAATTATGAACCTGAAACTTGAGGTTAGTGAATCCTCTAAATTGAAATTTCGTAAGCAAGACATACCCCTGGAAATCTCGATAACATTTAATATATGTACGTGTTTAACTTTTCACTTAAATGCATGCTACCTAGAATGAATTTGTTTTTTTTTTTAGATTGTAATTCAGTCAAGTTATGGACTTGCTACCTGAAGTCGATTACTTCACCAAATGGAAATGCTTACGGCATGTAACCTTGGAACCGTCATTAATGTTGATGTACCTGTCGACAGTCGTAACGAACTTCTTATTCACGAACTTATTCCTGCAGAAAAGCTGCCGATTCAATGCCACCGCCGAGCCTGATTTGAAAACCCCCTGTGATGACGAGAGAGCTGGTCAAACGTTCATGACGCAAGTGAACTCATGGAGATACTCAGTTAGTATGTACATGATGATCGTGTTCACAATACTGGGCTCTTCGTGGAGTGACAAAGCTGGCAGACGTCGGAGACCTCTGATATTTATACCACTAGTCGGCCAATTACTAGTGACCGCAATCGGTTGCTTGTATTCCTATTTCTGGCAGTGGTCGGTCATGTCAGTGGTTATTATAGAGACGATTATTCACGGCGTTACTGGCTCGAGATTTAGTCTTTTATACACGACACAGATGTACATGTGCGACGTAACAACGACGGAAAATCGAACCTTCAGACTTGGGATCCTAACTGCCCTTCATTCAGTCTGTATACAAATTGGTAGCGGCGTATCAGGTTATGTATTGAAACGAGTGGGATTTTTTAACTCTTTTCTCTTATGCACTGTGCTGACAGCACTTAGTATTGTGCTGGGTATAATTCTGATGGAAGACACATCGGTGCCAGTGAAGAAAAAGTTAGCTTTCTGGCAGATGCTGAATCCGACCGGGGTGTACGAATCATTCAGAACTGTATTTAAGAAGAGACCCTTCAACCGGCGAGTTGTTATGATACTTCTGTTGATCATGGACACATGTACATTGTTTGCAGGAATTGGTGAGTCATGTTAGGTTTCAAATAGTTCTAATATGTGGGTGAAAATTGTAATAAATGTAATGAACGGCCTCGCACGCTGAAATTTGTCAGAATGGCCTATTCTTAGTATCTTTTTTTTATGATACACGTTGCTGCTGTTGCATAACTCATGTTGGTCTTTGTTCATCGTTTCAGGAGAATCAACGGTTCTTTATTTGTACTTCCGTTTTCAATTTGGTTGGAATGAAGAAGATTACAGTTTGTATATTTTCTGCAAACTGATGATCACATCTGTAGGTAAGTTATTGTTACTACGTATTGGCTGTTAAAAGTTGAATACAGATCTTAAGTATCAGCGTAATCATTTCTTTGATTTGTCTGCTTTTAGGAACTGTATTTAGCGTCGTTATTATGAGCAAATATCTTAAACTGCACGATGGGAGCATTGGTGCCATTTCGTGTTTCCTGAGTACGGTGGCAGCAGTCTGTTACATGTTCGCGGATAATGGATGGCAGTTGTATTCGAGTAATTTAGATTGATGATTGATACTTTGTCTGATGTTTCTTCGACTGTACAGTAATCTTGACATTTTTTACTGATTTTAGTTTCAGTTGTGGATTGCCTGCGCGCAGCTCCAATTCCTGTTATTTCGGCGTTTTTGTCTAAATGCCTTGAGAAAAATGAGATAGGTATGCTGTAAAGTAACCAGAAGGCGGTAGGAGTATTTTCAGATTGTAAATGATTTCTAATAGTTGAGTGTGTTTCAGGTCATTTAATGTCCATTCGTTGTGTTCTGTCGCTGATAACGCCTCTCTGTTTCCCGGTGTATAATCGCGTGTATGAGACCACTAGGGATTCCTTCCCGAGTGCATTTTTCATTATTACAATAGCAGCGTATCTTCCTGCCATTTTCTTATTCGGGTATGCTTTTGAAACACCTATTTGTTTTCTAAGAAGTAATCCTTGAAACGCAGTTGATACGAAACTCGATATTTTGGTCGACATTCGAAATTCGTCTCTTTTCCGACTGGACATTGTGGTGGAATCTGATACAGAATTTGATACAAAAGTCGAGTTACCGTGTCAACGTTGACTTAGGTAAAATTCGGAGTAGATGTACAGTTTGATCCAAAAATCGATGTTAACATGGTGAATCGACTTTTGTATGAATTCGAGCACAATTTCATGTCAAAAAAGTGACAGATTTGGCGTATCAACACTTGTTTTGAGGGAAGGGATAAATTTTTCCAGAATATGTAAAAATGTAAATTCTGTGAGTTTCTTTACTTTTGACGTGCTTTTCTTAATTCTACGCTCAATCTAAAAATTCTTTTAACATTTTCTTCAGCCTAGGAACACTTAGTGCCATGGACTGAAATATTTGTGAATTTGTTTTTTCAGAGTGGCTTACCGCGTCAGTATTCGCAATGCAGATATCACAGTTCCTACAGTGAGAGTCCCTATTCTGAATCAGAAATGAGCTCGTTATCTGATATTTTTGTGGTTCCAGAGCTGTAATAGAAGCTAGAAGTCCGAGGTAAAGCCGAGTTTTTTGACATGAAGCTGCAGCTAGATCTTTCATTTTGTAGAACCTAGAGAAACGTAGGAATCAAGTAGTCGGTTCATATCTTCGCTATCATGCATCTGATATGTATTACACTTACGTATCTCTCTCTTTGCTTATTCTTATTCATTGTCGTTTTGCAAAAATAATGGATGATTTGAGAAGTCAGTACACAACTTTCAAATCCCGATTCTGATACAGAAACACCAGTGATGTGCAAATAAGCTTGCATAACCTTATTACAGGACTAGAAAAGCTGCGTAAGTTTGCAGATAATTTCCCTGGCTGCAGATTTACCTTTATGTTGAGATTCTGCATTGAGTAAGCTGAGGTTTCCCCTATTGCTCTACTTCGAAATTATAACAATTCACGGATAAAAAGTGAACTAAGACTATCGACATCCGAGGCATACAAAATGACGGCCTACTCTGTCATCCTGGCATCCATTAAAGGACCTCAACACGATCAGCAAATTTCCCAATATCTGCCCATTACCAGGCGGGCACCCGTCCACAAATTGAAAATAATTACGCTGCACATTACTGCATTTGGTCATTTTAGTATTATTTTCATGTACCCACAGGTGCTGAAAACGTATTGTTGGCGTGCGTTTATGAGAAATAAAATTACCCTCTTTACCAACTTCATTTCCGTAGTGAAATTATCCGAGGTGTACTGAAGCGTGTAATGAGAAAACTAAATTAGATCAACTGGCAGTGATTTATTGATGAATTAGTAGTTGTTCGTTTCGTCAACGTCACTAGGTGAATGAATAAATTTACTTGTCTGCTAACCTGTCAGCATAACTAGATAAGTAAGTATTTTACGTTCCTATATCGGAGTACATACTTAAGGAAACATCAAAAAAGAGTAGGATGAAATTTATTAACTTGACTTATTTGTTCTAGGCGCATCCAGTAACTATAATTCAAACACCCGGATAAAGCTTGGAATTCATACCTGCAGTAAGTTTTTGCTTGTTATTTGAACATATTGCATCATTTGAGCCGTGAGTTTCGACCTTACTTTTCTGTAAAAGTTGTCAGGCTGAGACAGAAGTACAAGCCTCCAGTGTATTTACCGAGTTATTGTGCCGTGGGTCCCTGGACTAGTTATCGATTTTAAAGCCCCGATTTTAGAAAATCATTCCTCAGTGAGAATATTAACTTGGTCAGAAGAAGGTAAACAGCCTAACGGTTCTTACAAGGCGTATTTTCTAGATAACTAAAACTCTTAAGTGATTTTGTAACCAAGTGTGAGTATTAGTGCTGGAATATTGATATGTTCAAATCAATTTAAACACACCCCGATTAACATTCCTCAGTACAATTTCATACATTAGTTACCTGTTACATCAGTGCGATAATGTCAGAAGCCTTGTGGTGATACTCTGATACTCCTGTGAACTATACTGCCGCGCTTAGTTAGAACGTCCTATCTGACATTTTTAAAGTTTTGAGATAAATGCAATTTAAACTAGCAAAACCTGGTCAGAAGGTAGGATAGGACAAAATTGTTAGTCAAATTTTTACGGTTCTATCACAGATAGGACATTCTACCTAAGCTGAGGAGATGGAGAAATTGTTCAGGAAACATATTATGCAAAAAAATTTAAAAATGTGAAAATGTCAGGTAGGACGTTCTAACTAAGCGCGGCAGTATAGCTATACTCCTACTTATCCTCGAACTAAATTTGGTATCAGTAGAAGTTTTGAACCACTGCAAGTGCAAAAAAGGTTCTTGTGATCATACTCTAAACCCCATTTTTTCCTTGCATTTATAGTATTAAAATTTCGCTAACCCTGTAGCAACAGAGCATGGTAATTGTCTGCAGATATTTTGTAAGTTCATACAAATTCGTCATTATTTTGAACAGAAGAATAGTTTTTCTTCTATCAAGAAAGAAAGCTACTTATCGTTATCTAATGAACTTGAAAAATGAGTAGTTTCATTATCTTGCCTCTTGTCATGTTGAAGTATAGGTATATGCCTTCCTAATTCCTAGTTGTTTTTTTCCAAGTACTTTTTTTTCAACAACTGAAGAAGAACACGGAGGTCAGTTTTTTTTGTCTGTCTGGTTGCTTTTTTTATTCCATTGTAACGGGGAAGCGGAAGAAACACCCCCTCCCCATATGCTGGAATGGAATCAGCACCACTAAAATAATTACAACTGTGAATTTAACCCGCATAACATCTTATATATTCAAACAACAAGAATCAAAATGGTGGCATGTTCACTTTAACCAACCGGCATACGAACAGCCTAAGTACTAACACCTTTTACTGAATGCCATGGAAATTACTTAATGTAAATTAATTCGGGAAATTTTTTTTGAGTAGGTAAATCAGCATTCGGGGACAAAACTTTAGGGAAAAGCATTTTTCGGGAAACCAATTTTCGGGTAACAATCATTCGGGGAAGAAATGTTCGGGCTACAGTGTTTCGGGAAAAACTGTATTCGGGAAAATGCGTGGGAACCGGCACGAGGGAGTTGCCTACTACTCTCGCTGAAATAAAACAACTGCCACCCAGATACGTGAGACCTCCTCCCCATGAATAATATGAATAACAATAACAGATAGTTTGTCACGTACCTGGGGGTGTAAGGGCGGCGAAGAAGAGGCCTCTGCTTCGAGCACCTTTATAACTTCTAAAAAATAAATTTAAAAAAACAACAACAAAACAACAAACTATACACCCCAGTCCAAATAAACTTCCACCTCCCCCCGAATTTCGTATAATCCCTCAAAACGTATACATCATACAGGCTTATGGGTGAAGGCTCTGCTTGGCACGAGCGGCGACCACTCTGGTGCTCCCCCCCCCCCTCAATGTAGAGCTCGTAGCTGCTCATACTTTCCGTTCAAAGACCACCGAGTTACCAATAATGATTAGAAGAAGAACGGACCGTGCACTTCGGCACCAACAACAAACGGATTCAGCGTTATTCAGACAATCGCGCAAACAAAAAGTGAATCTAAACTACGTAAATTGAACATGCAGCCCATTTGGCTCCTGAAAACACAGTCTCTTCGTGACGTTTTTCCTAGTACTATCTTGTTTTTCCGACACCATGCCAAGCAGAAAAACCTTCCCCACTCCTATAACGACTGCTCGACCAACCGGCTGGACTGAACCGGTTATCGATTATGACCGATGAGTATCGATAATATTCGAACACGCCGATGTCCGCTACCCCGTTTCCACGCTACACCATCATTGATTCCATAAAGGAAGAGACAAGCAGATGTGAAAAAATGAAATTAAGTAAGTTTTATTTTCCCTGTTGGCCAGTTGGACTTAGTGGGGATACGTGAACCACATATTAATATAATATAGACTGCACCGGGTATGGGGCGGTCCTACTTGATTTGGAGAGGCAAAGGCTTTTTTTATGAGGTTAACAGATATATTTTAATATACTTACTGTTTTCGTAATTACATTAATTTTATGTCGACGTCCCGTATACCAAGTGCTTTAATCACCAATCTGCTATTAACTTGGCCACACCGATTTCACTCTTAACCTCGAAGTTAGTGGTTCTGTTACGAATAACTTTTAAGAACCAATGATGTCAGTGCAATATTGGAAATAAAACATGTTTTAGAAACCCCCTTTCACTTTCCATTAGGAATACTGCTGTGACCTATCGTTGGAAGTTGATATTTCGACAGGTCTGGATTCTTATACTGAAATTTGGAGATTTGAAGTTGGAAATTGGGATTTTGACTGGTCGGTTAAACCTTTTTGTTGCTTTCCACAAAGAGTAGTGTTTGTCCACATGAAAGCTGAGGTTAACTGGATAATCTTCAACGCGTTGCTGTTTCAGCTGCTTAATTAATTTGTTGAGGTGATTGCTCAGACTGTTGAAAGCAGTTTTGTCTGTTGGATTACGTGATCTCTGCCATATTTACCTTACTCTCCTTCGTTTTGCAACTACAGTGGTCGAACCTCGATTGACCCGATTTGGTATTCAGTAGGTCTTCGTTTTGGGGTGTGTCAACTGGGCAAATTTTTCAGCCTGTCAGTCCAGTTCATTTCTTGTTGTCTACTACAGTTTCAGGTCAATTTGATCAACACCTGGCGGAAAGCTTCGGGAATCAGTGTTTTCATTTGTCAGATTAAGTCTTCTGGATGACTGTGGAGATAAATATGAGAATCACTGGCGAATGATCAGAAGATATGTCTTCTATATCTCAGTATCAGAGTAGCTTGTAGTTATACCTTTGGAAATGAAGAATTCTGCGTCAGGAACGTTGCTGGTATCAGAAGGCCCAATTGGTTGGCTTGCCTAATGAATGGTAATTGCAGGAGCTGATATTGAGGCATCCAATAGTTCATTACCCTTTTTGGAGTTATTAGTCTCGCTCTCCCCGTTGTGTGCTTGCCACTTATTAGAAACTGTGGTCCTAGTTTATTGAAGATTTCTATAAACTGCTGTTTTGATCTTCTGTATTTGGTGGGTAGTCAGCTGCTGCCAAAACCAGACCAGCACCTTTGTGGTTGACTGTCACGACCTCACGACTGTTAGGTGGATGCACTCTTCATTTATATGTTCCTGTTCGCAATGTCGTATATTACCTGATTAAGAATTACTGATAGTTTCTATTAGCCTTTATTACATCATCCGTTATATTGCTTACATGGCATTCACTTAACTAGTTGACCCTTTATTTTGGGCGTAGGCCTGCCTCAATTTATAACCCATTTAAGCCGGTCATATGCCACTCTGTAAATTGTTTTTCAGCATTCTTTCAATTTCCTCCTCCCATTTTACTTTCTGTCTTCTTTTTTTCCTTTTCCGTAAGCTTAAATTCGTTACTTTAGCTGCCCATCTTTCGCATTCCATTCTTGCCGCATGCCCAGCCCAATCCCACTTGTACTTTTTCACCGTTTTTAAAAATTCCAAATTTTCCGTGAGCTTCCTGTTAATTACCTACAATTTTATCTTTTAGTTCTATATTCAACATAGATTTTTTTCATCGCATTTTGGATTGTCTCTATCCTCTTGTTTATCATTTTTTTAGTGTCCATATTTGGCAACTGTATGATGTTGTACATATAAATTATTCTATAGGGTTAGAGGTTCCAAGATGATTGAGTAAAAATATTTTCAGCTCTAACTCCCACAGTTTTCATTCAACTATCTTGAAATTTACTCGAAAGGAAGGGAGGTAAGAAGGGAGCAATATGAATTAAGAACGGATACGCTAACTGCTAGTTTAGTGACTGACCATGGAAATAAAAAGTGAAGGTATAAAGTTCGAGTCTAGGGGGTATAAGATGACACAAGAGGAGAAATTAAATTCAGCACCTGAAAAAGTCCAAACTTTGATTCGAATAACAGTACGCCTAGGCCTCATACAAATTGTTTTTTGTAATGTCAACATTGAAAGAAAAAGAACGTTGCTGCCGCAAAGTTGTCTCAAGACGGTAGCCTTCTACTTTCTTTATAACACTTGGTTTTTTCTCTTTTACAATGTCTAGTATCTAAGGATAATGAAACTTGTTTCCCCTGAATCGCAGAGAGGAAAACGAGTAGCCGTCTAGCTCTTCATTAAAATCAAGAAGTTCGCCAACGTACCTACTCTGTTTCTCAACATCATTGTGTTCTGTCGCAAATTTAACCAGATAAAATTTCCCGGCTGGTCATGTCGTCTAAATTACAGTCTTCCTCGTCCAATGAGCCGAAAGATTCAGAATCGGATTCAGAGAGAAAAGGTTGTGCTTCTGTTTCTGATTCGTCACTTGGTGCAGCCGTTGGCAGTGCAACTTGCTGGCGTCTACTTCTTTTGGTCGCTTTTGAGCCCCGAAACAGAGTTCTCTTTGTTTTCAATTCTTGTTTCTAAGCCTTTACTGCAGCTTCCTCTCGAATACGCGTCAGTTTTGGAGTACTGGTGTGAGAATTCTACTTTTCCCTTTTCTTCGCTGAATACCTGCCTTTCGTGGTCGAGCCTTTGGTAACGGAATACAGTCTTCAGGAGGAATAAATGAGCTTTTCTTTGACAGATGGTGTGGAGCGGTTCTGGCTCCTTTGACATTCTCTGGAGCATTTCGATATTTGTCACCCGATCCATGCAGGATACCTTCAGCATACGTCTATACACGTACATTTCGAAAGCCTTTATTTTCCTTTCAAGCGTTCTTGTGAGTACCCAGCTTTCCATGCTATAGAGGAGCACGGACCACATATAGCAACACACCAGCTGCACACGTAACTTCAAGTTCAGGTCTTTTCGTGACATCAGATTTTTCATCCTTAGAAACGCTTGTCTGGCTTTCTCTATCCTCGATCGTATTTCTATGGTCTGATCTGTCTCTTCGTGGCAGGGCCGGCCACTTTTCATAATCCCATGTGTAGCGAAAGAAACAACACTGATTTTACACAATAACGTTTTATTATCGTATCATTAGGCCGTATGCATAAAAATTAGGCTTTAACATCGAAGCAACAGAGCGGAGTGAGAGCCTTCGCTTCGAAGAGGATAGAAGTTTAAGGTTCTGCTTCAATCTGTATGCTGCATAAGCCTTCTCTTTCTCTTCAAAGCGAACGTTCCACAAAATGAAGCAAGTGCTTCAAAGATAACAACGTTTGTTCAAGTTGTTACCTGCCGACGTATGTGTCCAAGGAACTTCTTCTAAATTGAAAATCACTCACAGAAGCGAAGACCAAGATGGTGGTGGTGTACAGATATGGCAAATGTACCAAACCTACAAAATGTTGAAATAATTTTCGGGGGAAATCTCCGATAATTTCCGAAGAATTTCATCGAAAATTTTCGGGGAAAATCTCCGATGATTTCCAAAGAATTTCATCAGAAATCTTCGAGAAGATTCCTTTGATTTCCGAAGATAATTTCTGACGAATTTCATCGAAAATAGTAGGAAAACATTTTCGATCATTTTCGAAGAATTTTATCGGACATCATTGAGGAAAATCTTCGATGATTTCAGGAGAATTATTTCGAAACTCTTTTCCGGAGAATTTTATCAGAAATCTTCAGAAAAAGTTTTCAATGTTTTCCAAAGAACTTCTTCGAAAATCTTCAAGAAAATTTTCCGATAACTTATGAAAAATTTTATCGGAAATATTTGGCAAAAAACTCCGACGGGATTTCGGAAGAATTTTATCGAAAATCTTCTGGAAGAATCTCTGATGATTTCCAGAGAATAATCTCATTGGAAGTCTAGGAGAAATTGTCAATGTTTTCCAAAAAAAAACTCCATCAAAATTCATCGAGAAAATTTTCTGATAATTTTTGAAGAATCTTATAGGAAATATTTGGGGGGAAAAGTTCGATGGTTTTTGAAGAATTTTATCAAAAATCTTCAGGAAAAGTGTTCGATGATCTGCGAAGAATTTCATCGAAAACTTTCAACTAGAATCTCCGATGATTTTTAAGGAATTTCATCGGGAATTTTTGGTGGAAAAATTCCGATTCCTGAGGAATAGAGACTATTTTCCACTCATGCGATGGAATCAGAGATTTTTTAATGAAATTCTTCGGAAATCAGCCCACAATTATCCGAAGAATTTTATCGAAAATAATTTGAGAAATATCTCCGATAATTTCAAAAAAAGGTCATCAGGAATCTTCGAAAATAATCTCCATTATTTTCGGAGAATATCTTCAGAGAAAATTTCCCATGATTTCCGAAAAATTTTATGAAAAATCTTCGGGGAAAATCTCTGATTCCATCGCATGAGTGGGAACTAGTCTCAGTTCTTCGGGAATCTGAATTTTCCCCCAAAAATTTCCGATGAAATTCCTTAAAAATCATCGGAGATTCTTCTCGAAGATTTCCGATGAAATTCTTCGGAAATCGTAGAATATTTTTCCTGAATATTTTTGATAAAATTCTTCAAAAACCATCGGCCTTTTCCCCCGAATATTTCCTATAAGATTCTTCAAAAATTGTCAGAAGATTTTCTCGATGAATTTTGATGAAATTTTTTGGAAAACATTGACAATTTTCACAATTTTTTCTTAAGACTTCCAATGAGATTATTCGTTGATTACGGGAATTTTCTCCAAAAATTTCCGATGAAATTCCTTCAAGATCGTTGTAGATTCTTCTTGATATCCAATGAAATTATTCTTTGGAAATCATCGGAGATGTTTCCTGAAGATTTTCGATAAAATTCTTCAAAAACTATCGGAGTTTTTGCCTAAATGTTTCCTATTCAAAAATTATTAGAAAATTTTCTCAAAGAATTTTGATAAAATTTTTTGGAAAACAGGAAATTCTTTCAAAAAATTTCCAAATTTCCTGAATTTTTTTCCAGAAATTTTCGATGAAATTCGTTTGAAATCATCAGAGATTCTTTTCGAAGATTTCCAATGAAATTATTGATTTATTGAGAATCAGCCCTCCACAACAGCCTGATGGCCAATTACAGTGGAGGGTATATACAAAAAGTTCTTAATACAAGTACATAAAGAAAGAAAAGGAGAAAAAAAACATAAAAGAAAGGAAAGAAAAAATAACTAAAGAAAAAGAAAGAGGAAAAAGACAACTGAAAGAGAGAAAGAATAAAAAAAAATAATAAAAATAAAATAAAAAATAATGAAAAATAAGATACCTAATTTTCGAATCGCCAGCCATTCCTCCGTGTCTCTGCCCCATCCACCCACCAGTCGTAGGCCACCCCCGTGACCTCACTCCCAGCGATACCTAGCCCCGTCTTATTCTTTGGCCCGGATGATTTCTGACAAAATTCTTCAAAAACCATCGGATTTTTACAAAATATTTTTGATAAAATTCTGTAAAAATTTATTTTTGAAGAAATTCTTCGGAAAATATTCGATATTTTCTGTGAAGATTTCCGATGAAATTCTTCGGAAATTATCAGAGATTGTTCTCAAAGATTTCTGATAAAATTCCTTGGAAATCATCGGAGATTTCCCCCGAATATTTCTGATGAAATTCTGTGGAAATCATCGAACCTTTCTTCTGAAGAAATGCTTCAAAAATCATTAGAGATATTTCTCAATGATTTCCAATAAAATCCGTTGGTATCGTTGGAGATTTTCCTTTAAATTTTCAACAAAATTCTCGTGAAATCATTGGAGATTGTTTTCAGTGATGTCCGATGAAGTTCTTCGAAAATTATCGGAAATTTTTCCTTATTATTTCCGATAAAATTCCTCGGAAATTATCTTCGGAAATCAAAAAAACCTTCTCGAAGATGAATGATAACGGCATGCGTTTTTCGAAAAGAAGTCTACTCGGGACTAGATGCATTTTTTCGCGAATGAAAGCTTCACTTTTGAAGTTAACCACTCCTCTTTATGCATACAACTCGAAGGGAAACCTATTTCCCAAAGCAAACGCTCTCACTCCTGAGCACAAGCTTCATATTCACTTTTTTAATGCATGCACTCTGCAGCTGTCACTTCACTTCTGCGAAGTGAAAGCTGAAGCTTCTCTTTATGCATACCTCCAGTTGTACCAATAATTTCCCCGGTGTTGCCCTGTGTAGCACTTGCTACACCCGCTGTACAGAAATTGCCGGCCCTGCTTCGTGGAACTATGTACTCAGATGCTGAAATTTCTCTACCAGTTCGATACGTATACATTGTCCACTTTCAACGTTTCTTACTCTTTGTCGCGTTTCTTGTGTACAATCGTCCATTTGGTTTTTCCTGTGTTCATCTCCAGACCATATTCACGACTAATAGCCTGATATTCTGCTGAGCATGCCCTACAACTTGGTTCGACTATCGGAAATCAAGACAGTGTCGCCCCCATATCGTATATATATTTGATACATTATTCTTCTTCAATTTTGATGCCGTCATCGTTCTTAATAGCTTGTTGGGAAATGACCTCCGAGTATACATTGAACAGAGTTGGTGACAGTATACAGCCTTTGCCTCACTCCCCTCTGTATTGATATTTCTTCGGATTCAACGTTTTCGCTCGTGACGATTGCTGTCTGACTCCAGTGTAGGTTTCGAATAAACCCTTTGATGTGCACGTTAATTCTAATACTCTCCAATATCGAAAGCTTTTATGTAATCTATAAAACATGAGTACAGTTTCCGATTGACGTCTCTACATCGCTGTGCTAGCACGTTGATCGCACACAGAGCTTCTCGGGTTCCGAACCCGCTCCTGAATCCAAACTGTTGAGGGCCAGAGTTTTCTTCACATTTTTGGTAGATTCCGCGGTGAAATAAGTAGAATTTTCAGTACATGCGACATCAGACTAATTGTACGGTAGTTGCTACAGTCTGTTACATCTAATAATTTATATTTAAAAAAATTTTTAAATTAACTATTACCTTCTACTAATTTTTTTTTGTATGTTTTTAAATTTAAATTCCATGAAATCAATATATGATCCTTGCTCCTGCAACAAATTAGGTAGGCAAAACAGCCAACTTTCGGACACTCAAATTGCTGAGCTGGCCGTTGCAAGAAAAGTGTATTCGAAGAAGGGAGGAAATCGTCGCATGTACGACACGTGTACAGTGGAAAACCCCTTAGTGAGACAGAAAACCGAACAGGATACCCGTCGTCGTCGGTTCCAGTTAGCAAATGTAGGCGTTACATTAACGTAAAAGCACGCCAACCCTTTTCGGAAAATTAATGTCCAATCTGAACGCCGGGACATCGACCTATCAACGCCCCCGAATGAGCCTCTACTTCCAGTCTGCGTTAGGAGCTTGTTTTATTAACAAAAAGTTGACCTACGTTATTCAGACTGCCGTGCTTTTGATTCCATTCGGTTACCCAGACCTGGAACGAGGCTCGAGTACGAGGAAAATCGAGAGCCGTGCGTTTTTCCGTATTCTAGGCTAACGCAGGTAGACTGTGGTGGGTGGCGACATCCGGAGAAAATCGTTATAGCAACGGAGCCGAACATCTATCTGCCCGTCTCGGTGAACCACCAGTCAGTTCGAAAAAGGTTGAAAGTTTACATAACAGTGCCTCATTTCGGTATTCGAAGTCTGGAATCGAAACTAATTTCTTTGTTTCGAGAATTTATCTGGTACCAAAGGTAACTCATATTCTCGCACGTTAAACGTACGTCAGTTATGGAACCTTATTACGAAATATCGATTCCTTTTAAAGCCATTTTGAAGGAGTCGGCGAAAATTCGATTTATTCCGAAACATGTCCGCCGCGTTGGTGAGTGATATCTTATGTTGACTTTTTTTGAGATGATGAAATCGTGGTCGATGTTTTCGTGTTATTTATTTTTGAGTGTAAAGCACAGGTTACCGAAATCGAGTCTGTTTTGAGCTTATAAATGTATTTCAAACGCACGCTCTTAAACTGAAAAAGTAAAACGTGCGCCGTGTAGTCTCGAGCACGTGTTCGAAATGAAATCTGGATTCGCGTATTGATCGCTTGGATATTTCGGTTTGAAGTTCTTCTGTACGAAGTACGAAAATAACATAAGGCATAGTCGTATGAGTGTATGAGTACTTTTCTAGGAATAACATATCGCGAATATTTTGATGACTTATGGAACCATTTACACGCCCTCTTGCCCTACCAATATTGTCACGAGTTTCTCACTGATATATTTTGTACAAATTACTTACTCGGTTCCTGTGTAACGTGATTGAACTGAAATTAGAGCAAGTGAACTGTAAGTCATACACCCGAAGAATCTGTAATTCAGCATTTTTGATCGCTTCTGAAGTGCACTAGCACACCGAGCTTATATGTCCGCCACTCAAGGGCGTAAATAGCTCTGTTATAAGGATGGGGTCTGAAAACATTTTTTCCTGTCCTGCCTAACCCCTCATATTCTCCCACCATGATTTGCCTCGGATAATTCCTGAAGAAACCTTTTTTTTTTTCTTTTGCTAAAGGGATCCAGATCTCTTACCACCATTACCTCGAAGTTCTATCATCTAACGTGAAATAGATTATTGTGACCAGGAGGAGATATAAAAATCAAATACTGGATTGTAAAACATACCGTGGAGCGGATGTAGATAGTGACCACAGTTCAGTAGTAGTGAAATACTGTAGGTTTAAATTTGAATAGAAGAAAGTAAAAACATCATGGAATTTGGAGTTACTGAAGGAGGTAAAGAGAAGAGAATAATATCAAAAGTAAGTAACGATAGAACTTCGTAAATTGAAAGAAGGAAATGTTATTAGCCGCGTAGCTAAGGAGGGCATAAAATTTTTTGTCCCCCCTCCCCCCTCTATTCGCAGCAACTTATATAACAGGTTGTTGTGGAATTGATACTAATTTCTCGTTAAATGTACATGCCTTGTTTCTAGAAATTTTCGTGTACTTGGGTGCCAGAAAATGTAACCGCCAGGCGTGTACCGCATTTATAGCTTTTTCATCAAATTTAGTTGTATGCTTCAAAGTCTTGATATGTCCTATACATCCAAATCTTTTCATTTGATCTATTCTACACGTTAAATTCTTGGCAAATTTTATCAAAAGTGTTTCGAAATTAATCGACTTGTGTGGAGTATGCACCTAGCAAATACATTTTATGGCACCCTAGTGCACGAAAATTTCTAGTGACAAGGCATGTACGATTTAATGAGAAATTAGTATAAAGAGATATTTTTGAATCTATTTTCTCAAGAGTATAAGGGAATTCTTCCCTGTTAAAGCAGTAGTTCTACCTAAAAGGTGAAAACTGAACTTTTTTAAATTTATGAGGGAGAGAGGTTCGATTTGTTGTTGTGTTTTGGGGTGGATCGTCGAGTTTTTTTTTCGAAATTTCTAACGCGACCCAGGTAAAAAGTTGCCTTTAATGAAAAAAAGTGTTACATTTTTTTTTCAATTTGCATTTTTTTCCCTAAGGGATTTGTCCTTGAAATTATATACTATAGGGCTGAAAATTGAATGTTACGGTGCGCCTTAAAAATGTCGATTATGTAAATCTTTTACATAACTTTTTTAATAGTATTCATCGCGAACTTGAAATTAGTTCATACCCAAGTTTTGCCTATCTGTGAAATTGCAGGTGCTAAAGCCCTTACAATACTTTGTTGCTTTATAGCGCCTTCAGTGTGGCAGATAGGCAAAATTCACATATAACCTTAACAGTAGTGCTGATTGAGATCTATAGAATGAGTGATGCACACATTTTGTATATCTACAATATTGAAGGCGCTAAAAAGCACTGTTATACTTTGCTGCTTTATAGCGCCTTCAATTTCACAGATATGAAAAATTTGTATATGAACTAATTCAATGTTCGCAAGTAATATTATTAAAAAGTTTATGTGCAAATTTGGTCCATCTCGCATACTGAAGGCGGTAGACCATTGAATAAAAGTACCGGTGAAAATCAAAGCTTCAAAAGAAAAGCGGTATGGATTAAGATTATTCTTACGGCAAAATATTGATAGAGGTTCATTTTTGGACTGAACGGAACAGAATTAGACCTAATGTCGTGGGGGGGGGGTCTTTCTCTCATATACAGGCCATGCAAAAAATTTGTATGTAATACTCGCTCGTTCCCTTTAGCGGAGTTATAATGTGTCTTATAGTTATCTCTTGTTTTTTTTACGAAAGATAAAGAATTTCATACAATGGATTCTACTTACTATGCTAGATATTTAAAAAGTTACGTTTATATTTGATAAACTCGTACAACAAACTATACTAGGCAGTATTTTTGCATCGCAATCGGCCAAACAAATTCATTAGGGTATTTTTGCTTCGGGGATACGTCCAACCTGTTTGTGTGTTTTCCCCGTTTCCCCTCTCCTGCCATATCCACAATCAGCGGAAAGGAAGACTCGATTAGTAAGGCATCAGTAACAGTTTGTGGCGAAGAAAAACGTAATAAGTTCGTATATGTTACTTTAAAAAAAAAAACTTTCAGAATTCAAGCCAAAAATAGATTTTCTCGGATACTTCCGCTTTCGTTTTTTTTTTTAAATTTTAATTAATTAATTAATTAATTTAAAATAAAACATGTTTAATTTCACTGATTTAATAGGAAACCCGGTTCGGAATTATAGTAAAAAAAGAAAAAGATTTTTCGGGTAATTTAGCCTTATTATTTGTTTTGTTTTGTTTTCTGAATTTAAAATGAAACTTGTTTAATTTTACTGATGTTCATATGCTATATTCCCCCCCCCCCCCGTACCTCTTTTCTTTCGAAGTTTTGATTGTTACCAGTAGTTCAATTCAATGGTATACCGCCTTCAATATGGGAGATGGACCAAATTTGCACCTAATCTTTTTTAGCAGAGGCGGATGAAGCTCCGTACCGCCAAGACGCACATACTAATATGCCGCTCTTCTCTTGCAACATTTTTTCACCCCCTCCCCCTCACCTTAAATCCTCGCCTTTTTTCGTATTGTACTGCTAATTTTTTCTTTTCAGTCAATTTCTCGTTGCTGTTTGGAAATTTTTTGCTATTCTCGAGTAAGATCCTCCGCGTTAACAGACTCATATTATAACTTTTAAAATGGAGACATTCCATTGCAAATGTTTCTACTATATCCTCAGCATAAATTGTTTGGAAATTTTCTGCTAATCGAGTAAGATCCTCCGCGTTAACAGACTCATGGCATATGTTCATGAGAAAGTTGAACCTTTCACAAGTTGGCTCATATCTGGACCACATTTTTTCCAACTCGATTTTCTGTTGTTCCCAGACAGGATAGTAAACTTCGATTCTTAATTTTTGTTGCCCTGAGAGACAAACTTGATTTTCCCTACTCTCACCAGGTAGAAGGGTTGGCCTCCGAGAACGTAAATTATTTTCATAATCTTCCTCTGTAAGTACGAGTATATTCAGCAGCGTTATTTATAAAATTTTGAAACATTTCTTCCGTCCTTAATTCTGTTACAAAATGTATAAAAGATTTATACTGGTCGATAACATCTCTTAAATCGATCTTTACCACCTGGAGACTTCTGTTTATATTATCAAAACGCTCCAACAATGCTGTCCACATTGCAGCAATGAAAACTGACTTAATTGTGCTCAGATTTTTGACATTTTTATGTCTTTACTTTGGCACGCAAACCGGAAAAACGTTACCTTCACGTGCCACGGTAATAATAATAATTAAAAAACTACTGACTGGACTGTTTCCTTTGTGTCTTATTAGCAATATACATATAAACAAGTTTTATGTTTGTCTTTATGTCTTATTAGTAGGAAACAAGATTGCTGTAATATCAGTAGGGAAGGAGAAGGTGGTTGCCAGATTTATATTGATTAGACTTTTCATGCCTATCGTACATCTTTCTCTGTCATTATATATTTTATCAGCCATAGACTGACAGTCTCATGTCTGTCTTCAAGTCTTATCTCAGTAATGAAGTAGAAGGTGACTGATCTGTCCCTGAAATTCTTTGGATTTTTTCTTCATGTCTTATCGACGAGTCTCGTATCTGTCATTATGTCTTATCAGTTATGAAGGAGACGGTAGCTTGTCAATTTTTTGAATTTTTCCTTTGTCTTATCAAAAATATTATATAGACAAGTCTCATGTCTGTTTTTATGTTTAGGAAAGGAGATTGCCTTAATACCTTGTCAGTAGGGCTGGGAAGAAGAAGGTAACTATTAGTTATATTTATATCAGATACAGTGTATGTCTCATGCCTGTCTTATATCTTTGTCTTATCAGCCATAGACTGACAGTGTCATGTCTGTAGGTCTTATCAGTAATGAAGGAGAAGGTAACATCTTTCTCAGTAATTTTTTAGTTTTTTGACATTTTTATGTTGTTACTTTGGCACACGATGGGAAAAAGCGTTACAAAAAGAGCGATACGAAAAAATAATAATAAACGACTGACTGACTGACCGACCGACCGACCGACCAACCAACCAACCGACCGACTAGACTGGCTGACTGACTGACACGATAACATTCTCATGTCGGCGCAGTCCGCGAAGCAACGACATGATTATGTCTTTACTGTGGCACACAACGGAATAAAGCGTTACTTTTTAGCGTGATGAAACTGAACTGACTGGACTGGACTGGACTGATTTCTTAAACCAGCTGTTTTTCTTTGATTTTGAGACTTTCCGCATTTATTCTTTTCTATTTCATTCAGTACTTCCATCATTTCTATTTTCCGCCTGTTTGTTGCCTCTAAACATTTTCCGCTCCACGCTCGTGCGTAGTACGCGTCTAGGGTAATCCGCCACTGCTTTCTAGTTCTACTAATTAAGAGTAAGAGGTCATGTTTAAGTTTTGCCTATCTGTGAAATTGAAGACACTAAAGCACTTTCAATACTTTGTCGCTTTTTAGCGCCTTCAATATTGCAGATAGGCAAAATTTGTACATAATTCATTTTGAAGATCTTCAATCATTACTATTGTTAAAGTTATATCTGAATTTTACCTATTTGCCAAGCTGAAGGCGCTGTAAAGTAAAGCACTTTCACAGATAGGTAAAATTTGTGTATGAAATGATTTAAAATTCGCGATAAATACTACTAAATAGGTTATGTAAAAATGTTGCATAACCGGCATTTTTAAGGCGCTGCGTAACATTTAATTTTCAGCCCTATAGTACATTGCTTCAAGAACAAATCCATGTGGGAAAATTTACAGTTATAAAAAATTTGACACTTTTGTTCACCAGACAACTTTCTAACTAGGTCGCCCTCAAAAACTCAATGGTATCTATATTATTTAATTTTACTAAAATGTTAAAGTCCCACCCTCCTCTCTCCAAGTGCCACAATTTGCAGATTAGAAGCATATGATTATCAAAATTGAATTCACAGACCTGTCAAATCTATAAAACAATACCCATATTACATCTTATCAAAATGTCGAGCCCCCCTTCTCTATTAAATGCCCTTAATTTGGAAATTAGGAACAAATAATGATTTTCAAAGTTGAATTCAGTCAGGCGCAGATTTAAAAAATGAGATGGAGGGGGGGGGGTACAGTACTTGATCAGTTAATTCTATGAGGTTTAGATTCTGGATTTTCGAGAAACTCATCTGGCAACAGCGTTTTATTAATATTCAAAGTTTTTGTATGAAAATGGTGTGGATTGGATTCTGGATTCCTCAAATTTTGGAAAACTGATACTCATTTTTGTTTGTATTGGAAAAACTTTCTAGATGCTTTATTATACCTTTGTGGAGTGTAATGAGCGTACAATTTATCATTTTTATTTCTCTTTTCCTGTTATCGCGTTTAAAATATTCAAGCAGTGGAAGGGGGACATGTACCCCATACGCCCTTGGATCCGCCACTGAATTCAGTGACTTTGAACATTTGTACAACGATACCCACGATGCATTTTCTCACATTTCTGGGATCTCGCCCCCTTCTGGATACCACAGTTTTGAATTTACAGCCACACAAGTATGGAAGAAAATTCCTGATAGGTTGCCTACTTGAGAAATCCAAAAAATTACAGGTGCAGACCCACTACCTTTTCCTTCATTATTGAGAAGACATAAAGATAGATGCCAGACTTGTCTGTATATTGCTGATAAGACATAACGGCATCGACATAGAGACAAATATAAGGTAGACATGAGACTTGAAGCGCGGACCCCTGCACCTTATATAAATATTTGTATTACTGATGGCTACCTTCTGATAAGACATCATGACAGCCAGAAATTCTCCATCCCTAATAATGACATAAAGACAAACATGAGATTTGTCTGTATATTGCTAATAAGGTACAAATATAAAGAAAAAATGCAAAAAAAAATTACAGGAGATCAGCTACCTTCTTCATTACTGATGAGAAATGAAGACAGTCATGAGACTTGTTTATGTATGGTTGATAAGACGTATACAGACATCAGATTTGAAGTCTACAAATATTACCGATAGCTTCCTTCTTCCTTACTGATAAGACATAAAGGCAGTCTGAAAATTTAAGTAATGATTGATATGAGACTTGTCTATACGTATATGTTACTGATAAGACATGAAGACATAGAGACAGATGTAACCTGTGTAAATATTACTGATCTACCCTCTCCTTCTAGAGTGAATGGGGATGAGGAACCAGAGGATTGGTTATGGAATAGCAGGCTTTCAGAGTTACTCTCATCAGTTGTCAAAATATAAAAATTTAAGCTCTTCTGTCTCGGTATTTCTGAAGCAGATGACCTTGGACTCACATTCAAACATCTTTTTTCTCTTTCAAAATTTGGCCTTTATCTTGTAGAACACCTCTTAGAACTATTTCAGAAAACGTTTTCTTCAGTGGCAGACTCTCCCACCCTCCCCCCCGGTCTTCCAATAAAGCTCCATGTTCGGGAAAATACCAGCAGAGCTAGTTTCTTTACTAATTAAAGACTGAAAAATTTACAAAATCTCACACGTCTGTGTTTTATTTTAATTTTCCTATTAAAATGTTAGTGTCGTTCTTCAAAAATGTTTACATTTCAGGTATATTTTTCCATGGAGGAAAGTAGGGGATATTTGAACTTCATTTGATGGGAGTCGTTAAGAGGCCTTCTTTATATAACATATTGGTACGATTGGGCCGACAGTGAGAGGGTTCTGTATTTTGGCATCGCAATTAAAATTATGAATGCCATGCAGAAGGACACACGAAAAAGTCCATGCCGAAAAACAATAGTGAACAAAAAGTGTTCTGCCGTCAATTAGTAGATTCCAAAACCAAAAATTATGTGGAGAGTTGATAAAGGCATACTAACCCATTAATTAGATGTTATTATTTTTGGATGATGAACGTTTATCTGAGCGTCTATTGTTGCATAAAGATGACCATGCCGAAGGACACTTTTTTCTTAACTCATAATTTTAGACAATAATATACGAATGCACGAGTCTTGTCACAAAGAAAAACAACGCGATTTGATATGCGGACCGTATTGCTCTGATAAGAATGTACAATTTGACCATTAATTGCGACGAAAAAATATTGAAACTCCTGTTCTGTGTTTGGTTGAAAAAGAGCCATGCCGGTGGACAATTTTCAATGCTGGCCATACTGACTCCCATCTATGAAGATGCGATTTCAATGTTACCTTGTGATTCCTTCATCTATTTAAAGTAGCACTACGTTGTCAGTTTGTTCTAATATACAGCTAGAAAATTTAGAGAAAGAAAAAATAAATAATAATAATAATAATAATAATAATGGAAATCGTTCGAGGGACAGCCATGCCGACGGACATTTGTGCATATTTAGTCCAATTTTGACCCATTAAAAGTAGACAAATTTCCTTCTGAAATCTTGAAAAGGTAGAACTGAGTTAAGTTATATCTATCAACGTAGAAAAAAAAAAAGAAAAAGGTCGTACCATTAATAGCTTGTGAGATCACTGCTAAGGACTAAAATATCAGCACTTTCGAAGAGTAACCCATTTGCCTAATGTAACCCACCCCCTTTATTCCCTTGAAAAAATTGTGCTACGACATTGGCATTCAACGAGATTATTTAAGATACCTGAAGAAAGTTATGAAGTGTAAGAATTTTCATTTTCTGGTATTCTTCATTTTGTAACCCAATTTATTTTTATTTGTCACCAAATCGCAAAAAGAATTCAACGGAAGTACAGTTCATTGAATTGTCTTTTGTACGTCTCAATAACGTCATATTTTGGACCCGACGTAATTTCGTTTTAAACGCTAGAGTAAACATCTATATGAATTTAGAAGCTCGATCTGCCTTCTTTTGTTTCGAACCTGTAATTTCAGAAGTTCGATTTAAACGTGACGTTTGTTTAGTCTTTCTGTTCACGAGCCTCTTCCGGCTCTACAGTCCTACACACTCAGCTGAAAAGGCACTTATCGATTTTTGGGTAACTGTTGCAGTTTCGAATACGCGATGCGACAACCACCATGTCTAATGTTCCTCTTTATCTGTTTCCTCACATAACCAAATAATTATTACTTTTGTCTGAATGTTAACCTTCGTAAACTATGTAGTTTTCCTCCCTTAATACTGTGATACTCTCGTCGAATTCCTATCTACACATTTACTTCACAACCCCGTGAATTTTTTTCTATTTTTTTACCCGTGTTCCCTGTAATCCAGTACCTTTAAAAAACGCACATTATGAACGCCTATTCCTCCGAACTGTATTGGTTGGTTGTAATCAGCTTCATAGTCGCATTCATATTGTCTTTTGGTATCGGAGCCAACGACGTGGCCAATTCCTTCGGAACATCGGTCGGGGCCCGAGTGCTGTCTCTCAAGATGGCCTGCATTTTGGCCACCGTTTTCGAAATAGCCGGAGCGGTGCTAATTGGTAATAAAAGCTTTTCTTAACTAGTAAAAAGAGTGGATTCGACTAGGCCATTGACTTTGAAACCGATCGTGAAATAATTCAACTTTTTGTTTGTTGACCAGGTTACAAAGTGTCCGATACGCTGAGGAAAGTGTTGATCGATGTAAACATGTACCAAGATTCGGAAAAGGAGCTCATTCTTGGTTACCTCTCGTCATTAGGTTCGTATAATTCACCGACTCAGACGAATCTCCTTAGTTTCCTCTGAATGTGTTTGGGTGTCTCACGCGCATGTCGGAATTATTATCCAAAGAGTACTGCTGTTCAAATTGATTATGTGACCAATCCACTTTGTTATGTCAAGATTTTATGGAAACATATATGGCTCTAAGTCCTTTCATCAGACATTTGAAACGGATTAAATACTTAGTTATCATAGTTCCTTGGGTAGTTGGTACTGATAATTCTGAGTTCTGATATCGCTGTCAGATAGATATAATCGACCATATGGGGCCCGTTTCTGGTGCTGGTTCACTAATAATATCCAGAGATGCACAATACAACGCTGTAAAATTGATAACAGTGGACGCTGCCATTTTGAAGACAGTTCTGTATCCAACCTAAACCCTCCAGTAAACATAGATACCACATACTGATCAAAAACATAAGAAGACATAAGAAGACCAATTCATGTGTACATACAAACCCTTGCAGCGTAGCAGTCTAGTGTTCGAGGGGTTGGGGTCTGGTTTTGGTCAAAGGAGAAGGGGTGCCAGAGGGGGTGCTAAAATTAGAAAATCACTGTATAACAAAATCTCAAAGGGGTGGTCTAGACCCCTCGCCTCCTCTTGGCTATCCCATTGATACCCTTAAGTTTGCTATACCAATCTCCTAAATATTAACACGTAGAAACCTGAGTGTATTTGGATACATCAACTTTTCTCAGGGTAGATGTTATCTTATTGAAAACAGTTCTTTATCAAACATAGACCTCCTAGTAGGACTCTGTATGAACGCTGGGAAGGACAGACGCCGTTTTCTTTCCTGTTCCGTGAAAGTAGAACCGGCCAGGGTTGGCAATCTGAAACTGAATCTGAATCCGAGTCTCGAAGTTGTAAGAAATTTTGTGCTGTCTCTGAAGCCGAATCCCACCTTGCGAGAGAAACTGAAGTTCATAATACAATTTTACTGAAGCTGAAACGAAGCTGTAATGTTAGAGCTCTGTGTACTTCGTGTAAGTACAATCGTCCGCCATTTTGACTTCAACCGTGCCCATGGATGCCGAATCCGACTATGCGGAACGTACCGCGAGGTCAGTGCGGCATGCATTTCGTGTAAGTACAATCGTCCGCCATTTTGACTTCAACCGTGCCCGTGGATGCCGAATCCGACTATGCGGAGCGTACCGCGAGGTCAATTCGGCATCAACGGGCACGGTTGTATTCAAAATGGCAGACAATTGTACTTACACGAAGTACACAGAGCTCTAACATTACGGCTTCGTTTTAGCTTCAGTAAAATTGTATTATGAACTTCAGTTTCGGCTTTTCTCTCGCAAGGTGGGATTCGGCTTCAGAGACGGCACAAAATTTCTTACAACTTCGAGACTCGGATTCAGATTCAGTTTCAGATTGCCAACCCTGGCCGGTTCTTCACGGAGCTTTAGTGATGTATTAGATTTTAATGGCTTCGGTTTTGGGTTAATGTCATGCTGCCGTGATCCATTATACGAATTTTGATGTATATCCACTTGAAAATGTCCCGGGAAAAGTACTTAAAGCATACTGGTATTAAGTATTAACACTTTTCATTGATCAAAAGATCGAACCTCTCGTCTCAGATCAGTCCAGTTGTAATTAGTGAACACTTTTGGTATTAGAAAAGCATGAGATTACCAGATGACGAGAAGTCGAAACTCGAAGCTGAACCCGAAACTGAAGCTGAGGTAATCATAATATGTATAAATGAAGCTGTATCCGAAATCGAAAGTACTACTTAGGCATTTCTGTAACCAGAACCGAATCTGAAACATCCTTCCATCTTGCAATTAAGTTGAATCCGGATCTAATTCTTAAGTTTCGGCTTTTCCAACCTTTGGCGTCCCGATAAAGAATTTGGTTGCCCTGAAATTGCCCCGGACTTATTGCCCTGCAAAAGGCAACTGGTTGCCCTGTAATTGCCCTCTAGCACCGACCAATCAGAACGCACCATTTTACCATTGCGTAAAAAGGCAACATGTTGCCCTCAAGTTGCCATCTGAGTTGCCTTTTCAAGATTGCCCCATGGTTGCCGTATCGGTTGCCCTTCTGGATTGCCCTCTGGTTGCCCTCTTGTTGCCCCATGGTTGCTCTCTCAGTTGCTCTTCTGGATTGCCCTCTGGTTGCCCCGCGGTTGCCCTTCTGGATTGCTCTCTTGTTGCCCTTCCAGATTGCCCTCTTCTCCATGGTTGCCTTCTCAGTTGCCCTCTTGTTGCTCCGTGGTTGCCTTCTCAGTTGCCCTTCTGAATTGCCCTCTTGTTGCCCTATGGTTCCCAGGATGTTCTCAATTCAGTACTACTCCCCCATGAAGACACACTCACTTATATCACAGGTGACAAAATGGAATAAAAGTGTAAAAGTCAAAGGCTATATTAACTGGAAAACAAGATTGAATATATACATATTATGTAAAAGAAGGGAATGAGGATGTAATCCAATAAAAATCCTCAAGGGAAATGAAAATCAGTTACCTATCTCTTATATATGGGCCATTCTACCGAAACTTTGATAATTCATGCTTTTTTTGTTTTAAAAGAAATAAAGACAAAACATTATTACTTGTTTTTTCATCGAAATCATTTATATGCATATAATAGAACGTATTTATGAGGTTAAACCAATAGCATACTTCCTAGGGGAGGAGACAGAGGGGGCTCAAAATGATAAGACCACTACGCTGAAGGAATGGCAGCCCACGTTGAAAGAACTGTTGGCTACAGAAAGAAGTTCCTACGCGCACGCGTGCCCGTGTACTGTGAATACGCACGTACTCTTCCACACGCACATCAATGAACTCGTATCAGTGCTGCCAGGTGCTCCGGATTTTCTAGTCAATCTCCGGATTGATCGACCTTCGGCAAACAATATCTGAATTTTCGAATAATGTCCGGAAAGTTTGGGAAAAATCCGGATTTTCGTTGTTTTTTCTCGTTTTGTGGTTTATTCAACTTCTGATTAGTTTGAAATATTTTTCTGTGGCTGACTGCATTTTCACTGCACTAAACTGGACTAGAAAAAATGTTTTCTCACTTTCTTACCTTAATAATTACTCAGTTTTTCTTCCACCCACAGCATCCTTTTTCAGAAATATTTGCTCTGTGTCTGTTTTCTGACTGGTTCAAATTTGACCACGGTGAAGGACAAAAAAGCGAGAGATACGTTTTCAAATATGGCTGCATTGATTCTGATCGAGTCTAAAACACGTACTGCATTATCAACTTGTTTACTGTACTCACAAAAACTGTACACACGCATCAGTTTATCCAAACACGCAGAGATAATATTTACATAAAAATTTTTGAAGTCCAATCCATGGCGAAGGACAATTATGTCGAAGGGATTTTTGAGCATTTAAATGAGATTTCTAAAAGGGGTAGGGGCACGATACTTCAAATTAATAAAAAAGATACAATAATTTATCCTCTGAGTTTATACAGTATTAGAGGACCCTATTGTTTATACACTGCCAGATATCTATCTGGGACAAAAGTAACAAGGTTTCGGTAGAAATGACCCGTATACATTATTAAAAATAGGATAATGAATGGCTGCGTCAGCATACAGCTATACAGTTACATATTATTGAATAGAATTGACATTTGAAATATGAAGAATAATATGTGACCGGCTCTGAAGGAGTAGACCTTATGGCTAAATTATTGATCTTGAGATGTGAATGGTTTCTGAACTTTCGAACCCTCCTCTTTCACACATTATCGTGTGCGAAGTAGCAAGATATGCATTCTAGGCGATGGTAGAGGGGCATTGATTACACCATATCATTGCAAAAATACGAGTAATGAGCGTACGGTTCGTTGTGTCGTTGTTGAGTAATTGAGGAGATGAGAATCAAAAGTGACTTTATCCAATTTTCATTTGAAATGGGTTAGTGAGCGTTCCTGACGGTAACGGAACATGAAAATGTTTGTCACGTACGTTTTGTGAGTTGCCTGCCTACCATATTAGTAGGAGAAACCGCCCCAGGCCACGCGCAGTAAATCCCATCAGTTTTTCTCAGTTTCTGAAAACATTTTCTGGCGAATAATGTCACTTTTGATTCTAACCTCTGCTGCTTTAATGGCTTCTGCCGTTTTTGAATATCTGCAACGAAGCATTGCAATTTGATCAAGCCAAATATGCGATATCTGGTGCAAATTCCGTGTGATCCACGACTAAAAAAATCAGCGGAATTTTCTGATTCAGTCCGGCATGAATGCACCCTAAGAATGCACCATGCACAATCCTCTGATACCTGTCACTCTATAATGCTATGCTGTTACACGTTTCGTAGGTACATAGAAATATATACGGAAAACGTATTACGTTTAGCATGTACGTCGTACTTGTACTCACCTCTTCGAACGGCAACGGTGTAGAATCTGACTATACTTCAAATTGCTTCGCTTTTTCACTTTTAATAACGTATGAAATACAATTTCAGCAATCTTTCACGCAACACTCGTATCTCGGAAATACTGGACGAAGTTGTACAATGAAAACTGTTTAACCGAAAGGCAACCAATGAGCAACCAAGAGCAACCAAAGGGCAACCAACGGGCAACCAACGGGCAACAGTGAAGTTTGCTGGAGAATATGAGGCAACTTCTAGAAGTGGGCGGTCCTTCAGCGTGGTTACCCTGTAGTTGCCCTAAAACGGCAACAGTTACCCTATTCTACAAGGCAACTACAGGGCAACCGTATTCAAATTATTTATCGGGTTAACACAATGTTTACCGCTCAGCCGATTTTCTTCTAACGGGCCGAACTGAAAAGAAAATGGCGGCTGTCTACCCGTACAAAGTATATAGATCCCTTTGAGTATAAATCTCCTGGAGAGATAGGAATTGGATTATTTACTTATACGAGCGTGGGACTGTAGAGCGCGCTATACCGTGTGATGCGTGCGTTTCTGTCATGCGAATGCTCCGTTGTTAACAAAATGATTGCCATTAGCTCTCATTAGCACCGGGACATCTGCATGACAGAAATGCGTGCTCTACAGGTCCAGCATAGGAAACATGGTTTCTATCCCTCCAGGAGATGTATACTCAAAGATAGAGCCTTACTTCTAATAAATGTTGATAGCCCTTACTGATAAGAAACATCAGAAGACATAGGAAGACCAATTTACATTCAAACTAATATAAACTGTTGTAACGGTCACTCTTAGTCTGCTACCAGTCTCATCCAGTCGAAATCTGCTTCCAGTCTCATAAATATTAAGACCCGTATAAGGCACACCGGGGTAAATTGTACAGATCTTTAGTATTGATAAGAGCTCTGAGTTCGAGGTTAGGGGCGCTTCCTCTTACATCATGTAAGTATGTAACACACAACATGTGATACACAGGTGACCAAATGGGTGGAGTGATTTGAGGAGACCCACAGTGTAGTTTATTTAAAAACATCATATGGCGCCAGTGGGGTAAAATTTAGCCCAATACTTATCTTTTGCATGTGGGTTTTCCAAGTTTGGAAGTTAATTTCTAAAGTTTATGCGCTAGAGTGCTGACTGATCAGGTGACCGAAAATATTAGGCGGCTGATATAGAGCTATAGAGGTATACGATCGTAATAGCGCGTATCATATGACTTACTCAACCAAGAGTGCGGCACTAGCGCCCCAAGCGGATGAATGGTTCGAAGCGATTGGTGTTTTTGATGTTTAAACAGTTGTACTAGATATGTTCAATGAGAAAACAATTCATCAATCATAGGTATTTTCTGCTTTAAGTAGGACAAGCTCTGCGTGTAATTTACTAATTCCCCGAGTTCAACTTTTTCAGGTGGCAGCGGAGCATGGTTACTTGTAGCCACATTCTTTCGGCTACCAATATCCGGAACTCATTCGATTGTTGGAGCTACTATTGGGTTCTCAATAGTGGCAAGAGGATCCCACGGCTTACAATGGTCAACTCTGTTTGGAATTGGTATGCAAATGAATAACTTCTAGCATTAATCTTCCAAGTATTTATAAATTTACATACATTCATGATATTTCCCCATGAATCACAGTTGATGAATGACAAAGCCACTTGATTTATGAGGCATAGACATGGTGGATTTTGTGGGGTGAGGGCTAAGTGATATAGTAGTTTTGTTCTGGAAACTTGTGTTAAAATTCGGACAGGCCTAAAATTTTACTACCAGTATTCCTAAAGTTATATTAAAAACTTATTATTCTTACCTACATATTACCTACCAGTAGTACACATCATTACTTATCATCAATCAAAACAAATTGTGTGTTCTTGTACATGTAGGATAAAAGATGAACATTTAGAGCTACAAATGGCTACGATTCTTGAATTTATTTGCACTATCAACCTAAACTGTGCCTATCTAATGCTTGTTGACAAATGTATTCTTCTAGTTTCTTCCTGGTTCATATCTCCAATCTGCTCTGGCGTCGTATCTGTGGTGGTGTACATTATGATCAGAAAGTACATACTGAATGCGGAGGATCCTGTTCGGAACGGTTTGAAATCGCTTCCCATATTTTATGGATTGACTATTGGTATCAACGTGTTCTCGGTTATGGAAGGCGGTTCAAAACGTGCGTGCATTTCATTTCCAATATTTTTATTTTCAGTTTCTCAAATTCAAGTTGTTGGATGAATCGTCTGCAATTCATCACGCTAGGATAAACTGATCCAAGCTATATTCTTTGTTCACAGATTTACATCTGAACGAGGTACCATTGTGGGGATCATTCGTGATTAGCATTGTTACTGGCTGTTTAAGTGCTGGGATAGTGTACCTTTTTGTTGTTCCAAAGCATCTTATTAAATTAAGTAAGTAACTCGAATATTGTTCTTATATGTATAAACCAGCAGGGTATTGTCCCCAAAGACATTGAACTGGATACAAATATGAACATTTTCTCTTTAATTTTCCTTTGAGTTGTGTATCAATATTGTAAATAATGTAGCTGTAACATTGAAGTCCAAGATTGATATCCAGTAGACATCTTCAAGACTGTCCACATAATTGTATCAACTGGGTTTACTAGCTGACCAGTGGATATAGATATCTGCTTAGTAGGCGCGGACTGCGGCAAAAAATTGTACCGGGAAACAGAGTTAATTTTTTTTTTTTTGTACAAGCAAAAAAGACTTACGCAATGCAATGTACAGGTACAAAATATCAATTAGCATACTAAAAATTCCTTTTATAACCCTGGTATTGAACTTTGTCTATAAAATAGTGTAAATGTACAATCACTGCCAGTAGGCTCATCTTTCTCTGTAACAAAGGTGAAAATTCTTACCTTTTAATGCAGACATATTGATTATTTCTTCTTCCATGTACACAATTACCCATGAAAAAAGCCTCCAGATTTTCTTGTTTCAAATTTGCACGAAGACGTGTTTTTATTAATTTCAATTTTGAAAGTGAACGTTCACACGATACCTGAGTCATGGGTAAAGTTAAGAGATATTTATGGACTTTATATAATAGTTCATATTCTATAGAATACATTCAGTTATATCTCTACACCAAAATTACACGTGATAAACCGCCATACGTCCCACTACACCATTAGTACTAGTATTGTAAGATTAATTTTCTTCATCCTCCTTATTTTCACATTCTCCAGAATACTCAACATCAACAAATTAGGAAAATTCAAATTCATTTGAAGGATTGGGATTGCGAGCATACACATTACACATCTTCAAACAAATCTTATTTAATATGGGGCCAAAGTTCAGCAAATGATGTAACTCTTTCTGTAGCTTTCCTTCATCCTTGTCAGAAAACTTTAGGCATTTGCAGATCTTCTTCAAACTATTGTCTGGTAGAAAGTTGAAGTGTCTTGGATCAAAACATTCAACATCGCCATAAAACTGTCCATTCTTTTCAAACCGTCCTTCAATCTTGTTTATGATTGTGGCTGACATAACATTGTGTGCGTTAATTATAAAATTCTTCTTCCTATCTGTTTGTTTATGCCTTTTTTGAAAGGGTTCATTTTCAATGCAAAATGTTTAACAAATTCTGAGCATTTGTATATACTGGATCAAATTCTCGCTGTATTTTTTTCAAAGTACTTATTAACACTAATTTGTTGCCAAACTAGCGCAAAATCCAATTTTTTTGTTTGTAATGAGTAATCTCATACAGATGTAGTTTTTTTCAAAAATTCTCAAATGTAGCTGTCAGAATAATTTCAAACAATAAGAATTTGTGTAGTATTGAGCCTTCTTCCAGCCCAGTCTTAGGGCCCTTGAGGGTCTTGGGCTTTTGGGTCCACTGCTGGGACTTGCCCCGGTGTCCTGGTGGTTCAGTCCGCACCTGCTACTATGCTTCCAATAGAAATATCCCTAGGTGTGCCTGTAAGATGGTGTACTAGATGGAATATCTTGTGGGCACTTCCTAGACTATCTATAAGAAACTTACTTGACATGTCAAATGAAAGGTCATCCTTATAGAGTGTTCAGTAGATATCTGCCAGCCTTATCCATAAGTATATTCCATGAATATAGTCTCTTTTTTTCATAGAGATAGTGTGGGATGCATTTATGTAGACATGTTCTCCATGGGAATACTCACACATTTGGGGAGTAAATCCAGATTCTCTTACTGTAAAGCTGTTTCAAGAGGATACCCTGTATTAGAATGTAGTAGTAATAGTACCATACCTGCATAAGTAGAATGTAGGTAACATGTGATCACAACTATAATCAAGGCCCTTCCATGTACTTACATAACGCAAATGTTCTTTGGACTACCTATACAAACATATTGTGACTGTTACTGAATAGGTAACATTGCCACAGCAGAAGTGTAACTGTAAGAATACTGTAGCATGGTATTGCTGTAGCATAAGAGAGTACAGTGATGAAATTGATAAGCAGTTAGATAATACACTCCGTGCAGTGAACTCGTTGTAACCAGCAAATCTGGCGATGGTGATTTAGTTGGACACATAGGATTTGTACATTTACCATCAGATGTTAAAAACTCCCCGCAAATTTCTCAGTATTTGGTCATTACGACGCGAACACGCGAAAAATGGTGAGAAGATCAAAAGAGTACAGAAAACGCAGAACTAATCACATCAAGGTTGCCAATTTAGCCTTTTACTACTCTCAAGAAATAACGAGTATTAAAACTTTTGGTACGAGTACCACGACTCAGAAGTTATCATTACAGTTACACGGCGAATATTTGTGAACCTTTGTCATTGCCGACGTCCTATATGCCATAATAGGAGCAGATTTTCTTCGCAAATGCGGACTTTTACAGGATTTAAAACATGTGTTTACTAGATGGTACAACAAAGAGCGAAGTTATTGGTTCACTTTCAACCATTTTGATACACCGAGCGAGTTAGCAAAAGCTTTAGGAAAATATCCCGCTACCACCAATCCCCAATGTTGCATGTGCGAATTCCCACGCAAGACACAGCACGTCATTGAGACAGACGGCCAACTACCAGCTGCTAAACAATGGCGATATCCACCCCAGCAAATTCCCTTGGGCATCACTAATAACCGTCTGTCCCAAAAAGGGCATTGACAAGTGGCACATCTGCGGGGACTACCGGGCCCTAAATAGCATCACACATCCAGTTCTTCATATTCTGGGCTTTAAAAACCAGTTAGCTGGACCACAAACATTCGTCGTACTCGACCTCACCAGAGCACATCATCACATTCTCATAGTTCCACCCAATATTGAGAAAACTGCCATGATTATACCTATTGGATTATATGAATAGATCGTCATGCCTTTTCGTTTACACAATGCCACCCCGACGTTGCAGAGGTTTATTGATGAACTCCACAACCTCAACTTCGCTTATACCTACCTGTATGATGTTCTCATCACCGGCAACTTTTGCACCACTCATAACATCTATGTCAACGCTGTTCTACAATGTCTTGAACAAGCAGGCCTAATCATCAATGTACCCAAATATCAGTATGCACAGAGTATATTATCTGACTGCTTATCAGTTACATTGTTGTACTCTCTTATGCTGCAGCAATACCATGCTACAAGTACATATGGACGCTATTCAGCATAAGGGAACCAACCAAAAATTGTGAACAAAATGGGTTATATTAGTATTGTTGGAAAGAGTGTAAGAAGTAGAATTTTTCAAAATTGGGCCCCCAATTCAAAAATGTGTTCTCACATTGAAAAAACCTTATCAGTAAATGCTATGCCATATAGTTTGTACATGACTCTTGAACTTTGAATCACGTATTCTCAAAAAACAGATTTTGCTGGTTAGTTTTCCCTTACCCTGAATAGCGTCCATATGTGTATCTATACTATAGCATATTGTAACTGTTATTGAGTAGGTTCCATTGCCACAACAGAAATCTAACTGTAAGAACAGCTAATTTCCTTTATTCTAAAAATGTGTGTAACAATAAGGGTCTACTGTAGAAACTGGGTATAGCAAAGCCGCTCATGATACTGTTACGACCATGCTTTTTATTTTGTATGTATATTGATAACATGACAGCATATATGTAATACCATACTGCGTGTGTGGCGGCGCACTAGTGCTCCCATCATCCTTTTTATTTTGTATATCAATAACATGACGGTATATGTGTGATAACATACTGTGTGTGTGGCGGCGCACAGGCTCTTCCATCATGTTGCCAGTTTTATGACCATGCTTTTCATTTCATATATCGATAACATGACGGTATATGTGTGATAACATACTGTGTGCATGATGGCGCACTCAACACTGTGATGTTAAAGTTCGGTTTGAGATAATACATATAAAAGATACTTACAATATCAGTTTGAGCAATATATTGTTCTTAACAATGGAAAACTGAGTTCCTTCAACATTATTATAATTAATTTCTGCTGCACTTATTTCCCATGAATTTGAATCTCAATTGTCCTCAGGTAGGCTCCAGCCATATCTATAGTCAAACTTTTATGATTGATTTATACTATGATGGTATAACAGTAATATGTAAATTAATACATTAGCTTTGTATTCCGTTATTAAGTTTATTGCTCTGTTATAGGTTGTTTACCATCGATCACTAGAGCTAATACCGCGGACAGTGCATTCCATGATAGCAGACTGCAGAATAATGGAACTGCGAACAGTTCACCTTTTAAACGTACTGATGAAGATTTTTATATTTTAAGAAAATACGATGAGACGTCTCAAGATAAATTCGAGATGGCTGAAATAAAGACTATTAGTGTGAGTAAATTAGTTAGCTATTGTATTTCAAAATGTCACCTGCTTAAGTATGTTTGGTTTTACTAGCATAAGTGAAGTCAAATTGATGTGTATCGCAGATATACTCCAAATGTCTTATGTCCAATTTTTTCAAAAATTGTTTTATAGCGTCACCTGGTGGAAGGTATATGTATGTGCACACATTCCTACACTGTCAACCTACCAATATTCAGGTCTGTGTTGTACTAGACAACCCTATCACTGGTGGCACATATATGGTATACACAAGAATACCACGTTATTTCATTCTTCTATAAAGTTTTGAAAAGTGAACAGATGCCGTTTTGGGATATCGCTCCGCATATGTTTCTCGAATTTGAAAATAGAAGCCAAACCACCAAAATTATGTAAAGGATTCATGCATAATTTGCATTGCATAAAACTGATGACCCGCTGTTTGCGTAATAATGCTTGTGATATTATGATATATTTCTGTATTTATTAATTCAGGAAAATCCGGAAGAGCGGAGAAAACAGAAACCACATAAGAAAAATCCGATGAATTTGGCGCTTCATTGTGAGAAAAATAAACGGGGGAAACCACAGAAAGGTAACTGTATAATTGTTGGTAAATAATACTATTTTTAACGGAACAAAGAATAGGGAAACGATAGGTACCAATTTTTCCACCGTTTCCTCGTCCAGTTGCAATGATAAATTTCTATGAAACGTTTTCGTCCTAAAAAACATACAAATTTTACAGAACTCAAGACAAATTCCAGCGCGATTCCTTTGATTAAAATTGATTCCCCATCGCCGGTGGTAAGATATTTTTTATTGTTTCCTAAGGAATATGTAAGAGGAATACTGTTTAAAAAGAACTTAGATATTTCATTTATCTACTCCGGAAAATTGTCTCGCGGATATTGATCGCCACTTCATGCATGAATCATAAACCCAGTCAACGCATTAAAAATTTAAGAATTTTAATTTACTGGTAATCCAGCTTTGCGGGTTCGTACTAAAGAGAGACACGAGTTTGACGTGTCTCGGAACATATGTATTATGTGCCGACTTTATTATACCTATCTTCCTAATGAAAAGAATTATTTCGCAGAGCATAATGAATGCAAAACGAACAGACGTCGTAGAAGCAAATGCTGACAATAGAAACATTCCTGCGAAGATGCTGCCTCCCATAGAGACAATATTCACGTTCTTGCAAATTTTAACCGCGATATTTGGTTCTTTCGCTCATGGAGGTAATGATGTGAGGTAATTCAAATTCTATTGAATTACTCTTTTATTGTTTTATACTCGGAAATATTTGGTCCTTATAGACTATTGGCATCCAGTATAGGAATCCGTAAAATCGAATAAGTAAGTTTCAGAATATTAGTGTAAGCGAAAACAGGAATCATCCCTCAAAGCTTCAGAAGATTACTGTAACTTTTGCTTCCATATGTGGCAGGTAGATAATCGACAAAGGTATCATAGAACTAAGTAGAAATTCAAGTTATGTATTATTTTGTCTGGGGGATAAGTTGAGAAGTGACCCTACTAATTGAATTCGACGTCCTGAACCTATAACACCTATAATAATATCAATCAGCATTACCAAGAGTCCACAAAGAGCATGCTGATGAAACACAGCTTCCAGTCCAAAGTTAGAACTTTTAAATTCATCTACAGTCGTAGTTGTCGTAAACTTATGATTTTAGTAACCCTGATACAATAACTTCTATCGTTACCATAATTTGATGAAGAGAAATGCATACTGATGAAATGCAGTATTCTCAGTCCGGAGTAAAAATACCTTTAGATTGGCTAAAAATAGTTGTAACATAATTTTGGGCACTTATTGTGTATGTGTATGTACAAAAATATCATCATCACTAGAATATCTGTCACCGCCACAATTGTCATCACTATGAGTTTATGAAAAGTACCAAAATGTCTATGAATCGTAATTTCAAGTACAAAATCAAAATTCCTTCAATTCAATGATAATGGTGATGGTGATGATATATTCCTTAGTCTTGCGACTAGTAGGTTGCATCTCTCCACTTCGCCCCCCTGCTAGTATTTTCATTTCTGAGAAGGAGTTATACTTCCTAAGCTTCATTATCTGCTCTTCATGGCTCATTCTTCGCCTTCCTTTCCAGTTCTTTCCCTTAACCTTTCCTCTAACAGTAATAACAATATCCCTGGATGCCTTACATTATGATTTATCATTTTAAAACTCTTCTTTTTATAATTATATTCTGAATTTCTTTTTCTCCTATTCGCCTTTCTACCATCTCATTTCTGATCTTTTCTATCGATTTGATCTTCAACATTCTCCAATAACACAGCATTTCAGAAGCTTCTGTCTTTTTCTTTGTGTGTGTGTGTGTGTTCCTATTGTCCAGGTCTCACATCCATACAATGTTTTACTCCGAGTATACATTCGAAGAAATGTCAGTTTTATTTCCAAATTCATATTTGGCATAAATACGTCTCTCTTTTGAAATTAGCTCTCGTAGCTTGTTCTATTCTACACTTTATTCCTGTTTTACTTCTCCCATCCTGCGTTATCAGACTGCCTATGTATTTAAATTCCTTTACTTCCTTTATTTTTTCACCTCCTATTTCCATATTTTATTGGATTTTGTTCCCATCTGCTGACTACCATCACTGTTGTTTTATTCTTATTCATCTTCATTTTATATTTTATTTTCAATTTTTCACATAACTTTTTCAACGTTTTCTTTAGTTCTTCGTTACTTCTATTTCTTAATCGAAATATTTTTTAATTGAAAAAAGAAATAAACGAAACAAAGGTTCTTAAAAAATGAAAAATTGAAACGAACAGTTTCAAAATTTCCCGAACCCCCACACCCCCTATAGTTTTGCCCCTGCTCCTTGCCACCAAATTTCTTGTTTTTTTTTAGCACTATCCACTCCCCTTCAGTATCATTTCCTTCCTTTGATTTACAAAATTCTTTCGTTACTTCTTTTTGATATTCTTTTTTTTTCTGTACTTATTTCAGTAATTTCAGATTTAATATTGTCTGTACTTCTATTAGAGTCATAGGTGCAACCAGGAATCACTTCTGGGAGGTACTGAACCAGAGAAAACTGGGGGAGGGTAAATTTTCCGAAACGAAATGAACACTTTAAATTACTTCGCTTAGTCACTAAGATTTTTAAAAATATGCTCGGAACTTTTAGGGGCTATAGTCTCCCTGATTGCGCCTCTGCTTACAGTAAATTCATCTTCTGAAATTTAAATCTACATTTCATTACTACTACATTGTGGTCACAATCTACATATCCGCTCCTGGGTATATTATACAATCCAATATTTGATTTTTATATATCCATCTGATCATAATAATCTATTTCACATTAGTGTCCATATTGGAGTGTAAGTGAACTTGGTAAATTCTGTATGTAGGGTGTGCCAATTCACAAGTTCTTCATAAAGGCAAAAACAAAACAGCTTAATAAAGACAACAACTAACTTCCAAACCGAGAACCTATTCCAATTGATAATATAAAACTCATCGATTGGACAGACTACACAACCACAGACGACCAATAGGAACACACTAAACAGGTTTACCATATGGTACTACATCCACTATAAATACAGGACGACAAAGAGAAAAGTATTAGGGTACTCCACTGAAGATGGCATAACAGCCAAAAGCGCTCTGGACTACAGAAGGAAGAAATTGTGAATTGGCGCACCCTACATACAGTATTTCACATTAGATCGTAAAATTCTCTTCTGATACTGCCGTTGAGGGCAATAGCAGATTTATCATTGCGCTAGAGTGTGCTTAAGCACAGAGCGGCAATATTTTGAGGGCGGCAAAATTCACGAGAGAATGGGAAATGATTAAGATAGGGATACAATTTGTTTCACTTATAATCTTGGGGGCGATCAAAAAAAACTAGTACACAGTGGCCAATCAGGTAAATTCAACCTTGTAACCAACCACTACCAGATACAAATGAAAGGGTTCTTTCCCAAAGGTGTAATTTCCAAACAAACTGTTTTGTGGGAAAACACAAGAAACTGTTCGTCTCAACATTGAGAGGGTACAGCTGCGAAAGTTGGTATACTGCTTCTCGAACACGTGTGAGATGAGGTACACTTCACAGAAAAATTTTCGGATTGACAGATCTCAAGATACAGACAGGCAAAGTAAGCAATATCGAAGAAAAAGTCATTTCTTCTACCACAAATGAGGAAAGTAAACATCGTAAATGAAAATTCTGTCTGAGAAAACAGTGAACATGACCTGGATGACTTTTAATGGAGTTAACACCTTTTGGTAAAGAACATTTTCACCGCAGAGTTGCCAACCGCAGCATTACAGCACAAACAGTAGGGACATGCATTTTACGCATTAGCATATTTTTATATTACAGAGCAGTTGCGGCATAGTGAATCACAGAATTCTGAGTGAAATAACACCTATTTGTTATGGCATGGCATATTTGGTGGTGAAAATCATGATTTCACATATTTTAGGCTTTTTAGAGTTTAATTTCCGGAATATTCCACGATTTTTCGGGTTTTGATCGTTTTGACCAATTTTTTTTTCTTTCTCTAGCGTTAGTAACTCGGTCAACAGAAGCGCCCCCTCTCACTTACAAAATGACGCGAAATTAGGGTACTATAGTTTCACACTGGTATACTAGACCGCCACTTTGATTGTTGTCTGCGTACAGTTTTTAGTGCTGCCATTGACTCGACTAATTTTTCCCTTTAAATGGAATACCATAGTATCGCTGCGAAATATTTTGCCTTTTTAGAGCATTTTTTGGCATATTTTGGGAGCATAAAAGCATGTTTTAGGCGCATGTTTCACCTGCTTTTAGAGCATCAAATTCCTGTCCCTAAACATTAGTAGTTTTGCGCAGCCAGTGCTACCGCTTGGTGCGAGCCGACATTCTATGTGACAATCAGTGTTCACCTCAAAAAAGTCAAAAATGGAAATATCACCTTTTGGAAAGAAACATTTCAAATTATTAATTTGCTCAACTGCTTCCTCTGTACAAATCATTTTCATCTGCAATACCTCTCCAAGAGAAGTCCCAAGGGGCTGGGAGCATGTTGACATCATAACTTACCACCAACAGGTACTAATTACTAATGTGTGCGAATATGACCTCTGCAAAAAACTCATCTTCTTCATCAGCACCTCGCAAAAAGAAACTCTAGGGGTTGGGGGCATATTGATTTCATAACCAGCTATCAGCTTGTACCAATTACCAATTTGTACAAATATGTCCTCTGTAAAAACTCATTTTCTTCAGCAGCTACTCCCCAAGAGAAGCCCCTTCCCGTGGGTTGGGGGTAAGTTGATCTCAAAATGTAGGAAATGAAATATTAGCACTTCTTGGCTGAAGGTATATTTTATTATATTTCTTCCGTTTTTCTATTCCTATCACCGTGCTTGAGATATTTGCAATTTTCCGGAAAATTTTGCCTCCCCCCCCCCACAGGTTACCCAAGGTTATAAAAATCGAATTTGCACTTTATTCAAGTTGCATAACTTGCTACTGTGGGGGGGGGCAGAAATCTCTCACTGAATTTTCTATAAAAAATCATTTTCATCAACAGGACAAGACAAGCCAAAGGGGCTGGGGACCAGGCTTGATTTATCTGAGTTTCCGCTGTGTGCCAATTTTCTTATACCGCCCCAAAAATATACGTAAAATAAATTTTCCCCATCTTATTCGTTTTCCATTTTTCCCTAAATTTTTCCGCCATCAAAATCTTACCGCTTTGTGCTTAAACACACTTTATCACAATGGTAAATCTACCATTGGTTGGTCGTGAAATTGACTCCTATCCCTCTCTTAGGTTTTTCTTAGAGAGATCCTATTGATGCAAATAATTTTTTAAAGAAAATGCAGTGAAACAAACAAAAACGAATAATTTGTGCCTGCCAGTAGTAAGTTATGCAACTTGAATAACATGCAAATTCGAAATAGGTTTTTTCTTGAATATTTTTGTAATCTTGGGTAACCTTGGGGATTAAAGGCAAAATTTTCCGGTAAATTGAGAATATCTTTTGAAAACGGTGGGAGATGGAGAAAAATGGAGGAAATCTGGTGCGAAATCTTTACCAAAGAAGTGCTAATGTTTCATTTCCTATATTTTGAGATCAACTTGCCCCAGCCCTTGTGGAGGGCTTCTCTTGGGAATGTGCTGCTGAAGAAAATGATTTTAATGGAGGACGTATTTGTACAAATTGGTGAGTAAATACCTACTGGTGGCCGGTTATGATGTCAACATGCCCTCAGTCTATTGGGGCTTCTCTTGGGAAGGTACTGCAGATGAAAATGATATGTATAGTGAAAGCAGTAGTGCAGATTGATAATTTGTGTCTGGTAGTAGTTAGTTATGATATTAGCCTGCCCGCAGCTGTGTGCTGAAGCACAAAGCGGCAAAATTTTGATGGCAACAAAATTCAGGGGGGAAATGGAAAACGTTTCTTTCCAAAAGGTGATATTTCCATTTTTGACTTTTTTGAGGTGAACACTGATTTGTTTCACATATATTTTTGAGGGCGGCATAAAAAGAATATCCCGCGGTGGCCAATCAGGTAAATTTGGCCTTGGTTGGGGGCATATACCTGTATTAGTATCATTGTCTCTTTTTTTTTTCATCCATCTGAAATTTGGCCCATGCTCAGGTAGTAGCCAAATGAAGATTATGGCCCAAGGTTGGGCAGGATTAAATCCCCAGGCATTTAAGATCCAAATTTCCAAAAATCCTGATTTTGGATTTCAAATTCTTTTTCAAAAAGGATTCCTGATTGAACTCCTAATTATTAGCGGAGGATTTGCATTTTGATGATTCCAAAAATAATTGAAATCCAAATCCAAAAATAGGGTTCTTGCAGTGCTGCGCTGTGGAAAACACCCTAGAAATCCTCATTTCATCAATTTTAACAATTTACCATTCACTTATTCATATCTTGAAAATCAAACCTTACCCTGGATAGTTTTACACCCTTTTTGTTGTCGTTATCTGCGAACGCGAAGGAAGCTCATTTGATCACTTTAATAAGTAAGAAGTCAGAACGCTGAAAGCTAAGTGCTGAAAATTTCTCTCTTTCTTGGACGCTGTTAAGCAAAAACCGCCCAAGTGTCAAAATCTGTTTTTGAAAGCCAATGCATAATGCCGGTTTACGAGCATAGCGTTTACTCATAGGCTTTTTTCAACGTGGATACAGATTTTTGTATCGAGGGTCCAATTTAAAAAAAATCTACTTTTTATGCTCTTTCCAACGATACTAATAATATCTCAGTTTGTCAACAAATTTCGTTTAGGTGGTTTTTGCTTAACATCGTCAAATTAGAATTTTAGCTCTGAGCTACAGACAGGCTTGCTCAGCCAATCGGAAGGGCTAACAATTTAGCTAAAAGCTAACATTTCCAAACGATTAGCTTCAGCTAACAGCTAACATAGACTCATTAGTTAGTTATTTTTGGACCAAAATCGATCGGCTAACGATTAAAAGCTTCGGCTTAGGTAAGCAGCCGTGGCTACAGACAACAGAAATTGTATGCGAATGTCCTCAGCCAATGGCAGATTGAAGATTGCGTGGGTGCTTACTGCTGAGTTACTGTAGCTTAGAAGTCAAAATTCAGATTATTTGATTTTGGATTTGAAATTCTTTTCTGAAAAGGATTTCGAAACTTTGAATTCAAATCCTTTTTTTACCAGGATTTTGGATTTAAATCTTATAATTTCCGGATTTTATCCATCCCTGTTTTGGCCCGCCTCACAAAATAAGGGATCCTTTCCTCTCCAACATATATTTTCGTATAAATTATCCTGCATGGCTACTTTCTGTGTAACACGATGCAAGCGTCTAACAAACATCTTTTGTCTCCAGCATGCCTGTACATCCGGTATTCGGATTCCGCAGGCCTCGTGGCGCGCTGCTGTCGTCTTACTGATAAGAATATGAAAGAGTGATCAAGGAAGTTTTACTATTGCTGATTTCCTGATTCATGATTTTTTTACTACAATTTTTCGTTTTATTTTTAAAATAACATCAGAGAGATTTTCTTACAAGCTTTTGCGAGTGAAAACACAATAACTGTCCAGCCAAACTGCTGAGTTATTCGTAAAATTGTAACAAAATCTTTACTAAGTTGCAAAATAAAAGTAAAAGATTCAGAAGTGAAGTGTAAGGAAAAGTGAAACACCAAACTAAAACGGATAAGAAATCAACCTACAACACTGGTAAAGAATATTCACGAAATTCGTATCGTGCTATTGTTCTATCATCGCACTCTTTCGTTGGTTTTAAAAACGTCCACTAGATGCCGCCCACTTTGTTGCGGAATCCGAATATGATAGATATTTTCAAACCCGCGTTCTTCTTTTTATTCTCTTGACTTACTCTCCTTTTTCTCCCTCGGTCGGCCAGGTAAGACATTCGTTTAGTTCAGTTACATTTTATGTTGATCACGTACTGCGATCCGTTTTTACTATCGATTGGACAGTATACCTATACGCGTTTTGTACACACCCTTGGTTTTTGATTTCGTATGCCCTTGCTCTGGTTTCAACTAAATACTTCTCGTACAAATTTTAATATACCTATATCATTTGAATTAGGCTACCTACAGTGTTGAATGAAATAGGCGTTGAACGATTCTAAGACTATGCTAAATGAATGTTTAGCTCACATGCCTGTATTGGATGATCAAATGATGGAATATACCAAATGACCACATTTGACATTCATTTATGATATATGACCTGGAATCATGAAATGTGCCTCTGGTGTCAAAAACTCATTTTTCACATCCTTGACAATTCTTATAGAAAAAATCACGCTCTTTCCAATGAAACAAATCGCAGCTTCCTATCTTCATTAGTTTTCCACAAATTACATTTAAAAATTTGTACGTCAGAAGTTTAAAAACATCCGTTTACATGGCGTCGTGTGAAATGGGCCTAGGGGTATGACAGAGAACAAGAATTCGAAACGCGGTTGTCATAGCAACGCGTAAACGCACCGCCGTAGATGTACGTGCGCACCACTACCACCATCCCATCTTTACACTTATCTCAAAAACCTGTTTTCGCACGAGAGGCACATTTCATAATTCCAGGTCCCAATCATATACAAACTATGATCTGTCAATTAATTCTTCCAGAAAAATGACATGCACAATTAAAATAGTATTGTTCAAGAAAGCGCAACTTGTACGCATGTTCTGTCGCTTAGCGTAGTCTATCATTTTACTGGCACATCAAATTATCATTCTGAAACTAAATTCTCTAAAACTCGTATTTTGTTGTAGCAATGCAATTGGTCCGTTGGTTGCAATCTGGCTAATTTATTCCGAGGGTTCAGTCCAGCAAGTCTCGGAAACACCTTTTTTCATTTTGCTGTACGGAGGCATCGGCATTTCGGTGGGCCTTTGCGTGTGGGGCCGTAATGTAATCAAGACTGTTGGAGAAGATCTCACCAAAATCACTCCATCCACGTACGAAATTTATCGCTGATTTATTCGTAATTCATTTATGTCGGCGAAGTAATCTAATTGATGGGTGTCTTCTTTCAGGGGTCTTTCAATTGAATTGGGGAGTTCAATGACCGTGTTACTGGCTTCAAAATTAGGAGTGCCTATTAGTACAACTCACTGCAAAGTTGGTTCTGTTGTATTTGTTGGTTGGTCGTCTTCATCGGCCGAAGGAGTTGACTGGGGCTTGTTTAAGTGAGTTCGTCTGCCTCAAAATAACAACACAGTAGAACACAGTAATCAACGCAGATTAATGTCTGAGAAAGGGGACCGAGAATCTAATTAATCGGCCCCTTTTATTGGATGTCTTGCTAAGTTGGTTGCAACGTGAGGAAAGTTTTGACCGATGTGTTTCAAGATATCGAAATTTATGTTTCAGGAATATTATATTTGCGTGGGTAATCACGTTACCAGTATCAGCCATTTTGAGTGGAGGATTAATGTTTGCACTCTGTAGTTACCTTTTGTAGTTCAATGTTAGCGAGCGTCGAACTTGACAGGAATTTCCTCATCGTTATGCGCTTCATTTACAAAAAACGTGAATGTTCATTTTTTACCTACACAAATTCATTTTACATTCGCAGTTGTAGCTTCCCGTACGTCGCTTTTAACGTCCAGATTTCGAAAAGGAAGCGACGGTCGAACAAATTTTTGTACTCGATGTGTTTCTAAAACGCTGCAATACACGCTCGTCAATTATACGATGCTCAAAATTGTAGACCGTTGAAGATCAAAGACTCGGGGAAGTTCGTGTTGTGAATTGATTACCTATATTTATCATGTTTACTTTTGCAGTCGGCTGTTATACCATGCGAATATGAATGTTACTCGTATTTACTTCTTTGTCGATATAGTTTATTTGTTGATATTCCAGTATTTTTATATTTTTTAATTTGCGTCAATAAAATCGTTTTTGTTGTATGGCGCATTAGGTACTCAAGGAGTGTGACCATTTTACCGTAACGGGGTAGAGATGCAGACCTATTTCTGAAACTAATTTATTTTCTCACTAGTCATTTTACGAAAGTAATTCTTATTTTGTGATACTCGTGAACGTTTGAAACAACTTTCAAACTGCGTGGGTGTTCTCAAAGTAGGATATTCATCAGAGCTAATTAGATCCTCTTTAATGCATACCACAGAATAATAAAAAGTATTCCTAGCAGGTCGCTGTCTTGCTATAAGAGTGAATCGTGTGTATAGGTACATCTACTTTTCAGACTACTTGAGAAAGAAAAAAATGTGTTGATAGCATTCCTTTTCAGGCAACCGACCAACAATAATTAAATCTGTACGTGCTTCTGCTGCAGATGATCGTGTTCAACTACTTAGTTTTATTTTCTTCTCAGTACCTACAGAGAAAGGAAAAAATAGATCAAACAATATACAACAAATTAGTAATTGTATGTGTAGAATACAAATATCTGGTACCTTCTTTCGCATTCATGTCGAGTAACGGGCATAAACGTTTGCAGAAGCGAACATTCGAACTTCGGATCCAGGTAGCAACTTATCAAAAAGGAGGGATTGGAAGACCGCTAGATATTTGGACAAACAAAAAATAATGGAAGTGAAATCTTAATATACATATATGAGTCTATTGAGAAGCCAGTAGTCTCTGAAATTGTCAAGAATATTATTGTAGGCGCCTTTGCTTTCAGCGGTATGTTTTCGAGCAATAAACATCTCTTCGAAGAAGATCTGGGTCTCCACATAGTGTCGAGAAGTCGTTTCCAGCTCCAGGATCCGAGTCCAGAGGCGCGATTCGATCGGGACCATGCCGCCACGAGGCAGGACTACCCGGTGCTCGAAGGTGCCATCATTGAATTCGCTGCTAATGGCTCCAGGACCTACTCACCATCGGCTAAGCATTACATTTTATTTGGTCATTTTTATATTGTCAAGATTTCGTACCTAAGTCGAGAATTTCCTTCATTTTCCTGCTCCCATCCATTTTGCGCCTCCTTCATACTGGCAAGACGCAACCCATTGAACAGTCAAAAATTGTGAAAATCTTCAAACATACTAAAAATAAGGTAGCATGTTTGTCAGGAAAATTTTGTGTCCCTCTATACCAACAATCTGCAACCCAAGTAACAGTCTTAAATTGGGGAATAATTTTCAAATCATACGCTGCCTTCAATACACACCAGTATGCAACTTTATTAACATTGAGAAAATATAATATTAGGAACCTAGGACCTCTTTACAACTTACATTCTTCAAATGAAAACAGTGATTTCCCCTTTCATACTGGCAAGATGCAACCCATTGAACAGTTCAGAGTCGTAGGTAGCATGTTTGTTAGGAAAATTTTGTGCCCCTCTATACCAACCATCTGCAACCCAAGTAACAGTCTTAAATTGGGGAATAATTTTCAAATCACACGCTGCCTTCAACACACATTAGTATGCAACTATATTAACATTGAGAAAATATAATATTAGGAACCTAGGATCTCTTTACAACTTACATTCTCCTAATGAAAACAGTGATTTCCCCCTTCATACTGGCAATTGAACAGTTGGAAATCGTAAAAATCTTCAAACATACTAAAAATAAGGTAGCATGTTTGTCAGGAAAATTTTGTGCCCCTCTAAACCAACGATCTGCAACCCAAGTAACAGTATTAAATTGGGGAATAAGTGTGCTAAACGTTTTCATCCACAGCACCTCCCTGAAAGAAGCTACAAGGGGCTGGGGGCATGTTACTATTGTACCTGCCTGCCTGCAGCGAGTACTATTAGTACAATATGTCTTCTACACAAATCATTTTCATCTCAAGCACCCCCCCAGGAGGATCCCCAGGGGCCAGGGGCAGGTTGGTGTCAAAATGTAGGAAATGAAAAATCAGCACTTCTTCGCCTTAGATTTCTTACCAAATTTTCTCCGTTTTTCTCTATCTCTCACCGTTCTCGAGATATTCGCAATTTTCCGGGAAATTTTGCACTTTTTCTCAAACCTTACAAAAAATTTGCGTAAAAGAACCAATTTTGAGGATGGATGTTACATCAGTTGCATATCGCACTACTCGCAGGAAAAGTTACATATTTTTTGAAAAAAATAAGTTTTGCCTACCAGAAGCAAGTTATGCAACTCATCGAACATGCAAATTCGAAATTGGTTCTTTTCAACTTTTTTTTTTTAAACCTGGAAGAAAAAATCAAAAATATTCCGGAAAATGGCAAATATCTCGAGAATGGTGAGAGATAGAGAAAAACGGAGAAAATTTTGTAAGAAATCTAGGACAAAAAAGTGCTGACTTTTCATTTCCTACATTTTGACATCAACTTGCCCTGGCCCCTTGGGGCTTCTCTTGGGGAGGTGCTGCGCATAAAATTGATTTGCACGAACCATACATTTGTATGGATTAGTTATTGGTACCCTCTGCGGATAGCAATGATATCAATATGCTCTCAACCCCTTAGAACTTCTCCTAGAAGTAGCTGTAGCTGGATACGATTTGTATAAAGGAAACAGTCATGCAAAGTGATTATTTTTAAAGGCTTTGAACGTATCTAATAATATTATTTCCAGATGCTGATCGAGTAAGCGATTCAGGGAGCAGCAGGGAAATGTTTCTTGCAAATTGTTACATTCAGTTCTGTGCTACCTACCTTGCCCCTGCACCTGCCCCCTGAGGTTTTTCTTAGTGAGATCCTAATGATGAAATTAATTTAATAGTTAGTTCAGGCATACAAAAATAAATGATGAAGTGTGCTAAACGTTTTCATCCACAGCACCTCCCTGAAGGAAGCTACAAGGGGCTGGGGGCATGTTACTATTATACCTGCCTGCCTGCAGCGAGTACTATTAGTACAAATATGTCTTCTACACAAATCATTTTCATCTCAAGCACCCCCCCAGGAGAAGCCCCAGGGGCCGTGGGCAGGTTGGTGTCAAAATGTAGGAAATGAAAAATCAGCACTTCTTTGCCTTAGATTTCTTACCAAATTTTCTCCGTTTTTCTCATGCGATATTGGAATTGCGGCTTCCAGCGTCGAAGGCGTGTAACAATTATTCGCAATTCGGAGACACTGAATTCACAGCAATACGCATCATCGCTACGCTAAAATTTCAACTTCGATTACCAGAACCGTTCTCGCAATGTTGTTGAAAGTATCGGTATAACGATTAGAAGAAAATGATTCGTGTAATCGTCCTTTCCTAGTTCGGCTTCTATTTTGTTTCAGCTAACTCAAACTCACTAATTCATTTTTCGGCTGACAACACTTCTGTGTACAACTGGGCAGTTATAAATACGTGTCCCTAATATTTGTGGCAGCCCAGGAAATAAGGTTCCACTTTGGCGATATAGAGTTATGAATGCCGACATATACTAGATAAAATTTCTGACAAAATGAGACATTGCGGAGCTCCTTAGCTTTAAAATTCGCCGAAATACGGCTGTTCAAATTTGAAATTTCAAAGAAAACGGGTTCTGAGAAAAATGCAATTCAAAAAAGGTTCAGAAGAAAACCAAAAATTACTAATTCGAATAGCCAGAGGCCTCACTTTGTCAGAAATTTTATAGAGAATTTCGTCGATAAAAAGTATCGTTTCAGAAAACTTAGTGATAACCAAAACTGAGTTGGTGAAGGCGAAACAAAGAGGAGGTGAGTTCACGTTTTTCATCTGCATTGGATGAACGAAGACAGATAGTGAAAAACGGGTAACACCATTGGCCGGTGGAGGGGTTTATTCTACCAAAATCGTTACGAATCCTGATTTCGACAGTTTGACCATGATTCACAAAAATCGCGGTGCCTCGAAAACTATGATCGATAAAGTGGGACCGTATCCCTTGCACTGCTACATTTTTAGAAATGCTATCCATTAAACATTAATGACATCAAAGTTGCAGTTTTCAACATCGAACGCGTGTATTTACACGCTTCTCGGACTGACACAATCAGCGGTGTAGCCAGAGAGAAAGTCGAGAGGGTTTTGACTCCCTCTCTTGCGAATTCGTTTAAGTAAGGTTTTTCTAAAATTTTAGCACCACCTGTAACACTTCCTCACTGTTGGCCGAGACCAGGCCCTCCAACCCAGCTACGCTACTGGACACAATAATTCTGCGTACAACTAAAATCAAGAGTTATGAGAGCGACCAGACAACTGCGGTCGAACGTCCAAAAAGTTCTTTTTTTTTTTTTTTGGTTTTTAGAGGTAGCGGAGGTTACTTTTTGGTCATCCTATGTAGTAACCTGTAATTTTTTGTATCTGAGATTCATCTTCTGCTCATGGTCGTCTAATTGGCATTTCTAAAAAATTATCACATTCTGGACTATGAGTGGTCTTGGCCAAAAATGTCACATACGAGGTGTCAAACGCGCCACCGACAATATATGTGAGGGCGCATATGAAAAAGGACCAGTTGCCAATTTTTCGATGTTTACTTTTCTCGCTAAGTTTATGTGAAAACCCCTTAGAAATCGAATAAAACCAACCCCAAACTTCTATTTTGAAACTTCAGCGAGATATTGCAGTTTTCAGGTGAAGCAAATCAAAATTTACTATCCCAAAAATTTCAAAAAAAAAGTACAAAAAGTTGTCGAAAACAATTTTCTATGAATATTGGACGTACTTTCTTCTTGCCCTTTTAAATGCGAGTGCAGGCAAATACATTTACCAGTTGTCAGCATGAGTTGCCTACGTACTTGCTGGAGGGGAGTCTCGCATTTCTCGCTGGGAACCTCGAATCTTGTAGTAGGCAACTTATCCTGCTGCATGAATGCCTGTCCACTCTTACCGTTTAAGGGACTCGGATCCGAAGATTTTCGATGAAATTCTTCGGAGATCATCGAACATTTTTTGTGACGATTTTTCATCAAATTCTTCAAAACCATCGGAGTTCTCCCCCGAATATTTCCTACGAAATTCTTCAAAATTTACCAGAAAATTTTCATTTGTTAAGATTCTTTGGAAATCATATTGGTAATTTTTTCTGAAGAGTTCCGATAAGATTCTCCGGAAATTATCGAAATTTTTTTCACTACAATTTCCGATGAAATTCCTTAAAAACTATCGTAAATTTTAACTACAGATTTTCAATAAATTTCTCCGAAGATCATTGAACTTTTAAATTCTTTGGAAAACATTGGAAATATTTTCTAAAGATTTCCGGAAGGACTCTCCGGAAAGTATCGGAAATTCCTGGAAAACCACTGGAGAATTTTCCCGAAGTTTTTCGATGGTACTAACAGTTTTTTGCTTTTGATTCCAGGCACATCAACTCCAGTCCCTCTGGTCATATTTTTGAGATTATAGGTACCTACACCATGGCTTTGGCTGTGAATAAACCTGTTGTTTCCTATTTGTTTACTATTTTATACCTTTTGGGTGAAGGCAGTCTTATTCAAAATTGCCTCCTCTGTTCAAAATTTCAAACCGTTTTGCTCTAGCTCTCACCGATCCACAGATTTTGGTGTTTTATTAGTTCGCCACAGGAAATATAAGATTTTGAAAACGTCAATTGGCGTGCATTGTGTTGCATGTTCACCGTGTTGCAGGCGTCACCACATTATTCGAAAATGTGCATTTATTTGACCCAATCTGACCACATTTTCGAGTGTATCTCGGCAG